>NC_051174.1:74473058-75047192 GCF_013339725.1 Rhipicephalus microplus | reverse complement strand
TTTGGGAAAAATTTACGCTTGACAGCTCTCACTTTTTTTGGCCGCCCCCTTCTTGCTTTAACCAAAGGTACCACAAGTTTTGTACTGTTAGAATGCCCAAGATAACTTGTGGCAGTAGTTTGTGCTAACTGAGCTGGTGCAGCCTTTATGGCTGCTGAAGTTTGGTTACGAGGAAATGTGGTTAAATTTCTGAAGAAAGCCTCGCAGGACGAAAGTTTTTCCATTAACTCCTTCTCACCACAATTAGATAATACGTTAGCCACGGTTTTTGACATTTCGCAAAGACTCTTATAAGCATAAGTATACTTCTCTCGTGCAGTGTCAAGCTTCACACAGGGTGGTGACTGAATGCTGCTTGTTACCACTGGTGTGGCACTAGTGGTTGTGCAGCTGTCACTCAGGAAATGATCCTTGCACCACCTGTCTGGTATGCAAGCCTTGTCGAAAAGATCTTGCTTAGTAAAGTCACGCACTGCTAAAATATGTGCACAAGGCAGAGTGTACTGGTTATAAAAAGCACATGTGCAAGAAGCCAAGCACAATGAAACACTGTACTGTGATCTTGGTAAAACTACAACATAAGAATTAGGAGTGGAAGTGACTTGATAACTTACATTTTTAAACTTCTCATACTGCTCTAGTACTTTACTTGTAGCCTCAGAAGTGCAATTACGGGACAATTCTAGCTGAAATGGGTCATTGAAATCATTTATGTTTAGGTTCAGCTTCATTTCTTTAAGCTTAGAGAACTGTAGAGATAAAGAATCATTATCAATGTAACCTACCAATGCTTCTATTGCTTGAACCAAATGCATGCTTGAAGAGAGATAATTTTTAATCTTTTGATTGTGGCACTCAATGCAATTATTAGTATTATTACCAAATGTAGGAAGGGCTTGCCGATATGCATGTACCCACATTTCCTTACACAAGTGCCAGTTATGCATATAGTAAGAAATGAAATCTGTGCAAGTCATAGCTTGGAGGTTAGCAAGCTTATCGAAGTAGTCTTGCTCAGTGGGGGAATAAACTAAGCTTTTTAAGAGAGGAAGCAACTGATCACGTTGCTGTCTAGCTTTTTCATTAACCTTTTGCTGGAAACAATGCAACACATGCCACGTACACAAAAGTATGTTAGAATTAGGAAGAATATTGGTTAAAATGCGCAGTTCATTGAGATCTTTATCAATCATCACTACTTTGCAAGCAGACACAACAAATGGGTTGAAATCTACAAACTTTGTGAACATGGGCTCAACAATTTCAGTCGTCTCATTTCGTAAGAAGGCATAACACACAGGTCTCCCACGACCACGACCATCTTGAACTAATATAGAGTAAAGAATATAACCGTCAATATTCACTTTATACGTTCCATCAATAAATAGAATCTCTGGATACTTTTCCAAAATCTCACGCATGTGCGTTGTTTGAAGAAGTATGAATTGCAGGTTATTATTTTGATTCATTTCACAGTGAATAACCCAGTTTGGATTATTTTTTAGCAAGGTCTCTACCTTCTCTAAAACCATTTCACCATGAGCCTGCTCATTGCGGATAGGAATAGAAAATCGTTGCTTGTAATTATTAATGTCCTTTGTAGTTAACTTCTTACCAGTTTTTTGCTCGACCAAGTTTTTAAAATCCTTTGCGCCAATATTACATTTAGCTAAGTCAAAGAATTCTTTTTTTTCTCCATGATTCAGGAGCCTCTTCTGAGGATACAAATCATAATATTCTGTGGGATGGTTATGCTTAGCTTGTAGTTTAGTTATCTTGTAGTGCAGAGTAGACGATTTACATAGGCTTACCGATACTGTCATTTCACAGCCAGTACCATTGTAAGCTTGCTTTGGTCGCTTTCCTATCCCCCTGGGCTTTATTGTGCGACCGTGAATGCAGCTATATTTAATCCTAATATACTCGAAGTCCTTATCTTCTGATGTGAATGGACTTTTATTACTCTTATTTATCATGACTACATGCCTGCCCTCCCTGCACCACTCATCAAAGCTTTTCTTAAAGGAAGGAAAGTTATCAAATGTTGCATTTAAATAAACTTTGCTACCCCCACCATATAGTGTATTTACTGGGTTATTGAGGACGGTTGGGTTGGCACCAGTGTTTACACAAATAGCCTGGGCACCAAGGCTGACAGGCCTGCTTCTGGATGTCAAAGCAGCCTCACAATACTTGTACTGCACAGCTGCAGTGCACCCAGCTTCCATAGGGTCACCAGCCTCTGTGCCAGGATCGCGCTCAATTCGCATGCAATCCCGAGTCAGTGCTGGTAGATGGCTTTTGCAGACAGAAACCTCGTTCACAGCGTCATTCGTGACAGATTCACAGTGAGTCGCGGAACTAACTGAGCAGTCTTTCAACTGCTTGCTAGGAACACGCTGCACCTTTTTAAAACTATCACGAATGACGTTGTGCGAGACACTGGCTCGTCCTTCAGGCTTTCTACCACAGACAGCGGAAGAAGCAGACTGAATCTGTTTCTGGCTCACAACTGCTGTCATAGGTGAAGTGGACCTGATGGACTTGGCAGCTGTCACAGCAAGAACTTTGCCTTCACTGTCTGCACACAGTTTAGAGCTCTGTTCTTGCTTGTGCAGTGCCGCAGCCTTCCCCCGGCTCTTCTTTGACTGCACCAGTTTCCACTCACTGTCGCCACACTGGCCGACAGCCTGTGGCACAGCTGCTTTTCCAGCACTGGCCTCCTCTTCCCCCACAGAAGAGCGCACAAGAGCACTCTCATGCTCCTGTGAGGCTCTCCTTATTTTCCTGTCACAAGTGGTGCTTGCACCTCGACTAGGGATCATTGGCTGAATAGGCCTCTCCCCAGTGTTTCCCTTGCATGGTACACTTGTGCCATGGAAAATGGGGGAAGGCAGGCTGTCCCAGGTCCACCAGGCCTTGCTTCCCTTGCAGCGAACGCGGACACCGCCAACGAGCGTAAAGCCAATACCATGAATGGTACTGGCCAGTTGGTCAGTGTCGTGTCTCTGCATGAGAGCACTGCTGGTTTTCCAGACAGGAGCTGGTGCAGCGGAAGGTCCACCTACTGCTGGAGAATATTGAACTGCATGCATACCAAGTGCTGGAAAATCGACTTCCAAGTTGATGGAAAAGTGCTCCCGCCGAGCCCACCCACTGCATGCAGATGCCTTGGACTCCTTGTAGGACTGTTGGATGTGTCTCCTCTCTAGTTGGGTGGACAAGGCACAGGCCTCACGGTACAGGAAGTCTGCCAGCACCTTGTTGCCAAGCCGGCTGGGGTGGACACCATCCCTGCTCAGGAATCCAGGCCAGCTGTCCACAAGACTATCCAGGATAGTGAAGCCCCTCTCCAGGCAAAGCTGTGCGAGTGCGGCATTCACATTCCTGTAGTGGTCATTCAAATGACAAACATCACACAACTGTTCTTCCCCTTGGCGGTACCGATTCTGCCCCCGAGGAAGAATGGCAGAAAAAGCTACATGCAACGTGGGATTGCTTTCGATGATTCCCTGAGCGAGCTGGCGATATTTGTCCATACACATGTTGACACTGTCAACAGTGTTGTTCGTGCCAACATGTACAATGACAACATCAAAACTGGCCAGCTTGTCAGCAATCATTGAGAGCAAGTGCTCAATCCTTATTCCTCTGTGTGCGGCAACGCTAACAGACAAGCCACGGCGCGATGGGAAATACTGGTCGACGTATTTCACCATTGAATCGCCCGCTACTAACACACGCGTCATGTTGCGCACACTTTCAATTCAGAATTACACCATGAAAAAAAAAAGAAACAAGAAAGTGAATGTTTAGTCTGAAACACGGCTGTCAACTACGCAAATGCACTACGACACAGATACGAAGCACGTTAACACGGATGACCAAAGAAAGGGCCACGCACAGATACTGCTAAATCAGCCTATACGCGAAAAATCACAAAAATACGTATTGGGATGGATATAAACAACGTTAGTAAATATAAAATAGCAGTGAAAATAAGCGGTTGAGCTTAGATGAAGATGATGTTCGAGGCTTGCGAATATGTAGCAGAACAAGGCCTGTAGACAGCTCGCAGAAGCAGCAACCAGCCGTACTCCAGCAGCAGCAGTAGCAAGTGAGCGTCTGCTGGCCAGCTGAGCCACGTTCCGATTCGGTAAATTCGAACAACGCGCTAAATCGGAAACGACGTATGTCATGACAGTTTTTGTGACGTCACTTCCGTGCGGCGCAGCAGCCAGTTCTGTGTGGCGATGGCTGGAGCGCCGCGCGGCGCAGCAGCCATTGCCTAGAATTTATCGAAGTAGAGGCATTAGGCCAACATAAAAAAAAAGAAAAAAGGTTTTTTTTTTTTTTGTCGAGCCTGGTGGCATACTTGTCACCACCCCGTTATAAAGGGGACGCTCATAGCATCCATCCATCCATCCATGGAAAGATGCAATATGTTATAAACTAGACGGCGGTACTTGTAGTTGATGATGAAAGATACGAGATGTTATAAAATAGGAATGATGTCACATATAGCGCGTGTCATTCAAGGAAGGCAATCGTTCGATTCAGTTTGGCGACGTACGCTAGAGGAAATTTTGTAATAATATTTTTTGTGTCTTTTTTATTTTTGTTTGTTTTTTATATACCTAGGCTGGAACACAACATGTATCTATTCACTCGTTACAAAGAGAAAAGCCACAAATTATCATCATCCTCGTGTAGGCAAAATGTGCGGAGCATTCATGGTTTACCATGTTTACTCCGGAGCTTCGCCCACTCAACATTCACTTCGTGGGTATGGCGGCACATTTTTTTTTTTTAATCCGAAGCATTTTTTAGCGTACTTCATTGAGTTTGAGCGTATCTACCTATCTAGCCCCCTACGACTTTTAGCTCTCCTGGCCGTTTCGATAACACTATCAATACCAACCTTGGTATGGCATAACATGACTGTATGAAGAACATATTTGACTAGTCATAACATAAAATTATGGCATGTATGTCCCGAATGTCATGATTTACATTTCATGGTCCTGTGGCTCTTGCCGTAGTTTCATTCACGTGACATGTTGCAAAACTGGTATGGTATGGCATGGTTGCATGGCGAGCACAAGCGACAGACCCTAACAATAAAATTATGACATGCGTGTCATGTAACAACATGACTACAGACCACGCTCATGATGCGCTCGCGGCCGTTTGACTAGCGTCACATATACCAAATTTGGTATTACAGTACGTGAGTGGATGACTAAGGTATGTGACAGGTGCAAACATGATAATCATGAGATGCGTGTCATGTAACAACATGACTACATGCCACAGTCAAGGCGCCAATACATTTCAACGTGACGCGGTGCGCGTGCTCGCCGGCGCTCATTACGTTCCGTCACGCCGGCGTTGCGGCGCCAGGCGCTGGTCCTGCTATACCCGCAGGCGCGCGCCACGCTGCGTTGCTTTGACGCATGCGCGTTTCAGCGCGTCCGGCGTCCCTCCGTCAAGAAAAGAGGGAGACGCAGTGCTGTCTGGTTCAAAGCGAAACCTCATAAACGCGAAAATGCACGCGACACCGCACAGCGATGCTATGAGCGACGAAACGGGGCGTTCGCTCGACGTGTCGCGTGGTAGTTTTCGCGCGATCGCCTGGTTCTCCAGATTTGGAAACCATCGCCCATCGGCCGGAAAGGCTGTGGTCAAAGCACCGGAACAGGATTTACATAAATGACGTACTGCCGGTTCTCCTCATGTGCCGTGAAATCGCGACCTCCTCTGCTCTCCACCCGAGTCACGCGTGCACAACGAAGAAATAACGTATTGTTTATGCACGTGCACATAAAAAAAAGTGCTGCGAGGCAATCATAAACACTTTCCGTTTCAATACACAACAATATATCTTATTTTTAAATTGCATACAACTCACTACGCGGTTTTCTTGGTACGAGTAGACGGCCTCATGCAAGCAACAGTGGAGTTCGCTCGCCGAAGCCGTCGCTAGGGTGCCCTACCATCGCGTTACAGTGTACGTCCAGTACACTCTAGCAGGGCCGCAGGGCCCTACATGAGTGTCCTCTCCTTATGTAAGTATGTTGCTCTATGGCTCGCGGACAGACGACCAGCCAAAGTGTACCACTCTGAGAGCCCGTGCGTGCGCCGCTGCCGCGCTTCATTTTGGAACGAACAGCTCGAAAATCCATAGCGCCAGTAAAACCGCATTGTGGTTTAGAAAATTAACTTAGTCCGAAGGCTACTCTCACATAAAAAACACTCCAAAGTGGAAGAAAGCTCTGCAAAACGGACTGCATCTATGCATATGACATCAAAAGAACAATTTTGTGTCATGATGGTGGCTCCCTTATTTTCCTCTGCTGGTTGCGTGCTGGGTTTTGTAATAAGCTAGTGCAGGCTCACATGCCCCATTAATTAGCCCTTGCTGCGACGATACGACACTGCCCAATTCTGTGGTGAAAAAAAAACAGGAAGTGCTAACTGCAATGTACGCACGGGAACATTGATCAATCAAGCAAAGCAGCGTAGCAGCAGAGCACGTGTGGTGTCACGCTGTTATGCTTGAGAACGCAGGATATATTCCCGACTACAGCGACTGAGTCTCGATAGGAGAAAAATACAAAGAACATCTGTGAGCATAGATATATGTTCACACTGAAGAACTCCAAGCGATCACACTTAATCCTGATACCCACACTACAGCGTGCTTTAAAGTCAATTTTTGGCACATGAAAGAAAATTATTGATGTTGAACAGAAACCTTTTTTTCAAGCGTACACAGGCAAGCGGAAAAACAAACAGCATAGGTGAACTAAACGTCGCCCCGCTGCGGTGGTCTAGTGGCTAAGGTACTCGGCTGCTGACCCGCAGATCGCGGGTTCAAATCCCGGCTGCGGCGGCTGCATTTCCGATGGAGGCGGAAATGCTGTAGGCCCGTGTGCTCAGATTTGGGTGCACGTTAAAGAACCCCAGGTGGTAGAAATTTCCGGAGCCCTCCACTACGGCGTCTCTCATAATCATATGGTGGTTTTGGGACGTTAAACCCCACAAATCAAATCAATCAAGTGAACTAAACGTCGAGTAAAAATTCAAGACATTTCATTTTTCTCTAGCAAAGCATAAATTCCGGTGCTTACCGCATCGGCTAACTCTAGAAAGCTAAGCTTCTAGTATTCCGCTGCATTATTCGCAACAAGAACCCTGTCTTTGGCACAAACTAAGTTAAACAGAGGCATCCTAGCATCAAGTATTCTTTGCGAGCCTATCGTTTGTAATAATTTAGTGGCTTATAAGCGAACGTGCCCCCGTGCAAATCTTGTGAACAAGGCAGCTTTCATTTTCCGTACCTGTTTAAAAATAATGTAGATTACGTACTTATCTTATAATTCAATCATTCACAGGGGGGGGGGATGCATTAGATGCAATTGGGTGGTGGGGGTCAGAAAAAAGTTTACATATACCGTATGTTGCATAATACGCCTGTGTTATTTCCAACAGAACGCCTTGAAAATTTGGCTGTTTCCTCCTAGTTTCCACTGGTGGGCGTCTTCACTATCGAATAAATGTAGCAGACGCGCAATTTTCTTTGGAAACAAGCCCGATAGGGCTATATCGGAGAGCAGAACATACTTTGCTCGTCTGACCATTTGGATGTAACGCCACCTGCTTTGTTATTGGTATGATTAAGAAGGGAAAACGCACAGAGGTACGTCCTCCCTTATTTAGACATACTGTGGCACTTGAATGCCAGCAGCACCGCCAGCGCCATTTGGTTTGAGGCGCACCCACACCGCCTCTACAAGCCGCCATTCTCGTCGGCGGGAGAGGCTGAGAAGTGCGTGCTTTAACCGTCAGGGCAGCGCTGTCTGCATCGTGGAATCGTTCTGATTGAATACGGCGATATCCACCCAGGTATACGTGTGGGTACAAACCTACATGATGCTTTGGGTTTTAAGGACAAACATGGAAAGCTGTGAACGTCCGCGATAGAAGCAAGTGGGAGACGGTTTGAGCATTGGTGGCATGAAAGTAGAGATATAGGACAAAAATAGTGGGAAAATGAGGTCATTCTGCCTGAAGAGGCAGAGAGATGGAACATTAATTTATATTTTTCTTTGTTATAATAAGATCTATTCAAACGAAGTAGATAAGAGATTAGGCCAACATAAAAAAATGTTTTCTTTTCGGTTTTTTTTTCTTGCGAGCCTGGTGCACACTAGTCACCGGATTCATCACCCGGTTGTAAAGGGGACGCTCATAGCATCCATCTATTTATACTTCAGCGCGGGTTCCGTATTGGAAATTTCCACAGGGTGCCCTGCAAAAAAAGGAAAAAAAAAAGTTCAAACCAGTATTTCGTGCACTGGTCCTCTGCCACTCGAAACCCTTAGCAGATGTGAAAAATGTGGTTAAAGGATTTGGTCATGCTTATTTCGACAGATGGCCGGGGGGTTCCTAGTACTAGATCTGGAAAGGAGAAAGTAGCCCTTACAGTAAAGTCATCTTTTATTTTTTTATGTTTTTTGAAAAGTAGTTGACTCGGATGCGTTTCCTTCCTTCCTTTCGCTGATATGGCAGCGAGAAAAGAGCTTAGTCATGCCCGCTACTAGCAGTGGTTTTGAATAGGCTATTCATCGGCAACTCTCAGACACGTGTCTTCATTGAAGATGAACCGCCACCCAAGAGATAACGATAACACTCGGAGCATATCGGCGTGACTCATTTCCACTACTCACAGGAACAGCTCTTTTTTCATCCATATCACGAGTTGCGCACATTCGGACCCCAAGTGAATTCATCGAAAATTTCTTACAGTCTATGTTCCACATTGTGCAAATTAGAATATTTTTTGTTTTTATTTGTAAGGTGAAACCTAGAGAAACACTATAAGAAAGCGGGAAGGGTATGAAAATGTTGCGTTAAAGGGACACAAATTTAGTTATCCCAAATGCACACATCAGGCCGTACAAACTGCGTGTAATAAGACAAATTCAATCGAAAATACATATTTCATTTTTAACTTGCTCAGGATGGCACTTGAATTCATATAAACATGTATACCATAATGATCCTCTCTCTTTTCGTGGTGCTCATGGGTAAGGGGGCTCGACCGGTCGCCAGCAGACTTCGGGATCAAATCCCAGCTTCGGCATCGGCATATCGACGGAGGCAAAATCGGTTAATTTAATTGTTCCAATTCAACATTCCAAAACAACCGTGTTATACTGAGAGAGGCCGTAATGGAGGTCTGCCGAATTTTCGACCACATCGGGGTTTTTTAACGTGCACCTGAATCTATACTGATGGGCCTCAATCATTTTCACCTTTATAAAAAATTCAGCCGCCACGGCGCGGAATCGATACCCTGACCTGCGGGTCAGCAGCAGAGTGCCTTAGCCACTAGATCTCCGACGCGGGTGGGGCAAAATGGCAGAGGTCTGCTTTCTTTTGTTAAGGTGCCCGTTGAAAAACTCCAGATTGTCGAAATTTCCGGAGCCCTCTGCTACGGCGTCTCTGATAAGCTTATTCAAGACATCATGCCTACAACGTTGAAGGGGTCATGGCAAGGTCATGAATCCGGTACGACTTCAAAGTTTAACTCTTCAGCAACTGTTCCATTCAAGTATAACTTTTTTGTGTTGAGCCAGTTGGAGCATGATTTACAGAATATGGCGCATACGAGACGAACACAAGAACGGACACGCCGGAGTGCAGACTAACAACTGATTTTATTTGAAGAAAAGAGGAATACATATAGGCTCGCATTCAGGCAGCACTAATCGCATGGTGTTTTTAAAAGCGATAAACGTTGCTCGTGATGGCATATCTTTAACAGAAATAGAGATATGATAGATAGCTATGTGATTTTCACCCATTGCGAAAAGGTATTTCAACCCAGTGCTTGTAAAAATGACATTTCACGTATACGCGTAAAACTTTTGATGATTCCTCCATGTCTCTTCTTGAGTTCGTCTGGTTCGTAAATGCTACTGTTTTAAGTGAAAATTGAGTTTTTTTTCTTTTTAATGATATATGAACTTAATGATCTATCTGATAGTTTTCAAACGTGTTTCACCATCAAATAATACAGTCCTCACTTTCATTTGGTTCATATACGCATAGAAAAGCCGATGAACAGTAAGAGACTGTGCAAGTACTCTGTAGTTCTGACACAAAAAGAAACATAATATCCTCATCATCGTCATCAGCCTGACTACGTCCACTGCAGGACAAATGCCTCTCTCATGTTCCGCCAGTTAACCCGGTCCTGTGCTTGCTGCTGCCAATTTATACCCGCAAACTTTTTAATCTCATCTGCCCACCTAACCTTCTGCCTCCCCCTAACCCGCTTGCCTTCTCTGGGAATCCAGTTAGTTACCCTTAACGACCAGCGGTTATCCTGTCTACGCGCTACATGCCCGGCCCATGTTCATTTTCTCTTCTTGATTTCAACTATGATATCCTTAACCCCCGTTTGTTCCCTAATCCACTCTGCTCTCTTCCTGTCTCTTAAAGTTACACCTACCATTTGTCTTTCCATTGCTTGCTGCGTCGTCCTCAATTTAAGCTGAACCCTCTTTGTAAGTTTCCAGGTTTCTGTTCCATAGCTAAGTGCCGAAAAGATACAGTTGTTATATACCTTCCTCTTGAGGGATAGTGGCAATCTACCTGTCATAATTTGAGAGTGCTCGCCAAATGTGCTCCACCCAATTCTTTTTCTAGTTACTTCAATCTCGTGGTTCGGCTCTGCGGTTACTACCTGCCCTAAGTAGACATAGTCTTTTACAACTTCCAGTGCACCATTACCTATCTCGAAGCGCAGTTCTCTTCCGAAGTTGTTGTACATCACTTTCGCTTTCTGCAGATTCATTTTAAGACCCACCTTTCTGCTCTCCTCGTCTAACTCTGTAATCGTGAGTTGCGATTCGTCCCCTGAGTTACTCAGCACTGCAATGTCATCGGCTAAGCGCAGGTTACTAAGGTACTCTTCTTTAACTTTTATCCCTAACCGTTCCCATTCTAGGCCTCTGAAAACCTCCCGTATAAGCACGCGGTAAGTAGCATTGGGGAGATTGTAACTCCCTGTCTTACACCCTTTTTGGTTGGTATTCTGTTGCTTTCTTTATGAAGCACTACGGTTGCAGTTGCGGTTGCACTACGGTTGCCCCTGTAGACTCGGCAGTTCTTTTTCGGCGTATATTGCTTTTTGTGCTGGAAGTGGAGCCACATTTTGTGTTTCAAAAAAGTTACTTCTTATATAGTCACCCACCCTGACCCCGTACGACACAAAAGTGAAACCACAGTCATTGAAATGTTATCTAATATCAAATTTTGTGCACTCAACGATAAAATAATTGCGGCACATGTATGAAGGAGCTTAGCAGTCCATGTACTTCGTGGATATGAATGAATATGAATTCATAAACTGCTCAGCTGATTTCTGCACATGGCGCAATCATTTTATCATTAAGTGTGCGAAAGTTTATATTAGATAAGTTTTCAGCATTCCACTTGATCCAAACAATCACTTCCGATACCTACCCCTCTTATTTTATTTAATTGGCAAGGTAATGGTCGTTTTTCACTTATGAATGCGTTAACGTTACGACCATTCTTTCTGATTTAACCCTCAGATGCGCCCTAAAGGGTATTTTTTTATTTGAGTGCGATATTTCTAGTGAACTCACGACTGCATTTCTGAGCAGTTAGCTGCAGCACCGCACCTACATACTAGTTAAAGTGCGATGAACTGACTCGTGCAATCTTCGACACTTGTAGTCTGAAAAAATTGTTATCGAAAACGGGAGGATAGGAGGGAGATAAACGAAGAGGAAAGGCAGCTTATAATAGTGAGGGTATAGTAAAGCGGTGACTCTGGCTTTTCAGCTTGGATGAGTCAGAAATCTTCACCGCCATTCCTTCCCCTCAGATAACCAGTGAGCCAAGGTAGATTTAAAAGAGTAGTTGGCATGGGCAGTAAATCACCGATGTCGTGGCTGTGCACACCGTCGCTGCAGCGGCCATGAAAGTCTTCACGGCTGCCACCATATACTCCTTCACCATCCTGGTCTTTTCTGTGTCGGACGTTGACGTCACATCGGCCGCGCTATTCATCGGCTTGGTCGTCGTCTGCGCTTTCGATGAACTCACCATGGAGCGCCCGGCGCTCGCCGGTAAGCGCCTGTTCAATTCTCTGACGCTATAGTGCCTTAAACAATGGAAAATGTCGATGTCGCTTGTTATGCTACAAATCATATGCGTCAAATCACAATTAGTACTTGCTGCTATTCGTAATATGTGTCGTTTTATTTCACATTATTAGCGAGCCTACGCGTCGAGTGTGTGCTCGAATGTTTGAGCCATGACTAACATCATACCCCGTGAAATTAACGAGTCATTAATTTTCTGTTGTATTTCTGAGGTCTCTATTATATAACTTTAAATTGGCTGCAAGCATGATTGTCGCCCTGTGGCTCTCTTCCAATGGTGCATACTATAGACAGCTATCTTTCATTATTCCCACAGATTTGAACAGCGCACGCCTGGTTTGACGGATGCAGTGATGGAGTGCGTCGCGCTACCCAGGATCGTCGAAGCGACTTTCGGGGTCCGTCAGCTGCCAGTAGTGTCACCCGGAGTGCTCGTCCACGACGTTTCCTCGCCCTTTATCACTGTTTTCGGTGCTGAACTACCGCAGTATGGGTCACTGTTCGCTTTTCGAATGTGACCGAGCCAAGCAGGGGCACCTCCTGGTCTCCTGTTCTATTGTACACCCGCCAGACGTGCCGCGATTGCCGATGATGATGAGCGTTTCGGATTCGCCGATATCTTGCACAACGTCAAGCCATGGTCGGTCTCCCCGATGCAGCGCTGCAAGGAAGCATCAAGTGTCAGCCATTGCGATGATTTCTGGTGGCCACGGTATTCGGATGGCCAGGTGCATTTCACTCGCCATGGTCGCAGCCTCGATCTAATGTCATTGCTGTTGTCCCTGAGATGCACTTCAACGAGGTACATCGTTAGGACACACTCTGCATTAGCGACTCCCTTCATTGTGGGAATGTTGTATTCGAAGAGGATTTAGTGCATTGTATAAGCGTGATGGAACTAATGCATGTAACTTGAAATGTTGTAATATAAGGGCTTTCCTTTGGGGTTCCATTTGTATCGATTAAATTTACGCTTCATTGCAAGCTCTGATCGTACTTTCGCCTCCTTTGTGCTTATTCATGTTATTCCTTTTTTTATTTCAAATCTAAGTTGTCAGGTGATGTTGTGTTAAACACATTTGCAAGTAAGCACACTGGGTAGATTGGTGTATTACGGAGCGATAAAAAACATGGACGACAATAAGAGAATGACAAACGCAAATTATAAGCTGAAGTGTAGCTTAGAAGCGTGGTGGTTTGGGCTATAGGTGGTATGTCATGACGATTGTTGTAGCGCGACATCAGCATAACGACAAAGGGATAAGAAGAACTTGTCTTCTTGTCCCTTTATCATCATCCTGATATCGTCCTATAACGATGGTCATATCAACTGAAGGTTCATTCATGACGCACTGAATTTATATATGACAAACAGGAAAAGGAAACAAAGACACAAACATTATCAATTCAACAAAATTCTTACACCTGAATTACACCGGCATGTGTGTATTGAATAGCATATTGAATACAGGTATGTGACATTTGCCAGATGCTGAAGCTGTTCATCTAGGAGAGCAATCGATGGTTTGGTCACGCAGTTGCAATACAGCTCTATTTTTGAACTGCGCATGACAGTACAGCGCTGACATGCTGAACAAAGAAACCTTGATTGTGTGAGGGCTGGGCGGGCTAGGCATGAAGGCTGAGAGGCGTTGTGAACGAGAAGAATGCGCTTTATTCGAACATGAAAACGTGCCGACCGCGCCGGAGGCGGGAGCGAGATTGATAAAACGTGTCCCCGGCCCTCGCTTGGGCTTGGAGTTTATCTGAGTAAAGGCGCCGCAGGTGGCGCTGCCGATTAGATAGGCCGCTACGCTATAGTGCGCATGCGGGCGCTCACATCCGGCCCCTCCTTGTCTGACCAAGTCCCATTGGTCTAGGAAAGGAGCACTACTTGGTGGCTTCACTGCGAGAGAGAATAGTCCTTCAAGCGCTCGGGTGGGCGCTTTTGGCGGTGAGGTCGCGAGGAGGGTACCGCTGGAGGCAAAACTGCAGGGCCAAGGGAAACTGGTGGTTGAGATAACTCATTGCCAACACTGGGAGAGCCAGATAAGTCACACAAAGGCCACTCTTGGGTTTTCACAATGTAAGGCTCGACATAAGGTGGCACGTAGTGCTTGAGTTGAGAGACGTGCACTATCCTGTCTTGGAGTCGATCACGAGGACCTTGACCAGTTACGCGGCTAACGACAAACGTAACGGGTGTTTTCTGGTTGGTGATTTGGTATATTCCTTTGAATTTGGGTGCCAACTTTCCAGTTCCATCTGCTACAGGCTCTTGGCGGCGCACCCAGACGAACTGGCCGACTTGGAAGGAGTGGTCTCGATGGGACTGATCATATGCTGTCTTCCGTTTCCCTTGTGCTTCCTCGGTATTACTTGCTGCTACGGCCCGGTTCTGAGACAGCATTAGGAGACGGTCTTGTAGGGTCCTGGCTGTGGCGGGACGGTGGCGTTGATATGGGAGCTTGGGGACGTATCCATACAGTAGTTCAAATGGAGAGAAACAGCTGCTGGCGCTATAGCTTGTGTTGATGGCAAAAGCAGCTTCTTCGAGTTTGCTTGCCCAGGAGGTCTGGTCCGTTGGACACAGCTTACGAAGAACGGAGACTAAAGTCCCATTGCTTCTCTCTACAAGACCATTGCTGGCTGCGCGGTATGCCACTGAATAATGAATCTCAGCACCGTGCATGTGCATGAAGTGCTTAAACTGGTGAGATTCAAAGGCTGCTCCATGGTCAGACATGCAGTCATCAGGACAACCAAAGCGGAAGAACACCGACTGTAAATGTGCTATAACTTCCTTAGCTGATGTTGAAGTTACAGCCGCTGGGACAATGAAACGCGTGGCAAAGTCAATGACATTCAAAATGTACTTCTTTCCTGAAGCAGCCGGCATTGTGATGTGATCAATGGCAATTAAGGCAAAAGGAACATCCGACACTGGCATGAGACCCATTTTGCCAACACTTTTAGATATTGGGCGGTTGTTGCTTTGGCAGATCTGGCATGCTGTGACGTAGTGGGTCACTGAAGACGTAAGGTTTGGCCACCAGTAACGTTCTCTCACTTTGGTCAGTGTCCGGGTTACATCCATGTGGCCTCCACCGTCATGAACAACCTCCAGGACAGCCTGGCGCATCTTTGCTGGCACTACAATAGCTTGAGAACCTGAAGTCGCGTCACTATGGTACAGGATGTCATCAATTATGGCAAGGTCATGGTCCCCCGATTCTGAAGATGACAGAGAGCGACGAAGGTCCTGGCACTCTTTGTCTTCTGCTTGCATAGCTGCGAGAGACTGTGTCTGATGGAGGACTGCTGCAGATAATCGTGACAGCATGTCAGCAACCACGTTTTGACGGCCTGGATGGTGCTGCACAGTGAAGTCGAACTCTGTAAGATCCATCAACATGGTCGTAAAACGACGTGAAGGCCTGATGTTGGCTGTTAAGCATGCAACGGTCCAGTTGTCAGTCAACAGGCAAAATTTCTTGCCGAGCAAGTAGTGTCGGAACTTGATCGTAACCGCCCAGTGGACACCAATACACTCCCAAACGTTGCTATGCAACTTCTTCTCTGCGGCCGTGAGTGCACGACTCGCATATTCGATCACAGTTTCTTTTCCACACTGTTTCTGAGAGAGCACAGCACCAATTGCGGTTCCTGAGGCATCTGTTGTGACTGTGGTTTGGGCGTCTGGATCAAAATGGCCCAGTACAGGTGCCTCTGTTAATGCTGTGCGAATTCGCTGAAAGGCTTCATTGCAGTCGCTGGTCCAGGCAAACTCCTCAGACCGTATGAGACTCTGCAACGGTGCTGCTATCCGAGAGAAATTCTTCACAAATCGGCGATAGAAGTTTGCTGTCTGGAGCCATGACAAAACTGCTTTGCTGTTTGCAGGCTGTGGGATTTTCATGATGGCTTCGACTTTGGCAGGGTCAGGCTGCTTGCCGTCCCTGCTCAAAATGAATCCGAGAAACCTGATAGACTTCAAAGCAAACTTACACTTGTCAAGTGAAACTTTGAATCCACTGGCAAGGAGTGCACCAAGTACTTCGTCGAGTAACCTTGCAAACTCGTCAAAAGTTGGCGCAAAAACCAGAACATCATCCAAGTACACCCGCACACCGCACTTTGGGCAATGGGGCTGCAGGTTAGCAAAAATAGACTGCATGGCTCGCTGGAAAGTGGCAGGTGCGTTCTTCAGCCCAAATGGCATGCGGGTCCACATAAAGGTGCCATAGTGGGTCACAAAAGCAGTTTTTGCCTGGTCTTCCTTACGAACGCGAACTTGCCAGTAAGCAAACTTTAGGTCAAGGCAGGCGAAGTACTGTGACCCAGCAATGTCATCCATGATGTCATCCGCATGTGGAAGTGGTTGCACGACGTTCACAGTCATCTTGTTTAGGGGCACATAGTTAACACAAAGGCGCTTCTTGCTACCTCGGCTGACAACCACTGCGGGGAATGCCCAAGGTCCTAAGGCTGGTAGAATGATGCCTTGCCGAAGGAGTGTGCTTATTTGAGCCTCAAGAAAACGACGGTCTGCAGCAGAGTAACGGTAAGGGGATCGACTGTATGGCACAGCATCGGGAAGAAGGTCGATTGAGTGTTCAACACCCTCGTACAGACCTAAGTCATCCTCTTCACGAGCGAATACTTCAGCGTGCTTCGAAAGAATGCTCGTGATTTCCCGTTGTTGATGTGCTGGCAAATGGCTACCAACCTGAGCGGCAGGCAAGGATGGGTCAATGCAAACCTCTATTGTTGAAGAAGCACCTCGCCTGCATTCAGAAGACGGGCCGTTGGTGTTTGAAACCTCATATTGACAAGATAGTGCTAACCACGGGGGTTCATCTGGGCCTGGGAGTGGCATTCGCTGGAGGCCTGCTGAGCTGTGGTGTCCAGATACATGGTAATTGAAAGATGACCCCTGGATCATAACAGCGTTCGACATCCTGGGCAACAGTCGCTCATAGCACCGCACACTTGTTCCTGTGGTGGGATGACGAATTTCAGTTGGCATGGGTGGCTGGAACACCAACTGTGCGTGACTGGCAGCAAACCAGTCTTCCCCCAATATAAGTGGCATGGCATTGTTATCGAGGACGGCGGCTTCCACCAAACCGGTGATGGGTCCCACAGAGATCTTCAAGCAGATAGCACCAGCAGGAGCCACTGTCGTTCCTCCAACGACAACTAGAGGGGGTCTGGTCCAGGGCAGGAGGGGCAAAGATCTGACAAGGTGACGAGAAACAAGTGTCACCTTGGAACCACTGTCTGGAAATGCGTCCACTTGGCCGCTTCCAGCAATTGTGGCGTTTACAAGGGCGCATTGGACCAGCGATCCATCAAGGGTCTCGGAAAGTGTGCTGTGAAGAGCTGGCGAAGGATGCGTTGTAGACTGTGTGGCAGTAGCTCTGGATGGGCACTTTGAAGCTAGATGTCCTTTTTGGCGGCATTGAAAACACACGGCTTCGGCCAAGTTCTGGCCAGAACGGTAGGCAGGAGCGCCGTGCCTCGTAGAGATGGTCAGGTACCGAGCCTCTTGTTGGTCTGGTGGTAGGGCTCCGATTCGCTGCGGCTGTCTTGTTTTGTCTGGTACCGCCTGAACATTCGTGCCCTCTTCACTGTGGTGGGGCACCTGTGGGCTTGGCATTACTAGTTTGGTGCTTGAATACCCTGGGCGTGGGAGTCGACGAGACAAGTGGCTCAATGTTTGGTCAAGCTGCGTTACGATGTCCATATAGGCGGCGACGGTTTCTGGCCGTTGTGCTGCTATAGTAGTGGCCAGGTTCTCGTCGGAAATGCCCTGAAGGGCGTACTCTATGCGCTGAGTGTCGGTAAGAGTGACTGGGCATCCCGAAATGAGCTTCAACTTCGCCAAAGAATAGTGGACCAGGTTCTCTCCGTGCGCTTGCACGCGACAAGTAACAGCTTGTTGCCACTGTAGTAAGGTTTGCTTGGCGCTGAATTGATCCAAGAAAGCTTGCCTGAAGGCGTCCCAGGTGGGACACTGACGGCCAATGACTGCTTTCCAATCCGCGGCTGCTCCACGGAGCTTTCCCAGAGCGACGGCGAGTACGGTTGAAGGCTCCCACGAAGCTAGGTTTCGAGTTCGTTCCAACTCTTCAATCCAGTGGGACGCTGAAATGCTGCCGTCTCCATTAAATGTAGGAAGCGATGCGGACAGGTCTGGAAGGGTCGTGACCTGAACTGGCGCTGCAGCGCGTTGTGACACTTGAAGGAGCTGTTGAAGTAAACCCGTCAGCAACTCGGTACTTTGGGCTGCATCGAAGCTCGAAGGAAGCGGCGTAGTGTTCGGGCGCTGGCTGGACGCTGAGGAATCTGGGGAAGGCGACAAAGGCGTCATTGAGCGGTTTTGGGCTATATCGGCGAGGAGACGATTGATCACTTCTTCCTTCGGCCCCGTAGCGTCCAGGTTTCGGCGAACCAACTCTTCACGGAGGAAGTCTGCTGTAAAGCCGGCGAGGTCCTCAGGCGTAGCCTCGTTCCAGTTCACAAGCGGCATGGCGTTCACAAGAAATTAGCAGAAGGAGCACAAGACTCACGAGAGACGAAAAAGGCGGGCAGGTCAAGTTGGTTCGGCTCTGCAGGCGAGCTACTTCATCGGGCGGGTGGGCGTCAGCACGACGGTCGGCGAAACAAAAGGCAAAGGCACGAAATGACTCGGACGAAGCGGCCGAAAGGCGTATCGGGCGGCGGACGGTAAACACAGGACGGAGCGCCGCGCGGCTAGTCCGGCGGATCACTTCACGAGGCGGGCAAAAGGCGACGTTCCAGGCATGGTTCGGAGTCGACTGCGCCAGTTGTGAGGGCTGGGCGGGCTAGGCATGAAGGCTGAGAGGCGTTGTGAACGAGAAGAATGCGCTTTATTCGAACATGAAAACGTGCCGACCGCGCCGGAGGCGGGAGCGAGATTGATAAAACGTGTCCCCGGCCCTCGCTTGGGCTTGGAGTTTATCTGAGTAAAGGCGCCGCAGGTGGCGCTGCCGATTAGATAGGCCGCTACGCTATAGTGCGCATGCGGGCGCTCACAATTGTCATTGCGTACAATGCATGCGTGTTCACGCAGACGCTCAATAGGGAGTTTTAGTGCTGGGTACCCAAGTGGCTTGCGTACCCAGGACGTTGGGGCCGGTGGTATTGCGCATGCGCGAAACCCCAAACAGATGCGTCACAAGATCGCTGGGGCGATGGGGACATGCGTCCGCACGGTCCACCTTCGCAAGAACTCACGGTATCCGCACTGCGGATACTCTAGCCGTCAAGTTAAAATAAGCCAAAGTGCGAGCACTTATAGCGATTACACGGTTTCAGCCAGATTTTCAAAGCTACAATGGCCTGGAACATAGAAACTAAAAAGCATATGCCAGCCGCCGACCAGCTGAATAGGTCGCGCCATCTAGCACGGCCATAGTGAAACAGACAACCACAACTTTGTTAATGCAGAAACATTGTGCATAGCACATCTGGTGCAAAAACTACGCAGCGACACTAATACAAATGAGTAACCTTTTTATTCATTTTCACCTCAAATATATTACGCGTAAGCTAACATGTTCATGACTGCGGTTGCACGAAGTGTCACAAGATGTCGCCACTGTCGTTACAGTAACCTTGTATTTTTATCCTTTTTTGCGTATACCAGATTACTGTACACAATAAAAAAAAGTGTCATGATCACTATGTATGTTTAACTTGACATTTAAAATCATAAAAAGAGTTAAATAATACTTACGCGACAAGACGCTATGGCGCTGCGAGCGCGTGTGAACTAGAGCAACGTTTTTAGAACAATTCAGTTTCACAGCTTCCCATAGGCGCCCACTATCCGGCGCGGCCGCATAGCGTGTCGCGGCCGCTAGGGGCGCTGTAGGCATGCTTTGCTCCGCACTCTGCGCGTCGTCTGCTACACCGGAGGAAACGCGGTGCGGCGCGGCCGTGTTACCGCTCGCATTTCAAAGCGTTTCGCTTTGCTGGCGGAACAGTTCGTGCCAAAGCAGCAGTTTCTTCGTATACATGCATTTCATTGTTGCTGCGCCCATTTTCATCTGGTGGAATTACGTGTCTGGGCTCCATCTATAGCTACCGTCGCCAGTACATTCTTATGTGGGCATAGGCGGCCTCGCGCGAGCATAACTGTAAAAAAAAAAAAAGACACCCTTCAAAGAAAACGTAGATGCAGTAAAACTTTTTAAAAGCATAGTGCTCGTTTCGGATGCCACATAGTCATGCGCCGTTTACCGAACAGACTCGTCAATCTGATTTCGGTGTTTTTTTTCCTTTTCTATTCCCGTGAATCTTATTTGAAGATAACATGGTGAGAATAATAATACTGATAAAGTAAAAATGCCAAATTCAGAAGGAACATATATTTTCTTGCACATACAGAATAGTATTGCATCGTTCACTGAGCAAGAAAGGCAGCTCAAAGCAGCTTAGCTTTTTTTCTTGCATTTTGAACTTTTTCCGTGACAAGCAGTTCACGGTTCTTATTTCGAGAGAAGAGGTGCATGCGCATCAAACAATAGCATTTGATTATCTTTGCGGTGAGGAATTCATGGTGCTCATTACAACCAATTGCAGGCAGTGCAGTCGCATGAAGCCAGTCCAATACCATCCAGAAAATATCCCCGAACACTGCCGACGTTTCAAGCGTATCGTGCACAACCTCTTCTACTTCCTTAATTAATGCGTACAGCCTAAATGAGGCCTCTCGAAGGCATCCTGGCTTGAATGACCTCAACTCTGTCAGGCGCCTCTGGTTGAGCTGTGTTTCCTCGGAGTTGAACTGATCGGGAGAAGCTGTGAGCAACGCACAGCATTCTTCGCACGTTATTGTTTTCGTGATTTTCTTGTGCACATAACCGGCTAGATAGTACACCACCATCTCATGTGCTCCAGCTTTTTGGTACCCATGATCCCGTTCGTCACAGCAAACGTCCTCGGTACAAACCATCCCCAGAAGCTTCTTATCCAGCTTTGCTTCAACGGCGAGTTTTAGCTCAGCTGCCGCTTTCGCCTTTTCAGCAAGACTTTCATGAATTGAAACGAGGACGCCCTCAGCCGGTCCAGAGCAGTTCCCCTTTACGGCGTTTCTCACAGGTGTAAAAAGGGACAGCAGGCGATAAATCTGGCTGAATTGAATAATCGTGGGATGGTCGTCGTCACCGTGGAATGACCGGACTATTCCGAAAAATCTCTGCAAAAGAAAAACGTTTAAACATCGCTGAGGGATAAAAAAGAAGACAAAGGAACGGCAGCAATGTTTGCGTAAGAGAGAACGCGATCGCGCAAAACTGTTTTGAAGGGCATCGTTTACAGACAAGAAAAGAAATTAAAGACCACGTAAGCACAGTGTAAATGTAAAGAGACATCCCCCTCGCGAGGGGCACGATCAAATGCAGAGCATTTCCGGGGGTGCACGACGTTAAGTAGTTTGCGTAACGTTAATGTTGTTGCACTTGTTTCTGTTGGTTGTTATATCATTGCTATCTCTCCCCACTCAATCACCATTTAACCTTAGGAAGCCCTAACCACACTGCTGACGAGAGAGCGCCGATACCCGCTTTATATTCCTAACCATCATTTTCTTTTCTACCACAGCTCTTCTTAGCCAATCCCCCTAAGTGGGTATGCACCCATCTCCCCGCGAGGGGGACTTGAGTAAATGCGTCGCATAGGGGGTGGGTGTATTGCGTTAACGTTTTGTGGCGCAGTGGGAAGAGCACCATGTACCTCGCGTTCCGCCCACAAGTAGTGAATGCGTTGTATCAGTAGCTTCTTGACGTAGTTTGAATGAGTCAAGGATATAAGGCTCGTTCGTAGCATTGGATTCTGTGTCGGTTTTGTGGCTCAGTGGGTAGAGCACCATGCACCTTGCGTTCCGCCCGCAGGGTCATGGAATCGAAACCGGGCGCCGGTAACTGCTATTTTTTTTATAGTGTAGTGGCCTGGCTGCGGACTACGGTACTCAACGCGGGTCACATCGTGAGTTACTGAAATGCCCTGCATTTAAAATGCCATTAGACGATTCCTAAAAGAATCTGCACACACAAAAAAACTTCGCATCAAGCACATTTCCGTATGCCCAGTATACGGGCATACGGATGGTGGGGTAAAAAAATGATGATTTGCGGCGTCATTTCTGTAGCCACTCGTACATCCCGGCGCAAAACACGAAGGCATTTTCACAACAAAAAAGCGAACATTCGGAAACCGGAAGATTCAGGCGCACGTGTGGGGAACGAAATCGCTTCGAACGACGCGCGCCCGCCAAAGCACCCGCCTGTCCGCGCGCCCGATCAGGAGCAAGTGAAGAAAAGCGTGACTGCAGCGCCACTAGTTCGCGTGACCGCCACCACGGCCGCCTCGGGAGCGGAGCTGTGAAACTGAATTGTTCTAAAAACGTTGAACTAGAGTGCCTCGATGCGCGCGCCCCCGCTTAGAGTGGTGTCAGCTTTTGCAAGGGCAGATGCCGCCGCCTCGGCTTCGGTGCCAGCGCGACCGCCATTTTGGCGCCTCCGGCCGGTAGTTCGTGCTTGGCGTGTGAGGTGTTGTTGGGCAGTGTTCATTCCCTTACAGTTTTATGCACCCATCTCCGCATCACCATGCCCGGCTGCTGCGTGCCGCAGTGCTCGAATCACTCGAGAAACGGATGGAAGTTGTACCGGTTTCCAAGAGACCCAAAAAGAAGGCTTCTTTGGACCGTTAAAATCAAACGAGACAAGTGGCAACCGACTAATACGTCGCACGTATGCAGCGTAAGTAAACTTTTTTTTTAGTGCGTCGTATTCTGACTGGTCAGCATTATTTAGGGCGCCGTTGTTTTTTATTTAGGTGCGCAATGTAAACGCAGGACAGCCAAACGTCGTGCAGGGTACTGTGCGGCGTGCTCGTGTTAAAAGATCACGCTTTAAGAAAATGCGTCAAGTACGGGGGCTTCGGAAGCCCCCGTGTCGATAACATTTCATGCTGGTTCAAGGGCCTCGAGTGTGCTACTACATTCATAGGAATTGCGACTAGTTTCAGTGCCCTTGCACGGGAAAGTGTTGCCTTGGCAACAGCGTTGTGAAATCCTTCCCACCCCCTACCCGAGGCTGTTAATTTCGTGCACTGCGCTTCGCAGCTATTTTGCTCGCGAGACCGGCTGCCGCTGTCGTGACCGTCCGCCTCGCAGCCCGAAGACAGACTTCGTGAAATTGCCGTACTCGCTCGCCAACTCGCCCCGACAGCGTACGCGTCGACCGGGTGTTGGCGGAGTTGAGCTGAACGAAAAGTAGGCAAGAGATGGGGACGCAGGAGGTGTAGTTAAACAGATGAGAATTTAGAAAGTGGAGGAGGGAGAAAATTATATGCAAGGGCAGAAAACGGGGAGTGAGTTCAGGCCGCGTGCCGGCGAGCGAGTACGGAAATCTGACGGCGCCTGACTGCTGCCGAACTTCAAGAGTACGGCACGTAGAGTTCACGTAATTCACATAAGAGGAAATTGGACGTGAAATGCGCGCATATGGCCTCGCAGGGAATTAACATAGGCTCGGGTGCGTGGTAGGGGGATTTCACAACGCTTACGAGGCCTGCCCATGTTTATTCGTGCACGCGTTGGCACTGATCGGTCGAAATTTGAACGCCTCTTGTGAAATCAAGCCGTTTGAACATAAACATGCTGTTCCTGCGAAAAACTCGTAATATTACGAGGCCGGACTTCTGCCCGTCTTGTGTGTATCGTCGTATGTATACTTGGGAATCAGGAACACTTCAGTGACGAACAAAACAAGCGCTGTTACGGAGTGTTGTCATTTTTACCTGACAAATAAATTTGATTGCATTGGGAACTTGGAGGCTTGGGTACAAAGCTTTCGATAGAACGAAATCTGTAACGCTCGCTATAAAATCAGACCTGGTCCTTTGTCGGCACAATAGACTAATATTTTATTCACATGAATTCAGGAATCCTTACAGATTTTCTGTGCGAAAATTGAAAGGGTTATTATAACAGCAGGCTGGGTCTATGATCGCGCTCACTGAAGTGGCTTACGTGAAAGCGCGCGTGAGCTCAATTAGTTTCCTTCTTTTTGTGCTTCAAAGTTGCTGCTAGTTCCTGCTGCGAATCATACTGAATGCATACATGAAATCTTGTTTATTGACAGTGACAGACATTCGTTTTTCTTCTGCCAGTGTGTTAATTTCCAATTCTGGTTTTATTTGCAGGCTCACTTTGAAGAGAACAACTATGAGCAACATCGTGCGGATGGCTGGAAGAAGTTGAAACCAAATGCCGTCCCAACTTTGTTCACATTCAAACGTAAGATTGAACTTTTTTCTTGCATTACATAAAGCAGCACCAGTTGCAAGTACTCTATGTACCTGGGATTTCTACGAAGCTAACACCAAATAGCTCCTCATATGCTGCGTCCACATTAGTGCATAAATTCTGGAAATGCAGTCACGGACAAAGCTAGGAAATGCGAACACAAAAATGTGAACCAGACCACGCAAAATCGAAAAATACTGCTAATATTAGACGGTCAAATAATGGCACGCTATTAGTGCGTTTGGAAAGCTACATTTCCCAACTTTGTTTTTGTGATTACGTTGCATCACTTTGACTTGCATGTAAAAAAAAATTGCGATACTTGAGTGTTGTGGTTTATATTTCTTGTTTGCATTTTTTGGTCATGACTGTATATACGTCTGGATTTCAGTGTTTACAGGCATGACCCACTGCACAACAGTTTTCCGCTACTTAGCACACGGTCGTGTACTGCTAGGATGTCAGGTGCAGTGGCTATGTTATTTACAAAGGGGGAAAACGGAAACCATTATGTATACGAGATCCACGATGCACGAGCCCCCACTACAGTGCGCCTCATTACCTGCGTTGCGTTGGCGTGTTAAGCCCTACAATCAAATAATCAATAAACTGCATAGGGAGCGAATGTCAGTTGAGCCCTCCACAACGGCGCACACGTGTAGCTCTGGCATATGAAGCTCCAATTTGAATTAGAGCCATTTATTGTGGGGAGAAATTTTGAGCACAATTTAATTATGGTATTTTAAGACCTTCCCCTATCCCTTGTGGAAAGGGCGGGGGAAGGACAAGTGTCTTCCTCACGTCAATAACTAAGCCGGTATCTGCTGCATGTGTTATATTTGTAAAATTAACAAGCTAGACATGAACTGGCATTGCTTGAATATGTTCATGAATACATACATTTCTGCTTGCAGCACTGCCTAAGGAACGAAAGCCACCAAAAGAAAGAACTGTGCCTGCACCCTCCAGCAACGAGACCAACAAATCTCATCCTGGTCTGCGTCAATATCCAGCTGCAGTTAAAACTACCCTAGAGACCCCACAAAACCACGCCGTTCCTGAATCTACACGGCAAGGAACATCGTGTTATGGGCACGACACCATGGAAGTTGACGACGCCGTTGTTGAACTATCAGCGAACACTAGTGATGCAGATTCAAGAGAAGTTAATGCAGCGGCTGGTGAGACATCAAATTCTACTGCAGAATCAGCAGAACTGAAGAAGAAGCTTGCTGACCTTACAAGAAAGTACTCTGAACTTCAGCAACATCATGACACAGCCAAGAACACCATTAGTGGTCTCAAGAAAAAAGTGCAAAAACTCGAGACTGAGGCAACAAATATTTCGCAAAATATGAAATTTCTCAACGACGATCAAGTACGCGCTCTCTCAAGGAGCAGCAGCTTGGGGAACTCTTGGTCTCCGCACACTGTCAAGCAAGGCCTTCAAATTAAGTTTGCTTGTGGAACAACCGGATATGAAACTTCGAGAAAAATGGGATATCCTCTCCCATCCAAAAGAACGCTCGCACGGAGGATTCAAAATTTGAAGTTTCTCCCAGGCGTTCTTCACGAAGTGATAGACGTTATGAAATGCAAAGCCGAGACCATGGAGGATGTAGAAAAGGACTGCGTCCTTTTTTTGGATGAAATGGAGATAGTGCCGGGGTTTGAGCTATATCGGGCTGAAGACGCACTTCTCGGAGGAATAACTCTTCCTCCGAAGCCTGAAGAGCCTGCGGTTCATGCTCTGGTATTTATGTTGAGCGGACTTAACCAGCGATGGAAGCAGGTGATTGCATATGAATTTACCGGAAGAAACATCGATGGCGGCTTGCTGAAAAACTATGTGTTGGAACTAGTACAGCTGTGCAGTCAAATATATCTGAGAGTTCACGCAATCACATGTGACATGGGCTCGGCAAACCGCGCAATGTGGAGGGAATTCGCCTTTTCCAGTCACAGAGATTCTTCCACGGTGTGCTCCATACCTCATCCGTGCATGGACGGGAAGGAACTTTTTTTCATTGCTGATCCGGCTCACGTCTTGAAGAACCTCAGAGGCCAGCTCTTGAGCTCAGAAGTTTTCACGTTGAGTGAGGCCACAGTTGCCAAACATGGCCTGCCTTCTTCACAAGTCAACTTGGAATATGTTCAGGCTGTGCTCGAAGAAGATTCTAAAAGAGAACTGAAGGTAGCCCCAAACTTATCCGAAATGCACACCAGCGCAGGCCACTTCACCAAAATGAAGGTTGGTGTCGCTGTACAACTTTTTCGGGAAGCTCCCCCAGCTATCAGATTCCTTATAAAGGAAGGAGTTCTTAAACAGGAAGCAGAAACAACAGCTTGGTTCATGGAGCTGATTTCAAAATGGTATGCACTGATGTCTTCGCGGCATCCAACACTGGCCCTGAGTCGGAGAAGTAGGGCTAAGTACTCCGAAGCCCTAGATACATTACACACAGCAATAGAAACCATCAGAACTATGAAAATGGGTGCCACATCCCATTGGAAACCGTCGCAAGCAGGTGTACTCATATCAACTACAGTTGTACTTCGCCTCCAAGACGTTCTTTTAGGAGACGAAGGCTATGAGTTTTTTCTTACGAGCAGGCTCCTGCAGGACTGCTTAGAGAACCTCTTTTCTGTGGTGCGGCTTATGAAGCCGGTTCCCAATGCCTACGATCTCAAGTGCGCTCTGAGACTGGTGAGCGTAAGCCAATTTTTGCATACACCGAGGACGACCAGCTACGAGCTTGATGACAGGGAGTACCTGGTGGACCTGCTATCCCAGGGGAAGGAAGCCTGCGTCGAGAAGGAAGCTCAAGAAATCGATGATTCAGAGATTTTGTTCATCGAAGGATTGTCGTCCACAGAATGCAGTATTCTCTTTTACCTAGGAGGATTTATTTTGAAGGGAATTTTGACATCTGTGAAGTGCGCAAAATGCAAAGATGCTCTCCTTGGAACTGCCAACGACGAGCATGCTTCGCTGACAGCACTGAAAGAGTACGTTTCAGATGGAGGCAACCTCATCTACCCCAGCAAGGGAGTTATGAAAGCCTTGATAGACTATGAGGAGCATTTTGCTGCCATAAACTCTTGGTGCACGGACAAAGTAGTCACGATGAAGTCGCCGCTTCGTTCACTCACCGCATACCTAAACAAGGTGCACCGCCGCAGCTTGTGTGTATGCGCGGAGCACGAGGACAGTATATACCGACTGCTCACAGAGAGGTACGCAAGAATAAGGCTGCGCATTCACCTTCGGCAGGTTCCAGTCGGGAGTTGCAATGGACATGCAAGCAAAACATGTGCCGGCGTCAACCTCTCATGAGAAATGGACACGCCAAGATAAGCTGTATGCTTAAAAGGTTTCGGCTCACGTGGGCACGCTTTTGACTCTTGCATTTTTATTTTTAAACATTTCATTTCGTACTGCATTTGGTTTGTCTTGTATCTGACTTTGATTTTCACTAGTGGGACAACGCAGCATTAAGGCGCACAAATAAATGGCCTGTTCACTGAAATCGTGGGTGTCGTTTCATAAAGGTACACTGGTAAAGCATGTTACTCTCGGGTATGCTGCCTGCACAGTGCATGAAATGGTGAGGCAGGGGAAGGTGGTACCGAATGTCAGATAATGTGTGTGTGTGTGTGTGCGTGTGTGTGTGTGTTATATATACACACACACGCAAGTATATAAAGTACAGCGATTCCTCCTTTGCTATTCGGCTGATTCACAAAGACCCAAATATTGCATTCCTTTCAGCAAGCGTAGTAATAAAAGTTCATGCGCCCCTCCGTCTTAACGACGACAACGGTTTACCGCGAATCTTTCTGGTGTGGGAGTTCGTGGCTCATTTCATTCAGTCTATGTCAGCCCCTGGCGCATTGTACAAGCACAGGCCACCAGTTTGTATGACGTGCGTTGTTCCATTTAACAATTAGGCAACAACAGCACTAAGAGGTGTCCAAGTTGCACCAAAAAAAAAAAAAGCTCGCCAACGAGTACTTCTTTCCTACCATACGCGAGCACCGCAAGCGGTAATGCGCTTCGCATGCTGCCCCACTACGGCAGGAGCCGTAATGGCGGCCGTCGTAGCAGACGACGCGGCTGTCCTCACCCTTAGCGGAGCGCGCGGGCATCAAGGCACCCTAGTGTGAACTTCGTGCGGCTTGCGTTTGCGTGCGTGCCACCGTGGCGCCAACTAAACGGCATTCCGGTTGGGTATGGGTTGGGCACGCAACGTCGGGCGCTCCCAAGCCCACAACGCCCCAAGAAAATGCTTACCCAGCACTAAAACTCCCTTATGAGGCACCTCCCAGTCTGCCCGATGTAGCACACATAATTCTGCACACTAGATTCGTGTCACATCGTATACATCCCCTATCGCATCCTATACGATAACGAAATTTCGTGTACAATAGTATACAGAACTTTGTTATGATGTGGCGCGTGCTACCTCGGGTAGGCTGGGAAGTGTGCCTACGTGAACACGCACGTATAATGTACGCAATAGCAATGGAGGTTCCTCGGTTCAGCATGTCAGCGGGTATTCTTGTTATGCGCACGTAGAAGATACAGCTGTATTACATAGGCACAAAAACGATCACCCCCGCATGAGTATTGAAGCAGAGAAAATGGGGGGGGGGGGACCTGACAACTGCGTGAGCAAACCAGACAAAGAGCTTCAGTATCTGGCAACAAATGGCGCATGTGAGTAATGAATCTGCTATTCGGCCTCGTGCTTCGGGTGTGTGAATTTTGTTGTTTGTTGAAATGGTAATTTTTCTATCTTTCTTCTCTTGCACACACATACACATAAATATATATATATATATATATATATATATATATATATATATATATATATATATATATATATATATATATATATATATATATATATATTCGTATAGGGAAGAAGATGCACGTACGAAGTGATTTTATTGACATTTCGGCCGTGGGTCCGGCCTTCATCAGAAGGCCGGACCCACGGCCGAAACGTCAATAAAATCACTTCGTACGTGCGTCTTCTTCCCTATACGGATAATCTTACCCGGACCCAGCATCACTTATCACTTTTGTTTTTGGTATATATATATATATATATATATATATATATATATATATATATATATATAGATGGAGAGAGAGAGAGAAAAGAAAGAACTTAGCGGCTGTCTTATTTTTATAACTAACGGTTTCGACCGGTCGTCGTCAGGGTTAGCAGATATTTAGCCTTTCGACGTTGTTGTTTTTTTCTTTCTGGTAGAATGTAAAATGGCGTAATATTTGTAAATTTCAATTCGTGTCTCTAGTGAGAACATCGGTCTCCCGTTGTCATTTTTGAAAACGCGTGTAGTCGTCCATTAGAGCACTAGTTTATTCCTCTATATATCGCTGTTCCGTAAAACAGGGGGCAGGATAGATGAATCTCAGTGCCTTCTTCATTTTTTTTTTCTTGCATGCGAGTGAAAAAGAGCGATACGAAAAAAAAAGAAATACAAGGACTGCCGCCTCCACGAGAAAGAGTCGGCGAATGTTTGGAGATGACGTTTGGGTAGGCTACAAGTGTTAAACAGCATGGGTAGTGTTAGAATGACTTTTTACCATGGTCGAGAACTCCGATTGTACGCTAACTGACTGCGCTGACACACTCAGTGTGTCAGCGCAGTGTGTCACTGAGTGGACACACTGCGTAGGCAGTGTGTCCACTCTCACTTACTCGGATCGAGCGGTGAGACTGAATTCGAGTGAGTCGAAGTGATAATTTTGAGTTTAAGAATATTTTGAGCGAGAATACAAGGGGGTCAGATTGTGGGAAAATGTTGGTGAGTCCGAGTTCAAGTGAATCCCAAGAACAACATGTATTTCATCAGTGTGTTCCACATCGTTTTCGATATATCCTTACATCTAATAACTGCCATTTAGTCACTTTTATTCATATAAATTACTAATAATCATATGCTGACTCAGATTTGCGGCAATCTTGCGTCATTTTGGGCTTGGAGGTGCGCATTAGCCAGTCCCCCCCCCCTTTTTTTTTCTTGGTGGTCTGACAAACCAATTTCGGTCTTTTCTAAATGTATAGTTTACAATAGCTCACATAACGTTCAACTACAAAGACGAGTGTTGCTAGCAATGGTCGCACTGAGAGTCCAGAATACGAACTTCTATTCCTCATGATCCGCAAACTGAAAAGTACCATCATAGCCAACAAACGCTCAATATATCTTCCCGCCCTTTACTTTTCAGGACTTGTACCAATTTCTTCGGCGTGAGATGGAATAACTGATGAGAGAAAGACTAATTACAAAAAGAGAGAACGACAAAAACTTTCAGGTATCATGGCGCCGCTGTGCGGTGGCGGACGGAAGCACTGTTGAGATGATCGAAGTTTTGAACCTGCTTCATAGAACAGTTGTTGCTGCTTGTTTCCCCGCTTTTGTGGTCACTTTGCAACGTTGTGAATGGCCTGGTTTTCTCATATCCAGGCCTGTCTCTTGACAAACTTTTGGTTTCTCAAGAAGGGATAGTAGAAAGAAAAAGAGGCATCTGACTGATTTCAGTCGACAAAAACCGACCGATTGCGAGCCTTGATGTTCACAGCCTACATACAGCGTAAGTGAAAGTTAGCTTCCCATTCAAATTAGCGCCCCAAACAGCCACGAGTAGTTAAGAGGGTTGAATTTAGCAGGCAAATAACCAAGAACGGTGAATGTATGCAGCACCCATTTTTTGTACGGGTACAGCAACGTTCAGGTTCGCAGCTTTCACTCTTAGATCGTCTGCAAACAGTCTCAATACTAAACTAAAAATGCGTTCCACCTCTAGTATAAAATGAAAGGACCCGATGCAAAACGGTCGTCGTATTGGTACACATCTGGGGCGTCTGCGAAGTGTCTCCATGAACTTTAGAACAGCCGTGCTTGCTGAGGGCTTTTTTTTTTTTGCGTTTCAGCCCCGTACCATGCTATTTGTTGTACTTCTCAAATACCGAAACATTGAATAGTAACAAGAACAACCCTTCCTAAACGTGAAAATTGCATATTCATTCATGCTGCTTACCAAATTTATTCTTTTGATATTCTGAAGGAAACACCCTAAAATTATACTGTTAGTAAAATGACATGGTGCTTGTGCTTTGAAACTGAAAAAGTTTTTTTTTTTTTTTTCGTCAGCCTACTCTGCTTCGCGCTTTTAGGTGAGCTCAACAAGCTTTGCGCAGAATACAATGCAAGCAAACTGTAAGGCAAAGCGCGTATGCGAAATTTTTCTCACATTTCTGAGAAATTTGTACTAAGACTCATATTTAATACTTTTCCGACATGACACCAGCCGTTGCGCGCTTATGGTCAATACGCGTGATTACACGTTTTGATAATTTCGCGCATATTTATATACCCAATGTGCTAACCACTTAATGTAATATGTTAGCACTCGCCTACGGGCTCAAAAACAGAAATCGAAGGACCACCAAAGCGCGAAAAATTGCAGTCTTCACCAAAAGTGCACTATCCGGTACTGTCTCTTTCGGGGCAATCGTCTCGACGACAGCCATGTTCTGGCGAGAATAAAAACACGACGTTGTGAAAGAGAGACGAAAGTTTTATGCAGACATTCTGGTCTAAAAAAGTAAACAAGTAAATACATGAATTTGCCTGTTCACAACTCGGCAGCTGTAGTGTACAAAAATTGCAGTCAGCAGCATTGGAAAACGTAGGTCGATGCACGAGGTGGTTAAATGCGGCGTACAACCACGTGCAGAACCCGCACGTCACCGTGGCGAGCAGTTGCAGTGGTGTCCACTCTGGCGAATATTTCCTCGTAGGCCATCTTCATGCCGACTGCTTCCAGCAGCTGCGCAAGAGGCGGGAGGTCAAACTGGTCAGCGCTTGGTGCATCGAGAGGACCGCCGAAGAACGTTTCCAGGGATGCTCCATCCCTGGCTGCCGTGAGGACGACATCCAGGGGCTTCCCGTCATAGGAGGAAACTACAACATGCGTGGGCAAGCCAGCATCGTATTCCATCAACGGACCATCCACGAGGACCACCAAACGCCCTTCCCTGGTGACGTCGAAATTGAAGTACAGGCCGCTGAAGTCGATCGTCGTGGCTGTTACAGGAACCGCCGCGTCCTTGACAATGTCGCCGACAACGCTCCACCCGATGGGCCGGATAATGAGGGTGGGCCGAGCATGGGTACCTTGAGCCGGTGACGGTGGTCGGAGGTCCCTGATGCGCTGACGCACAATTGACTGAATACTGGGGAGAAAAAAAATGCAGTGTTGTACTGGTCTTACGAAATAAACAGAACAACAAACACGCTTTCACAGTGCGATTGTTTTTTTTTTCGTTATTAGAACTATTTCTAACCCAATTCAGGTGTAAACGTGTAATATGACAACGCTTTAAATTTCATGTTCAATCACATGGGGAACTTACGTTATCAAGTAAATTTATAATAAAACAAATGTCACAAGTATTCGCAAAGCACACTAACCTCCTCCCTGGATCAGCGTTGTGGCGACTCTCCCTCGGAGGCTCTTCCGAGGTGGTGGCGCAGCAGACGTGGTGGCTGTGGATGCAGGCAAGAGCGCTGATGGCCAAAATATGAGCCCCAAGAATCGATGCAGACGTGACTGCACACCCAAACGCGCCTTCGCAGCACTGCGATATCACCCAAAAGGTGACTACAGCCGTCACAACGTTGACGGCTCGGCAGGAATGGCTGGTGCTGATCAGGGCGAGTGTCCTCGCGACAACCCGCATTGTGGCGAGCAAGCCAGGTCTGGCCAGGTACCAAGCGCCAACGAAGGGTGCCGAGAGGATTCTTATCGCGAGTTCGGTGGCTGTAGAGACCTCCATGGTTGATGCTGCCAGGATTCGTATTCAGGACGTAGTGCGGAACTGTTCTCCAACCTTGCCTTTTAACCTGTCCGCCCTTGCCTGATTGGTCGCGCGGCCAGAATGACGTCAGAACAGCTGGGGTTGCTGATTCGCCACTTTGTTAACCTCCTCACAAGTCACCTTCTCGCCTACTTCACGCCTCTTTCATCCTCACGTAGTGTACCCCTTTCCCTTCCCTTTTCCCTTCCCCGCAGGCACTGCGCCGTGCTCCCGACCGGGTTGCAGAAATTAGGTGCCTTTTCTCATCTTCTAATCACTACCACCACCCCTTTCCCAGAATGCTTTGAAGGCTTTGGTTATTTGCGGCCAAGTTTAAGGGAAGCTGAGTGATTCTAGAAGGGAGGGCAAAGCAAGTTGCCCTGTGAACCTCGGTTTTTTACCGGTATGCCTACCCTCTCTCCAGCAGACACGGGTATTCTTTGCTCGCTATCTATCAGGCCCTTCGCCGTGCTTTCTACTGGGCTGCAGGAATCAGGCGCCTTCTTTATCTTCTAACCACTACCACCACTATCTATCCATGTCATTCACATGGCCTCACAGACAAGTTATCCGCATGGGGTTCGAAACAATGGCGGCCATTGAGACTTTTTATCTAATTATAGAGTGCCATGGGGGGGGGGGGAAGTCACCTGGTCGTTCCATCCCCGTTTTCTGTAGATAACCCCCCCCCCCTTAGAATACACAGTATGCATGTACCATACGATATTAATACCATTGTTTACTTCGTGGGTTCCTGGTTGACATTCTATATACTGTTTTCTTTATGTTTCCACTTGCCATTCTATGATTAGTTCGTTTCTACTTGTGCCTGTAAAACCTTCACTACTCCTCGTAATAGCTATCAATCGCAGCTCGTTTTCTCGCCAATGTGCAAGGGCTGGAACTCATACAGTGTATCTGTTAGTAAATGACAGAATAAATTTTCTTTTTATATGGTCCTATAGTTCCCTTAAAAGTGAAGGGGTGATTTTTCATTAAAAATCAAATGATGGCCACATTACTCAGGCCTAACATCGGTAACTTACACTCAACTCACTTGTTCGCCATCGCTCTTCACAATTCGCATTTTTCGATCACAACCTACTTTCTCTCAATTAAACAACTTCAATTGTGAGGAACTTTTCAACCCATATGTTTGGGTGTTTCTGGGGGAATTAAAAAAAATGAGTCACAGTTTGCGTCAGGGGATGCTATTAGGTAAATTGATAATGGTGGCTCTCGTGAAAATATTGGTTTCCTTTGTTTGCTTCAAAAGCGTGTTCTTGTCATTCCGCAAGACAGGTGGGGTGGGTGGGAGGAGTGCTTCACTGAGCTTTCTGTTTTATTTGAAAGGAACCTGAAGAGGGGAGGGGGGAGCTTAGGCTTAAGCACCCCCTCCCACCCCATTCAGTAGCAGAGGGAGAAGCAAACCTATGCTCCCCGGGAAGACTTATCGCAGATGTTCTTTTTTTCTTATTTTTAAATGCGCATCCTTTTTTTTTTCACGGCATTCTGGGGGGCTTTTAGTTACTGAGGACCCTCGGGAATGGAGAAAGCAACTTGAGCGCTCCGCGCACCTGCTATGGCTCCTCTCCGGCACCCGCGATTCTTCTCACCAATCTGGTCTCCTAGGTGTGACTAAGTAGGGTCAACAGTCCACCGATATTCCAAAAAAGGGTCATTCGCAGTGTCATCCTAAGTCTCATCTTCAACCTGTAAGTCGTACGTTGTCAAGGGTACGTTGGCTTTTGAGCCTGTGGATGTGCTCTTTATTATGCACACCCGCCAGTGGTACATGATTGGTGGAGTGTGAGTGTGTTACGAGAGAAGACTTCAAAAACAACGAAGAGCTTCACGTCCGTTGAGCGTACAAACCGCTTTAAGAGCGAAGCAATTCTTTGCTTACAGCAAGCACTTCATGGGTCTGTTTACGTATCTATCTATCTATCTGACCACGTACGTCTGGGTGCTCTCGTGATCACCCCATTTACTTGCGGTGAACTGAAATTTGCATGAGAGGGTAAGATGTTTTGACAAATATAAGTCGCTAGTCATGACATCAATAACGTGGCAATCTTGTCACGTGCGTCGCCGAACCTTTTCTGCCGACGCGCCCTCGTTTCATTAACATGTATACTCAATATATGACCAACACTCACACGTTTAATTCACACATATATTCAATAAAGCCGGGGGGTGGGGGGGGGGGATAGCCGCCGTGGTAGCTCATTTGGTAGAGCATCGAACGCGTTATTCGAAGGCCGAGAGCTTGGTCCCTGCCCACGGCAAGTGATCGTTTCATCCACTTTTCTTTCTTCGCATTTACAATAAAATTGCTTAATTTAACATCCCCTGTATGCATTTCTTGGTATGATTGCCTGTTAGATATCATTATACTGCGGCTAACAAAGAAAAACGAGCCGTTAAGTGTACACTTTCTTCCTGCATATTAGCGCAAATAATACGACGAACAACAGAAATAGGACGATGTCACTGTCAAAATTTCTTTAGCCCTCCACTTCAGCAAGCCTATAATAATAAGGTGGTTCTGGCACGTAAGACCCCTGCCTTATTATTATTAAGAACGAATATTTTTATCGTGTCTATATAGTTCATTCGCTGCAATTCAGACGGTTTTCAAAATTTTTACTGCGATATATATTTAGAGGTGTTTTGGTGCCATTAGCACTTTCGCAAACAAATTGTTGGAGCAGGCCCAACATTATTGTCTTGAGCCAAAAAAAAAAATGTTTTTCTCAGTTTTGCCGAAGAACAAAAAAGAAAAACTCCACACCTGCATTAGATTCGCGCCGTTTTGTGCATGAAATGAAGCAATCTGCAATATGCTTGCTGTAATATGTCAAGGGCAATTACTCACGTTAACTAGGCCAACAATTAATTGTTTAGTGGCGGATGGTTTTCCATGCATGTGCTCTATTAAATACACGATGTGAGTATGGCTGTCTGAATGAAGCAATCATTAAGCACAAGATGTTCGTCTTGCTCTCGCTCGTGCAACCAAAGGCATCAATTTTTTTTTTTGCGGGCGATGGTAGAAAGGTGGTACCTTTTTGAAATGGTCATTATTCGCTCTGTACGTCATGACCAAAAAAAAATTCGGCGGAGGGATGCCTGGTGTGCCCACCTTCTGTCTACGCCACTGCGTATAGCAATAATGATGTTGTGAATAATATTGAAATTTACCGACTTCAAAATCAGAAACAACTAACTAGTTGAGGTTAATGTGTCTTTTGTTTATAAAGGTATACGGAGAGCATTTATTTCCGCGTCACGAAGTACTAATTTGCACGACACATGTCTAATGTTTTTATTTGAATCGGACGATTATGAGAAATGAGTCTTCTTAATAAGGTATACTGAGTGCGTGTTGTGATCTATATATTTCCGTGACGTACATCTCCGAATAATGCCGATTGGACAGTTATGAGCAATAATTCTTCCTATATAGTCTCACATGCATATCATTTATCTCTCGAACTTTGCGAGATTTCACAAACGGAAGACTTTGCGGAAAAAGTGGTTTCCGAAAAATGTTTACGTTTTTAAGCGAGCTGTCTCGCTCAATAAAAAATACACCACAAGGACCTTCTCCATACGCATTCTTTGTATAGCATCAATTTCGAAGGCACGTGGGATATGCCGAATTATTCAAGCATGTTTTTTTTGCCAAACCCTAAGGCCGCACACCTGCGGAGTGTCAACTTGGTGTCTTCAAAAGGTCCAAGACCTTGCTGGTTGAAGGCTTCTAGACAAGAGGGCACGGCTGCGACCTGAACAATGCGACGATGCTGGCTCGCGAACGATGGTGGGAGAAACTATTCCTGGAATCATTTTTTTATTCGCCACCACGCGTTGGTTTTTAACAACTAAGGTGGCACTGGCCATGTCTCGCTAGTATCTAAACGACCTTCGGTCGTTCTCTTTCATTTTTTTTTCTTCTTTGCAAGTGCATTCAGAAAATGTCACCTGCATAGGAGCAGAAGGGCCTAAGCTATTTTCTTAATAGTTCTTGTGAGTAGTCGAAATAAATTTTTACAACCACTTCCAAAGTAGTTTTAAGGAACGGATTCGTTAGTTCACGGTATTTCTCGCTCTCAGACGTATAGCGCTCACTACTCTCTAGCAACGTGTCAAACGTGATTACCTCGCAGCCCCACACGAAGATATAACGTTGCACCAGCACAGCAGCTCAGTTTACGAAAAGGAGGCTGCTTTCTCGCCTACTGCCCTCGCTCTGCACGACAACGCCGCGTCTCGCCAAGAAAACATCTCCCGCACCTGCGCTACCACACCTACTGTCCCCATGCACCCCTGGGACTGCATATAAGGGGGCAGTTGCTTATGGGGTTTGAATTCTGTTGAGCCAAGTGACCATTGGCTCAGGCGCCTTTGGTCCTGACGTCCTGTTCCTAACTATCCCTGGCTTCGCATGTTTCGTTGGTGCTCAGCGTCATGCAAGCGCCCGAAAGTGGCTTCTACTCATTCCTCTCTTCAGAGTGAATGTCAAACCATTCTGGTGTGTACAAACCTTACGCATAAACACATTTTGGTTCCAACTGTACCGCACTGGCAACATCACTGATAATATACATAACTTTGTTATGCAGCCTTCGTATAATAGGCAACAACCAAGATGTGCTGCCTTGCAAAACAGCAATGTTTGGAGTTATTTTATCGCTGTGGATGTTTTATTTATTCAGGAAATCTGAGTATCGACCAGTGCGTATCAACCGCGGCATCAACCACTGTGACTATCTGTACTACGAAACATTTCTTCCCAAATTATTGAAAATAGTTAGCAGAATAAAAAGAAATGGCAACAATGGTGATACTCCCATCCTAAAGCTGACAAATCCTCGTGAATCTAGGTATAAACAAATAAAAAACACGTGCGTGCACGTGGGCTCCCTGCGCGTGCGCACTTGCTTGTTTGCGCGCGCATTCGAAAATGGTTCCAAACGTTATCTTAAGACCAGCCGAAAATCGTCGCTCAGCGGGTATCTCGAGCCCCGCCAACCGCGAAAGGCTTCCGAAGTCTCTCGTTGAGAGAGAAAAAGAGTGATACATTCTCCACTGCGATTAAATCTCTAAGGCACTTGGTTGCTGATACGCAGGTCACGGGATTGAATTCCGGCCACGGCGGCTGCATTTTTGTTGGTGGCTAAAAGGCTTGAGGCCCGTCTGCTTCGATTTCGGTGCTCCCTAATTCTCGGAATGCTCTACTCTGGCGTGGCTCACAATCGCGTGGTGGTTTTAGGACGTTAAACCTCAGCAAAAAGAGAATGAAAAAAAAAAGAAATACAACCACTGCTACCCAAGAAGCAAGTACGACATAGCCGGGTCGATGAGTGTTGGGAAAGGAGGTTAGAAATAATCAGCAGTGAAAAGGATTGCGACCCTCCAAAACAGTCCCTATACTATGTTTCACACGCCAGGTGCAACGCGGGGGAAGCCATGCTAGAATTTCAGGCCAGCAAGATCTACAACTGCGTGCGGATCGGGGGTCACTGGCGAGTCTTCTGACGAGTGCCAGAGCACCATCGCGGTTCTTAGCGCTCTTCCTCGGAGTGAGTGGCGAACAGAACAAAGCGTGGAGAGTGCGAAAGAACTCAGGAACCAAACGACCCAGGTGTCGTCCGGAACACTGACACTGTCTGATACGATAGAAAGTTCAGGTGGCCGCCATTGTGACCTACCCAGAGCAGAGAGCTTGTGTGGGACCGCAAGTGTAAACTGTGCTATCTAGCCGCATATTAGGAGACGTTTAACGACGTTTTTGTTTCCAAGGCACGAAATATTTTCTATTCTCGCCATAACGACTAAAACATTCTGTTACTGGCCGTAAGAACATTGGAGTTTTCTGGTTACGAACGCATTGACTGCAAGTCGCATTAGCATGCATTGCAGATGATGTATTGAAAGAAACTTCCCTCCCCTCCCACCCCCCAACCGGCCCCCAGATGATGTCCTCAAGCAAAAACACCAAACCCATATTTCGTGCCCCGGAATCTGTCCCTCTGCCGCTCAAAATCCATTGCAGATGTGAAAGGTGTTGAAGTATTTTGTCACGCATAATTCGGCAGGTGGCATGGGGTTTCAAAGTAGCGAAACTTGAAAGGACAAACTAACACGTGCAGGTAGTTTTTTTTTTTTTTTTGAAAGGCGTTTGACTCACATTCTTTCCTTTTTTTTTCACTGATATGGCAGCGAGAAAAGAGCTTAGTCGTGTCCGCTGCTAGCAGTGGTTTCGAATAGGGTATTCATCGGCTACTCTCAGCCCCACGTCTTCACGGAAGATGCACGGGCACCTAAGAGATAACGATAACACTAAGATCATATCAGCATGACTCACTTCTACCACTCACAGGAATGCTGTTTTTTAGGCACATGGCGAAGTACACACGTTCTGACCCCAAGTAATTTAATATGAACTTTCACAACGTCCATGTTTCAACTTGTGTAAATTCTAATTTCCTTTTTTTTTATCCGTAAGGTAAAATCTAGAGAACGCAACAGAAAAGCGCGAAGGTCATGAAAATGTTGTATTAGAGCGACACAATTTTGATTATCTCAAATGCACACGTGTGGGCATACGAATTGCGAGTAATGAAACAAGTCGACTCAAACATACATATTTCATTATTTTATTTCATGAGGACGGCACTCAAACTGTGATGAACACTTCTAGTGTAATGCCCTCTTTTTTTTTTCTTGTTACTCCAGTAGTCAGAGTATCAGACTGCTGGGCGGCAGACTTTCAGATCAAATCCCGGCTGAAGACACGGCATTTACACGGAGGCAAATTAGTAGAGATCTGCTTACTTATGTTTATATGCGCGGTAAAGAACGCCAGGTGGTCGAAATTTCCGGAGCCCTCCACTTTACGGCGTCTCTGATAAGCGTCTTCAAGGCATCCTGCCTACAACATTAAAGGGGCCAAGGCAAGGTCACGTAGAGAATCCTGTACGATTTTAAAGCTTAACTCTTGAGCAATTGTTCTATTCAAGTATACCTTCGTTTGTTGCTCCAGTTGGCGCATGTTTCACGGAATGAATAAGCCGCAAACGAGACGGACTCAATAACGGACATGGATGAATGCCTACTATGAATAGAGTTTATTCAAATAAAAGGGAAATACACAAAGGCTCTTATTTCGGCAGCACTGATTACATGGTGTTCTTAAAAGAGATCAAATTGCAAGAGATGAGATATCTTAAACGGAAATAGAAGTATAATATAGAAACGTGGTGCAAAGCCAAAGTAACATGGAAAATAAACAAATATTGTGGTGATTACAACAACCATACCTTGAGGCAGATAAAAAAGTGCCACCCATTATTTTAAAAAAACATCTTTTTCGTTTTCTGTAATGTGCGGCATTAATTCCACATAATGCGAGAAGTTATTTCAATCCAGTGTTTCTATAAATGACAATTTGCATTTGCATTAAACTTTTGATAATTCATCCATGCCTCTCCTTGAGTTCGTCTCGTTTGCGCCTTATTGCTCAATTCCATAAAGCTGTTTCTATGCCATTTACTTCCTCACTTTTTTTTTTGTTTCTGCTTTGCTTGTTGTTGTTGTTGTTGAGATCAAGTGTTGCATTCGGTGGTGCCACCAGCGATGGGCTGCTGGGGCTTCGTCAAGCTGTTGGCGAACAGCTGTCCTCCCGGCCGCCTTTGTTCACCGTAGACGCTCCTGATTGATCATCCTAATGATCGATACGGTTGTTCTGAAACGTGATTCTCTATGAAATAATGCAGTCATCACTTTACATCTGCTTTATACGCATAAAAATGCCGAAGAACAGTAACGACCTGCAAATATGATATAGCTTTGACACAGAAATGAACATATTCTATTTTCAACTAATTGACTACCGAAAAACACTGCCGAGGCATCATGAATGCACTCCATTCTTCATTTTGGCATCGCTTGGTAGAAGTGCACAACGCATGAAAGCCTGTTCTTTCTGCAACATAAAGTTGGTTGAATTTCAGCATTTTTATGGTTCGTTTTTTTTTTACGTATATTGCTTTTTATGCCCAAAATGCAGCAAATTAAGTGTTCCACTTGATCTAGCCAATCGCTTCAGGTACCTACCCCTCTTTTTTTTCTTTTTTTCAATGGGCACGGTGATGGTCGTCCATTAATTTGTCAATGCGTAAATGTTACGACCATTCCTTCTGAAACAATACTCAGACGCGTTCTAGAGCAGTTCGTTTTTTTTTTTTTTTTGGGGGGGGGGGGGGGGTATAGTGAAATCACAACTCCGAAAAAAATATCTTAACGGAAACACGAGGATAGATCGTGGTGGTGGTTGGTCATTTATAAGGGTATAGCGCACCACGACAAGGACACAAAAGAGAGACGCACACACACACAGCGCTAGCTTGCAACTATTGTTTTATTTGCGATCACACATGCTATAGTAACAGTGGACCGATAAAACCTGGAACATATCATGTTAAGATACAGCACGCCTGATGCACGCGTCATCATCGATCGGGACAATCTGAACTCGCCATCGTCAAAGTAAAGATTCCAGATACTTCTTTTCTTTAGCTGACAAAACTATTGAAGCTACACTCACTCATTTATCTTTCATTTTTTTCAATTTCAAAGGCTTCAATAATTTCACGTGTAGTTCTGTCACGGGCCCTAAAGAGAATGCGGGTGTTTTGAAACACAGGGACCCAACAGCACCTCTGACAGTGAAGGGCCAAATGACCAGATATAGCTTTTTCTACGTTGTAATTGTGTTCCCTAAACCTTTCGTAGTTGGAAGAAGAAGAAGGCACCAGCCCGGTAGGGAGGGTCGTCGGTGCTAGGGCACTGTGTCAGGATAAATTAAGAGGCTATATTTAATTATTTGAAAGAATCAAATAGAATGCCATGGTAAATTATCAGGACATCTAAAACAATATGGTTCGTCTATCCTTTCACCTTAACTATATGAATTAATTCGTTCATACATTTACCTTTACGTTGCATTGCAATAAAAGAGACGAAAATTATCACGAATATTTTTGTCCCTATTTAGATTATCTTTTTTGGCACCTTCTCTTCCTCTCCTTCTTTTCTCCTTTTATTATTACATTGTATTTTGTTTTAATTTGTTTCACAAGTTCAACTGCTGCATGGCTCGTGGCCACTCTTCCGGGAGTCATCATCATCCTCGTCAGCACGGAGGAGCCCCGAGGATAGGAGGGAGGTAAACGAGGAGGAAAGGCCACCTCTGTGGAGAGGGTAGCAAAGCAGTAACTCAAGCTTTTTAGCTTGGATGAGTCACAAGTCTCCATTGCCACCCTTCGGCCAATCAGCGAGTGACGGGAGGTTTAAATGCAAGGTCGACATGAACAGTGCATCACTCTTGTCGCGGCTGTCCACACCGTCACTGCACCGACCATGAAAGTCTTCACGGCTGCCACCATACTCTGCTTAACCGTCGTGGCCCTTTCTGTATGGGACGTCGACATTTTCCCGCTCGCGCTAGTAATCGGCTCGGTCGTCGTCTGCGCTTTCGATGAACTCACCATACAGCGCCCTGCGCTCACCGGTAAGCGCTTCTTTCATTCCCTGACACTGTAATGCCCGAAACAACGGAGAATTTCGTTGTCCTTTGTTGTGCTGCGATTCACGTGCTTCAAAGCAACAGTAGTACTCCCTGCGATTAGTAATGTGTGCCGCTTTATTTTACATTATTCGCGAGCATACGCGCTGAGTATGTGCTTGATTACTTGAGGCATGACGAACATCACACACTTGTTCTTGAAACTAACGCATCTATTTCCCGTTGTATTTTTGAGGTCTATACTCTATAACACTAAATTGGCTGCCAGCATCATTGCCCCCCTGTTGCTCTCCTGTACTGGTGCTATCGACAGCTATCTTTCATTATTCCCACAGGTCGGAACTAAGCGCACGCCTGGTTTGACGGATGCAGTGACGGCGTGCATCGCCCAGCCCAGGATCCGACGCATACCTTCCGAAGAACAGTGGAATGACTAAGTTACGTAGCCAGACGAAGGACCACCAGGCCCGTGCCCCTCCGTCCCCTCCCGAAATCACAAAATGGAGTTCGACCACACCTGACTACCCGGTTGCCACTTCAGTTTAGAGTGGTGCACCTCTTCCACCCCGAAAGAGAACTTTTCTGCGTATGCTCGATCCTGAAACAAGCGTGGCCCGCCCAAGCTGCGATTCGCAAAAACATCACAAAGGTGGCCGCCTGTCATGCGAGAGGGTTTGATTCCCAGTGCCGCTTGACTCCGTGCACTCCTGCTTGTATAATAAATCTCTGTAAAGCCTTTGTGGAAGCAGTTTATTCAAAAGATGAGGCACTAGATCCAACCGGCGAAGATGGCCTGTGGAGAAGTGTTCTCTCTTTCTTGTTTTCCTTCTTTTTTTTCAGTCGAAGCACGTTCATTGCATGTTTTCACTTGATTACGGCAGTATGAAATTTACTTACTGAGCAGTCGCCAGTTGAGAGTTCATTAAAAAGGCTTCTTGGTCGGCCACTATATACCAAAGGCCTAAACTCTTCAGCAAAAATAAATGGCACCACCTGCATTAATAAGGCGTGGCTAGAATAGGGGGTGGGGGTGGGGTCTCATTTTTCTAACAGATACGAATATGACTTTCTCAGGCGAATCCCAGCCACGTTTCGACCGAGTGAAAATTCTGGCGGTCCTTGTGCTTATATCGAGTGCTCGTGAAAGAAACCCTAGAGTAACCTAGCTCGCGGATTTCAAATGTAAAGTCCAGACGACTACTATAACTAGTAATCACAGGTGAAACAATTAAATACGCCTGTGCGAATCACGATACGTTGCACGTAGTCTAAATAGGGATGCTCAACGGAGCTTAATAGGGCATGGAGTTATGTATGGCGATGAAATAGATAAGGTATAGTGCCAACTATATGTAATCACTACGCACGAGTCGGAATAGATTGAAGACTGTCGGTGGTAATCTTCATCTTGCTGTGGACGTACAAAAGACTACAAAAATATTTGTTTAATCATTGATAATACTTTATGGTGCACATTGCGCAACTTGTATACAAATGTACTGCGATGTACTCATCCTTGCATGCTTCTGACACAAAATGTATTTCTTTAGCTATTACCAGTGTTTACAAAGGCATTGATTCGTACCAATTTGATGAAGGATAGTTGGTTCATGTTTCGAATAAAGCTGGCGATAAATACGGAACGCGCAAGGCTCCAACTATACATTGTGGGAGCGGCCCGCGATCCTACTCCTGTGAAACGGGGGTGCAATCCTGCAGGACACCGATTTAGTTTTTCATCCATCCTTCCGTGATTTTATTTCTTCCTTAATTTTACCCTTGCTTATAATAGTATACGTTTAGCCGCACAGGTCGCGGGATCTCATTCCCGCTGCGGCGGCTGCATTTTCGATGGAGGCGAAATTGCTGTAGGCCCGTGTGCTCACGCACATTTGGGCGCACGTTAAAAAACCCTTGGTGGTCGAAATTTCCGGAGTCCTCCACAACGGCGTCTATCATATTCACATGGTGGTTTTGGGACGTTAAACGGCACATATCACTCAATCAATCATTTATAGTATACCTTTAACATTGAGCTACGAAACAACAATTCGTACATAGTACACTACGAAACCGAGCATGAAAATTGTTGCTTCTGTGTTGTCTTCAAAACCTGTGGGTGGTTTACCAAACTGGGGGGTTTCCTAAACCACCCAGTAGCCCGGCAAACAGCTTAGTATCAAGCTTAAAGTTTATTTCAGTTATTAGTACAGAAAAAAGGCCAGTATACAGAGTCTATATACAGGAGGAAGTCCGAAACCACAAGGCTGCAGGGGGACTTCCTGTTCCAATTGGGATTACAAAATTTACTCAATTAGTAGAAACAACGAAAGCAGAGAGATCAGTAAATTGATAAAACCAACGCTAACTAAAAACAAGTAAAAATTAATGTGGAATAAACAATATAACAGGATAAAAACATCTAGTAGTTTATCAAATACGAATACAATCGTTTTTTTTTTAATTAGCCAATCGTCGAGCATTGTTTGATGTGAGATGGCAACGAATTCCATAATAATAATAATGCTGAAAATATGCAGTGTGGCGTCCAAAATTAGTGCGGATAGTAGGTAGTGAAAAAATTTTCATTTGAAGCGAATCTAGTTCGATTTAAGTTAGACAAAACATAAGGATAAAAGACGTTTCATGGGACAAGATGGTGCAATGACTTGAACAGCATTATAATGAAGTGATATTTAAATAAACTAACAGTAGAAAGTATTTCGAAGTTACGAATCCATGACGATGCACTATAACATTATGATCTTAATGTTACTAGTCTGATGCCTTGGGTTGGAATGTGCTGAATGGGAGATAAGTGGGTGAGGTATGTATTTCCCCAAGTGGTGATGCAATAATTAATATGACTGTATTTAAAAGTATAATATATTATATATAGGCAAAAAACATCGAACATATTCTACACGGAGGAGCCGGTTTCGTTATCTGTCGTTCTAGAATGTTCCAGACGCTGTGACACTAATAATGCCGTTACAAAAAAGAGATTGCGTGTATGAAATGTATGCACAACAAAGAGCAAAGTAACATTGCGAGAAACTTGAACAGCAAGAAAAAGTACCTAAAGAAAACCTAAGAATTCGACCTTCTGCAATAACTCCTATGTGGTAGTTGCAACAAGAATAACACTTATAAACTTTGTTTTCGACACATGCTTTTTTTTTTCTTTCTTCAGTGAATCATTTTCAGAAATATGCAAGGCGGCTTTCCTGCCAGATTGGTTTCCCACCAAAAGGAAAAAAAAAAACCTCTCGTGTCCCGTCTGCTTTTCTTGCTCACTGCTTTTACCACTGCTATTCCGGTGAAAGCATGCGAGTGCGACAAAACGACTTCTGCCCCAACCCACCTGGAACAAACCCTCAGATCGCATGGCGGGCGAGACACCTGTCGTTCTAAAGAAGGGAGTGGGGGAAGACAAAAGCACTATGAGTGAGAAAAGCAGTCTGGCAACGAGACCTTTTGGTCGGAAAACAACTTTGCAGGAAAGCAAGTTTGGAGATTTGTGCAAATGGTAAATTTCAGCTAAGTTTTTAGTTCTTTAGCTCCTCGGTGAGCGAGATTGATTTTGAGCACACTCATACAAATTTTTGCAGTGAACAAAAAACGGTTGTAAGCAATACATTTTTCGTGACTAGGTGATTGAAGCGTTTCTACACAACTAGAAAATTTCAGCGTTTATTTTGCTATTACAAACCTTTTTTGTGTAGGTAGTCGGCCTTTTCCGTTTGCTAGTATATACAGGGCTTTTCTGGCAATTGGCACATGCACGCTGGTGTCGATGAGGCACGTGTCATGATTCTTGGTAACGAAAACTTGACTACAGGTGCGAAACAAGTTACAGACGGGGTTGCCATCGTGCAAATGTTCGCTTCTCTTTCCCCTTCCCCATTGAAAGTATACATGCCAATGAAGGCGTCTTGCTGGCATGCAGCGACTGAATTCAGAGGTCAAGAACCACCACTTTTGATTTCGACGATCTGCAGATGCTGTTCGGACAAGCAGAAAGCTGATTACAGTAAATTGCTTGAGATTTCTGCGATGCTTTGTTTGCAAATGGTGTGTCGGATTGAATACGATATTATGCACAATATCGCATTGAGAAAAATGGCTTCACCTTGAGACACAATCAGAACCCATCACTTGTAACTCAACAGGAATATTTAAGCAACTGTAAGGTTGATGAAAATCTGGTTCATTTGTACGAATATTTTCATTAAATGAGCAGTTTTGTATGTATCCTCGCTTAAATTAGAAGCTCTATGTGGATCATAAATCTGAGCTATCAGGTCTTTGTTCAGAATTGTCAGTTAAGAATCGCCAGTTCTACTTATGTCAAGTTCGTTCGGGCTTATTTTCTTCGCCGAGTCGTTTATAAAATTTGCCAGTCACGTCACTTTTTTTTTCGGGCTGCGGTGGTCAAGGTGGGGCTTTATTGCGTTGTTCCAGCAACCATAGTTACATTATCTATCCCCGCGTTCAGCAATTACTCGTTTTCCTATCACTCCGAGTAGTGTAGTGTTGACGCTATACATACGTTGTGGCAGCGAAGAAGTAACGATGATGATGCATTGGTAAACATAAAGTCAACCAAACGCAGATGTTTTTTTTTTTCGTGTTTCTGATCATAGTTGCGCTTGTTTTCGCTGTACAAGATACAGTAGTTTATAATAATAATATTAATAACAAAATATTATATTACACCTTATAATACTATTATTAATAATAATATCTGAGGTTACTTTTCAGAGGAAAGATATTTCGTGAAGCAACACTGAGCCGCCTGATCGTATTCAAGAGATTCAATTTCTACACGTACTTTGTTTACTTTGTAAGCATGAAAATACAGGGGTTAAGCGGTATGGCATGTTTGTTACTTTTTCTCATCTCGTCATTTATACTGTACTGTGTCATGTCAACTGCTATATAGCCTGAATTTTCCGAATCGCGAATTCCATCCTAAGCTCTCCCTACAAGTTTTTGAATGTCGACGGCACACATAGCGCCCCCCCCCCCCCTTCCCGCATTATGGCTCCCCGAATACGAATCACCTGCTCAAGTTTTTTTTTTTTTTTTTTTTGTCGTACTCAGAAGAGTTCCCGTAATTGCACATCGAACATCAAGAATAGCTTCTGATACTGTATTCGTAAGATATGTGGGCGCCACCATTTTAGGCTGTTTTTTTTTGTTGTTGTTGTTGCTGTTGTTGTTGTTGCTGCTGCTGCTGCTGTTGTATATGGTGGCATCAATTAATAAGGTCATGTATCATCGTGAGCAGCAACCCAACTAATATAACAGCCCGATATATCGGCACTCAAACCCATCTGAAAAATAATCTGTAGGATGTGGTGGTGTTTAATACTACGTGCACACCTAGTTTGTGTCATGCGCTCATTAAAAAATAAGCAGCGAAAAGATGCAACTCTGAACGATCCACGTTCCGACATGCAGATACGACAATGCTTGCGGCGATAACATAATTATCAAAGATTACAATTTTACCACGATGTGCACCCAGTATCGACTGCATTTTGAAATGGCACAGTTGATGTGAGTGGACATTCGTACGGCTCATCCCAATGCATTGAAGAATAGTTGGTGCAATCTTAAGAATGGCACTTGTGTTGACGGTTGATTGAAACACGAGTTATTTACTGCGATACTCGTTCAGCTCCTCGTGTGTACGCATTGCTAATGATGCGCGATTGGTAGTTTTCAGGGCGTACGTGTGTATGTGATTGCAGGAATACTACTGGTGTACGTGTCAATATTGTATATACCGTAAACTAATCACCCGACACCTTAGTGGTAAGCCCCGCCGTGGTGGTCTAGTGGCTAACGTACTCGGCTACTGACCCGCAGGTCGCGGGTTCGAATCCCGGCTGCGGCGGCTGCATTTCCGATGGAGGCGGAAATGTTGTAGGCCCGTGTGCTCAGATTTGGGTGCACGTTAAAGAACCCCAGGTGGTCGAAATTTCCGGAGCCCTTCACTACGGCGTCTCTCATAATCATATGGTGGTTTTGGGACGTTAAACCCCACATATCAATCAAACCTTAGTGGTAAAGATAGCAATCTAACTACAGCGGTCTCTCATTACACCAAGTCATGTGCACAGACAGAAGCTGTGACGCTGGCAACTATATATTCGTTATACAAGCTTTTCAACTACTGGTTGCTCTGCCAAAAAAGTCCAACCTTTTTTTATTTCTACCATTTGTTTGTGGATAAGTAAATTTTACAATATGTGAAATACAATAGTCGGTGGCACTTGTATAACATTTATTCATTTCCGAATAGGAGTTCTTCCTGTAAGCTTATATTTCGGGATACCTGGTTAATTAGTCACACCCTCAGTGTCTTTACACATTGCAAAAAAAGATACTTGGACATTGATGCAATAAATAAGTGCAAATGCTACATTTCACACTCCCATTGGGATCCCGCCATGGTGGTTCGATGGTAATAGTGCTCGAACACTGTCCCAAGATCACGGTATCGCATTCCGGCTGCATTTCGATAAAGGAAAACTACTTGATGCTCAGTATGGTCTCCACTATGCCGTCTCTAATAATTATATCGAGGCTATGAGTCGTTTATTATCAAAAATTATATTCGATGTTTAACTAAGAACAACGAGTCCCTAAATATACCTTGTTTTTCAAAAAATTGCTGTTTACGTGTTTTTTTGGCAACTTGTTTAATTTTGATGAAACATTGAAAAAAGCTGATATATTTTATATGGCATATCTACATATTTAAGGTGAGTAACGTGTCGACAAAAGTTTGCCCTAGTTAACACCAAATGTACAGGCATTGCACTTTGTTCTTTTTTTTAAATAAACGACGCTTCTTGGAATCGGAATGTTGGTACCTCTCCAGTTAAACAACAGCCGCCCAACAGTGGCCGATTAACATTCTTCGTCCTACTGCAGAGCACGGGCCCCTTGCCACCCCTGCCCTTGCTTCTGGACTGCTGTTCATGCTGATGACGACCGTGCCACTGCTCACTTAATCTTTTTCTCTTCTTTCAACTTTTCTCAGTTTTCCCTTCGCCGCAGGCACTGCGCCGTGCTCCCGACCGGATTGCAGAAACTAGGTACCTTTTCTCATCTTCTAACCACTACCACCACCACCACATTCTTTGAACCACCTTTTTTCGTAGGTATGACTATCCGGTTTTCACGTAGCCACGACAGCTTCAGGCAAGCACCGAAGGCGTGCATGGTTCTCAAAAGAAAGGGAAACTTTTTTTTCTAAGAGGAGGTCTGCTTAGTTGCACTGTAGATAGAACCCCTTTCCACGCGGTCTCTGAATGGAACGCGACCACAAAGGCTCCTAATTACTCGAAAAGGCATGAATGGGCAACTTAAGGCAAGGAAGGGACGAACTGAATAGACGTGGTGGGTCATGCCTCAGCGTACGGGATGAATGGCATTCTTGAGCCTGCAGTCAACGCCGTTGTCCACACGTGTTGGGGTGCAGTACACAAGAACTACAAGCACACAAGTGATAGCACCTGTCGTGAGCGTTTGTTATTGTGTCCCGTCTTTCCTCGACCTAGGCTTGGACAAGTAGCAAAACCATAGGGCGACGGGATGGACGTCCAGTGGATGGCTTTTCCGTAGTTCATTTGCGCACTGAAGCTTCTGCAGAAGGACTGCACGATCTTAACTTATCGTTGTCACTCACACGGCAGGCACTGAAAACACCTTTAACCGCAGAAAGTGTCCAAGTATGACACCTGATCTTGCTGTGGCGTGATGTGAAGTACGATCTCACCAAATGTGCTGTAAAGCCTAGAAAAACACATGGCCCGCCTCCGCTATAGGGTCCCTCATGATCAGCCAGGGGCGTGCGCGGACATATCTATAGGGAGGAGGGTGTTTTTTTATTGTAATAAAAAATAAACGAAGCAGTTGTTCTCACCGTTACTTGGCAATGGCTACCCTATCTACTTGTCTGATACAAAAAAGAGTTAAAAAAACAAACTAGCATATACACATATCCTCTTTTATTTGAAATGGGGGCTCATCGGTTGGATTGGTCCTGTGCCATGCACTGACAAAAAAAAATCGGGGAAGGGGGGGGGGGGGTGCACGCACCCGGTGTGCAGAAATCTGGCTTCGCCACTCTCATAGTATGGCGGTTTTCAAACATAAATCTAAAAACACTGATCATACTATTATTATTAGGATGGCCATAATCCGAGGCCTTCCTCCCCGACCTCCGGTGCTGGTGTAAAAGGGCGCGATTTTTCGCACACGTAGCCCCGAGTTTGCTGTTTGACATTTCGGCCTGCTGTCTGAATCATCCCATATGAGGAACGAAATTGCGCCTTCTATGAAGCTCCCAGAAAAAGGGTAGCTACAATACACTTCAGAGGATCCCATGTGTAAGCTTTCTGTAAATGAACGTTCTTTGTGCCGTAATTCTGTGTTCGTGTTTGGCTTCTTCTTTTTCGGTATCACCACAACGTTCATATATAGGACACAAGGTTGGCGACTCTTAGCTTTCTTGCCAGAGAAGACACAAGCGCCAACCCTAATGAAGTAGTTGGCTGCAAAGAAGTACTTCATAGGAGGGGGCAGTAAAGATAACAATGCTTTGAGGTATGCAAACGCGTTTACTTTTCAGAACGAAGAAAGAGGGGGGGGGGAGGGTTCTGGAAGCTTTTCTCACAAGATAAAAAAAATTCTTTATTTTGTTAGCAGCCAACTGAATGCATAAAAACACCTTGAAATAATAACAACTACACAAATTAGTTTCAAGCTAAGCTCTTCATTAGAACATAATTGGTACACCTCTCTCTTGAGCAACTTTATTCTATACTGTCCACGAAGCTATTCCGTGATAATTATCAAGCAGATATCATGCTTGCATAATTGAACATCGAGGCAGTTTCTGGGTTAATACATAGGTTCATCTATTGAAGAGATGTTTTTAATATGCCGCATTTGCCTGCCGCGGCGCAGGGGGGTTAAAGCGCTCGTCTGTGACCCCGGTTGGGGCGGTAGCATTTCGATAAAGGAAAAATGGTGTTGGCCCATGTACCTTGGCATGTGAGTGGACGATAAGGCACAGCCCACGGCCGAAATTTCCAGAGCCCTCCACTACGGCAGTCTCAATTCTATCGTGGTTGTGAGACTAACTCCCGAGACATTATTATAGTAATAAACTATTTCATAACAAGCTCCGTAGTACCGTTCTTCTAAGAAGCAATGGCAACTTCGGAAGCCGAATGCACAGGTAAAACTTAGCTTGCCCGAATGGTCATGTTTTTGCGCTTGTGTAAAGCAAAAAGGGAAAACACGGCTGCAATTTAGAATCATCAGTTCTGCTTATTAAATGTTTACTCGGTTTGTTTGTTTGTTTTTTCGCCAAATATTCGACGAAATTCGATAGTGACGTTTTGCTTCTTTAGGGCTGAGGTGGTAGAGGGTGGGGCTTATTTGCATTGTTCCTGCAAACATATTATGAACCATCTCGTTCACCAATAGCGCATTTTTCGATGACATTGAGTAGTTCAGTTTCTGAGTCAGTTATACGTTGGAGCAATCAACCAGTAACTTTGTTAATGTACCGCTAAACGCTCCTTGAACGAAATGTAGACTTTTTTCTTTTGCGTGCTTCTGTTCGTGCATGGTTGCGCATATTTTCACTGTATAAAAATAAAGCGATCTTATGAACCTTCGCTTCGTATTTCAGTGATATTTTTTGGAAGAAATATTTAAAGATTGCGAAAACTTACTACTTACTGCTTCGTTCGTGCTTCGCCTATGTCGCGCCACTCTGTTGTTGTTGGGGGAGTGGGGCAGTCTTTTTTGTGATGATAATTTGTTTGTTAGATTGGTGACATTTGAAAACAGTGCTGTATTGCGTTGTTACAGTATGTTAATGCTGTGTCATGTCAAAAGCTCTATGGGTTTCAGCTGCCAAAACCCCAAAACTATTACGAGACATACTTGATAAGCTTCAATGAGCTGAGGATTGAACGGGCTTGAATCAGCTGGGGTGCTTCGAGGTGCAGCTTAACCACTGAATGCACGGGTGTTCTTTGCACTTCGTACCTATCAAAATGACCTTGCTGTGACCGGGAATGAAACTTGCTCACTCAAACGTACCGCAATGACACCTTACGTACGGGGCTACCTCTCCGGAGGTGGCTTTCACAGGATTGACATTCGGTGTACTGTGACGCGCTGCCACTTGCATTTATTCGATAGATTCAACTTGTACACCTACTTAGTTCACCACGTGACCATGAAAAAACGCGGTTTCAGCGACATCGCACATCAGATGCTTTGTTCATTTTATCATTTTTTCTGTAAAGTGTCACCTTGGCAGGTAGCGTAAATTTCACGTTGAAAATATATTTGATTTACCGTTCTAAGCTCTTTCTGCAAATACACAGCTTGCGTTAGCCATTATTCTTGCATGGTGGTTCCCCAGCCGCGAGTGCTGTTCTCAAGTTCTTATTTTTCCTTGCACAGAACAGTGCCCCTACTTCCATTTCGGGTATCAAGAATAGATTCTTATACTGTATTGATATATGTGGCGATGGTGCCTAATGTTACATGCAAATCAAGTTGGTGTCATGTCCACACTGAGAAAGCGGTGAAAGGGTACACCTCTGAACGATCTTCGTTCCGTCAGGCACATACGGGAATACGTCTTGCGCTAAAGGTATCAACATAGCTTGCAATTTTACCATGGCGAGCATCCAGCAACAACTGCATTTTCAGACTGTACAGTTCATGTTAATAGGTGTTCATGGTTGCTCGTCACAAAGCAATAAAGAATAGTTAGCGCAGTCTTCAGTATACAAGATTTCTTTGGAAGGGTGATTGAAACATCTTAACAAGGCGGCAATAAGGCAGCATAAAGACTTACCAACCACTATGCGATTCATCTATAGCTCGTTATGTGCAAGCATTCTTAATGAAGCGCTGTCAGTGGTTTTGAGTGCATATGCTTGCACGACCGTAGGCATTATGAGTGTACATATGTCATTTATGAATGTACCGCCACCATAATCACCCCGCACTAGAAGTAGTCACCTATATATTTATCTAACTAAATACAGCAGTTCCTCACAACTCCAAGTCATGTACATAAAAAGAACTTGGAACCATGGCACCTGCCCTCGTTAGGCAAACGTTTCAGCTAATATCGCTAAGCAAAAAAGTTGTAATTTTCTCTTACTTTTGTATCGTTTTTATTACGTACTTTTTTCTGTATTATGCTACTTGCGACATTTCTCAGCATTTGTACTAATATTTATTGATTTACTATTAGAAGGTCTTCTTGAGAACTCATATTTCCATATCTATTAGTCAAACCCTAGGTATGATCTGCGCCTCACGCAGACATATTTTGACATTGCGGCAATAAATTAAAATAACATAACAAAAGCTCGTCATGTGAGCCCGCCTCTGTTGTTATATTGCTCGAACGCTGACCCCAAGATCGCGATATCGGATCCCGACCGCATTTCGGAGCCCTGTAATACTGGCTAACCTCCCTGTCCTTCCTCATTTATTCCTCCTCCTCCTCCTGTAATATACGCCAGTTCTTATAATCATGTAGTGGTTGTGTTTAAATCTCAACAATTGTATAAGATATTTGTAAAAAATGAGCGCTTGAATGAGTTTTTTTTTTATTTATTGCTATTAATATGTTGTTCTTAGCGATTTCTTTATTCTTGATAAAACATTGACAAGCGCCGATTGATTTCCCACAGGATTTCTTTATACTTAATGTTAGGAATGTGTAGAGCAAAATTAGAGTGAGGCACAGCGAGCGTGTAAGCATGCAGTTCCTTTTTTAAACACCCTTTCCAATCAACACATTGGCACCTCACCACTTACTGTGTCAGCGCACGCGCGCCCTTATCAGTCTCGCAGCTGTGGCGGACAAACATTCTTTCGACCATTTTTGTCTGGTAGGTATGACTAAGCGATTCTTACTCCACCCCGACTGGTTTAGCCAAATGCGGAGAGCACGTGTCCTTCGAAAAGAAGAAGAAAATAAACGTTTCCTTCGTGGGAAAGTCAGATTGTGATTGTTCCTGTGTAGACGAACCCCCTCCAGCTGTTTCCCTGAATCGGCACGCGACCACAAAGGTCCTTAATTGCTCCAAAGGCGCCAAGGAGCACCCTAGCGAAAGAATGAAGGAACAGGAGAGGAAGTGTATTTCACAAGGGGCAGGAAAGACAACATTCTTGAGCCTAGTTAGCGCCATTGTCAGGACGTGGGGGAGGGAAGTAGAGACGACCTGCAAGTATGTACACGCAGGATAGCACCTGCCGCGAGCGTTCGCTACTGTCTCCCGTTTTTAGTCGCACTACGCTTCGACATGTAGCAAAATGAGTGGGCAAACGACTGAACTGAGAATAGGCCACTTTTGTGGGATGCTTCTGTGCAGTGAAGCCAGGCCGGACCGCGTTCGTTCCGACACTTCTACAGAAAAAAAAAATGCAGGTCCTTATTATATCTACACGCCACGGAGGCCGTGAAAACACTTTTTTTTTATCAGCGCAAAGTGCGAAGCGGTGTTTTTGCGAAATACGGCCCTATCTATTCTGAGCTGTAATATCAAGAACCTCACTCAGCAGCGGTTCACTAGTGTCCCCAATAATCATGCAGAGGCGCAGGCAGACATTTATTTCTGGGGAGGGGGGGGCAACTTTTTGATAATAAATGAGGGTCGGTCACGTTGATGTGGTGATTGTCATGCCATGGCAAAAAGAAAAATCTAAAGAAAGCACGTGGGCCCGGTGTGCCATCCGCCGCCAGCCCCACAGCAATGATATGGTAGTTTTCAGATGTAAAATCACAACGTTTCCAATATAATTAAGATGGCCACTCTCTGAAGGCTTCCTTTTCTACCTTCGGTGGTTGCGACAAGGGGCGCCATTTTTTGCACCTGTGGCACCGAGTTCGCGGTTTCATATTTCGCCCTGTTGTCTGAATCATCCGGGTCTCGAGAACGAAGTGTGTCTTCTAGGAAACCCTCGTATGGACAGAGGAGGCGATAAACTGCTCTATATCCTGCGTGTCATCTTTCTGTGAATAAACGTTTTTTTTTTTTATTGTAATTCAGCGCTCGCCTGTCGCTTCTCTCTTTCGCGACAGTAAGTCAACGTGCCTTTAGCAGGCAGGGTGGACGACATTTGGTTTCCTTGACACGGAAAATACAAGGGCTCAGGCTGATGTCGAGGTGGGCTACGGACAGTTGATTAATCGATGGTGAGGGAGAACGATAATGCTGCTCTGAGGTATGCAAACCCGTTAAGTTCTTAGAGAGGAAAAGGAGAAGGGGAGGGCGGGCTTGGGCTGCTTTTATACAAAAGTGCGAAATTTCCCTATTTCAATAGCAGTCAACGAAATGCATACCAACACCTTTAAATGATCAAAAAGTAACAGATGAACATTAAGCCAAGTACTTTGTTACAACTTTATTAGTAGACCTCTCCGTTAAGACGCTTTATTGTATGGTTCCCGACGGTCATCAAGCAGATGCCATGTGTGGGTGACTGGGAATCGATGCGGTTTCTGGGTTACAGCTTTAACAATAGACGAATCGCTATTATTTTGCAGTATTTGCAAGCCGTGGTGGAGAGGTGGTTAAGATGCACGGCTGTTGGCCCGAAAATGGCGGGTTCGATCGTGGTCGCATTTTGATGTAGACGAAATGGTAAAAAGGTCCGTGTACTGTGTGATCTCAGTGCACGTTAAAGAACAGCAGTCGAAATCGCTAGAGCCCTTCACTTCGGCGTCTCGTAATGATATTGTGGTTGTGGGACGTAAAACCCCAGATACCTCCTTTGCAAGTTCAAGCAAGCAATTGTTCATGGTATGGCTCCATTCCACGCAGAACACTGGCATAAATAATTTCGCTTTATTGCAGACACGTTTTTTTTTTCTCGAAACGCGTGCCTATGACACCTTTAAAAGTAGCACTTACAATGTGTGGCAGTTCAAGGTCCTAGCTTTTAACGCGACAGCGTTATAGAGCTCATGTCGCAGAATTTTCACCGTAAGAGTCAGCACCGTTGGTTGGGAGCGATAAATCGTCAGTGAGCGAAAAATCGAGAAAGAAGCAAATATAATAAAGAATAATATTTTCGGTCCCATTGAGGATTGAACCTGCGCTGTTCGCGTGGCAAGCTGGTGTCCTATCACAAAGCCATGATGTTACTTGAAGCTGCATCGGGGAAAAAAATAATACATATATGCCTTGTAGTGGAAGGAATCTCCTTAACGTATTTTGATCGACAGGTGTCACGACAAACACGAGCCCGTTCGGCGATATGTAGGCGCATTTGGGCGGCCGTCAAACTACGCCGGAAAAGGCAGGGATAGAGCAACCATCGCCGCTAAAAACACACGGGAACTTTCAAATTGCTCTGAAGATAAACAGGTATGTTCATCTATCGGAAAACATATCGTGCCTTTCCAGAAGCGTTGATTAAGCAAACAGCCAACGCTTACACGATGTGCTGCCATCTGTGAGGCATCGTGAGACTCTTTAAGCCCCTTCAAGAGAATTTCATTTAAACAAACCACAACACTTGCATAGCTTTACCTGGTCATTCTCACGACATCATTAAATAAGTGCAGCACTGCAGTTGCCATTTCACCGACCATAAGACAATGCTTGTTGCGGTTGGCCAGAAGAGGTCTCCATAAGAACAAGTCGAACAATTGCCAGATAACTAACGGAAGACGGACGACAGATGGGGCCATTCACAAATACAAGTGTCACGCCTACGCGTAGTTCATAATACAGGACCATGTGACTATATCACTATACAATGTTTTCGTGAAGTTGTTATAAAAGTGCTGTTAAATAGATGGAAAACCTGTACCGTTAATATAAATACGCCACGCTTGCGTGTGTGTGTGTGTGTGTGTGTGTGTGTGTGTGTGTGTGTGTGTGTGTGTGTGTGTGTGTGTGTGTGTGTGTGTGTGTGTGTGTGTGTGTGTGTGTGTGTGTGTGTGTGTGTAGCCTGAAGCCCAACCAACGTGTTCTTCGTTGCTCGCGGGGGGAGCCGTGGCGTGTTTTGGGTGACGTATATATGAATCCATGGATTACACACCATGAACTACGGCGCGCGCGTTATCAGTGTGACATAGCATTCTTCCCATGAAAGTGGCCATCACCGGGTTTTCAAGAAAGGAAATGTGAGCAAGTCCGATGACGATTATTGTTGCGTGGCAGAACTACTCCCCAAGTGCACCATATTTTTTTTTTTTTTTGGCGGGGGGGGGGGGGGGGGGGGGGTCATTCTGTCTGGCCATAATTTATCGTGGACAACACGCAAAAACAAGAGTGGGCTTAAAATCTTGCGCTTGTCTCATGAAGAATACAAAGCCCTATCGACATAATAGATTAATTTTTCTACCGCGCACCCTTTGAGCGCAAAGCTCCTTCCGAATTATTCGGAAAATCGCTGGATTGAGTGCCGACTGTGGTAGCTGCATTTTCGATGGAGGCGAAATTATTGAGGCCCACATACTATAGTTTAAGCACCCGTTCAAGTCTCTGGGTGGTTGAATTTTCTGGAGCCCTCCACTGCGGCGTCTTTAATAATTACATCGTGGGTTTGGCACGTGAAACTACAATTGTTACTATTGTTTGATTCTCAATATGTCTGCCTGTTTTTACAAGCCTTTCTGTGGCAAAGCACCAAGCGAGTATAATTTGTTGCGCAGCACTTCCACTCCTCCAACCAACCTCCGTTCTTGGTTAAAAAAAATCGTACAAAGCTAGTAATGTCCATGATGAGATTGACATGAGGACGCAGTAGGTTAAAGTAGGTTGACATATATAGATGGCTGAGTGCGAATAATAATTAGGCAAAAGTAGCACACTGGTTGTCCTTTTCTCAGCGGTATCTATATATGCACAGCCTCACGACAGCTTGAAATAGCTGTACAACACTCATTGCCAGGCGTAACAAGCTCCGTCTGTGCCAACGTGTGTTAGAGCATTCATTAATTACACAAGGGCAAATGGCTGATAGGTCGCGACATCAGTGACGTCACATGCTGGTGATATCCTGATTGACGCGCCAAAGGTGCAGGTATGTGTGTGAGCCACCAGTGTTAACCGTGTAATCATCTACATATGCAATATTTGTAACCAGAAGAAGTCGATGTGAAATTTTCAGTTTTCTCGGTTGTATATTGAGCGCATCTCGATGATTTCTTAATTCAATGTGCACATTATTGTGCAGGGTTTTTTTTTTTTTTTTGAATATGCTGTTACGAATTGAACGGGGGCAGGGGCCTCGTCAGGCTGTTTAAGCCTTTAGTCGCTCTCTCCGCAGGAAATGGCCTGAAATCAAATGATTTCATTTGAAAAAAAAACAAAAGCAAAAAGTGATGACAAGAAGGATGCAAAAATAACGCAAAAACAAAACATTTCAAAATGGGAAGCAAAGATAAATACGAAGTATGGATTAATTACATGTAATTTGTGCTCGCGCCACACGATACATGCCAGACAAACAGTAGAATCGCCTTTATTAATCTATATACGTATTGCTTTTTGGACGCCTACGTATCAAATGAGGAGGCCGGGTAGAGTAACATAGCACTCATTTTAAGAGCTGACCAGTTTGTACTGCTTGATGCGTTTAGCTTACAAATAGGCTGCATAAATAACATAGTCATGTGTTATTTGTTGGGTGCAACAACGAAGGCAGTATAGACGGTGTATGTCGAAGTTTGTCGCCATGTCAACAGAAAGTAGAAAAAATTGTTTTTACGTTTGTGCAGTGCATAAAGCCGGCGTCAGCTGTGATTAAGGTTTTGGGCCCGCGGATGCAAAACAGTGCCATTCGACTGCGATTGTCTTTATATTTTTATATGGGCTGATTTAACACAACAATGCAACTAATATTTGAAGAAAAACTGGCTCGAAAAAAAAAAAGAAAACGTGCACAAGAAAGAGAGCGAGAAGATACAGGGCACTACAATCATGTTTTAATTGAGCTTCCATCAAAGCCACAACTTTCCTCCCAAACTAACATTTCTGATGAAAGTATCCGGTGAAAAGGCGTTACGAGAATCACTTTTGTTTAAAAACATAAGCTTTTTGTTTTCTACCACGTCGCAAGAGGTAAACGCTCCTTTCTCCACTCCTTAGCGGTAGTCAGGGAAAGGGTATTCCTTTGAGTGAAGGTGAGAGGGAAGTAAATTAAGAGAGGAGGGGGTGCACAAGACTTGCGAGGAAGTTCGTGAAGCGACGAGTCAGCAGTGTCGAATATCTGCCACGTCAGTCACTGCTTTGAACCAATGAGCGAGCATCTGGGGAGGTTAAAAAACGGGGTTCCAAGCGCGGACACTTCACTCACCTCTTCACTGGCGAATCTCTTGCATCTATAACCATGAAGATCTCTGCGGCTATCGTGGCCTCTCTAGTCGGTGTCCTGATCATCTCTATGGCCGATGACTCTGAGGCCAAGCTAGGCCTCGCCTTGGCGCCATTTATTTGGGTGGGAAACCTGGCCAAAGAAGCGACACAGATCCTGGTGGCCTACAAGCTGTCTCTGGCGACGAAGGCCCTCGCCATGATCACCGGTAAACGCTCTTTTCGGGCCACCATTGCCTACGACTCTGGGCTCGAGCAGTACGAGAATGCCCCTGCAGAGGACGTTGATGACAAAGTGGCCTGGAACAATATGAAGAGCTCCGCTCAAGTTGCGTTCCCTCCGAAACCGGAACCCGTCGATATCGAGGTGAGTTATTCCTCTTTTATAATTTTTCCTACGCTACGTAGAAGCTTACGCACATTAGATCTTGCTAATGGGAGCTTTCTGGCGAATAAAGGTTAATGTAAACATCGCTAGAGTGCACGTTTTTCGGCGAAGTCCTGCTAGCGCTGGTGTTAATCTGCGTCCCTTCATTTCCTTCACTTCAGGTACCCGCCGTGACGAAACCTGCCCCGATTCCTTTCACCATGGCCCCGCCGTTGCCGAAACCTGAGGTGCCTAAGGTCGTCGTCCCTCAGCTGCCGAGGATCGTGGTTCCCAAGCTGATCGTTCCCAAGCTCATCGTGGCAGAAGTCGCCGGTCCCAAAGTCGTGCCGTCCAACGTTGACTTGCTAAGGGCCATGATCAACGGCAGGCTCAAGCAGCTGGGTGGCTACTCCGCCGGTATTCTCGCAGCCCCAAAGTACGCGAGCGACTACATCGAGGGCGGCTTCCGCGTAGGCCATGCACGCCCAGCAGCCAAGTTCCAGCTGCGTTACCATCCTTCAATCGTCGGTCCAGCATCCCAAATTCGGTTTGGTTCCAATCCCGCCACCACTACGGTTCCACCCGCCGAACTGCATCTTTCCGCCGACAACGAGACCGAGCAGTACACGACTCCCAGCCACAGTCGCCCGGTTCGCTCAGTTGACTCAGGCGTGGTGGGCCGCTACTTCCAATTAATCCAGGCGAACGACGAAGGACGCTGCGTGGCGCTCATGGTTTGCTCGATGGCCGCCCATCCTCAGCGATTCGGCGCCTACGGCCGCAAGGTGGTCGATTTCTTCGACGACCTTCAGCCCCGGGCGTTCTCCTCTGCAGCCGTCTACAAGGAAGCATCGAGTGTCGGACGCAGGGGTGATTCCTGTCGCTCGCGGTACCCGTCTTGCCAGGTGGATCCCAAGTACCTCGCCCAGCTTGGCGAATCTCACATTCATCTGTGAGGATGCAATCCCGGAAACTGAATCCTCGTGAACGAAGAATGTCGCTGACCGGCACCCCTTTCATTCGGTTACTTCTAGTCAATGATTGTAGATAGTTGTGTATTGTTTATCAAGCCTTCTGGTTCGTTTTTGTAAATAGTGTAAATAAAATGCTTCTATGCTTTAACATGTAGCCTTTCTTCCCGCTGAGCCAAGTGTGCCGACATGGCGGCCAGTTTGCTTTCGAACACGAACTGTTGCATGTGAGTATGACTTCTTAGTCACTGACTCTAGGGGGCAGCACCATGTAAATTTAGTGAAGCGTAGGAAACACCCGTTTTTTTTTTTCGCTTGTAGCGTCGCATTGCCAACGCCGCGTAATAACCACTGTGGTCTTTATATTTGCGTATCTATACAATTTAGAAATAAAGTAACGCACAACCTAATGGCCCCATACTCATGCGTCAGCATCGCATGATATTTATTTTTTTTACTTACAATATCAGCACGTATGAACGCCAAAGCCAGATTACCATGGCTGGTCACTTGGGAAGGGTTTAAACTTGCGCCATTCTATACTAAATCGGGTGACAGCAAAAAAAGAAAACAGTGATGTGCATGTTCGTCAATATAGTAGAACGTGTTACGGAGTTTCTATAGAACTGGACATTTTTATTTTAACGCTTCATGTATTTTGTGCTCAGTCGTTTGTGTGTTTATTACTGTCCTTAATGTTTGAGCACTGTTTCCTATAATTTGTTTCATATAACACGATGGAATTTTTTTTTTCTGAAGGAGGAATTTTCTGCCTCTTGCCTATATTTGGCGCCTTCTTTGTAGAATATAGGGATTCTCTGAAGGCTCTGGAAATGTCCCATTGCGTGGCTTGATAAACGCATAACTTTGTAATAACGCTCTTTCAACTAAAAAGGCTGAAGAAAAAAAACGATAACTTTCGCTATTTCACGATCTTTCTACTTAAGACAATCTTGGCATTCTGTTGACCCAAGCGAAGGGGATTCGGCGAAGCGAAGGAGTTCGGTAGCTCGAGATTATATGCCCTGAACATTGGGGGAAATGAGGTTGTGGCCGTAAGAGTTAAGCATGCACACGGATATCATAAGCGCAAAGAGTGAATTGCTGCTTTGCGAAACGATGAGTTTTGTTTTGTAATGCACCTAAACACGTCTTTACACCTACTGCGTCCCTTCGCCGAGCAATGTCTCCATATGAAGTGACTTAACCAAGGGGCTGACCCCCGTATTCAAGAACCTAACTTCACCTTATACTTATGACTTAAATCAATCTTAGCCATAAGTTCGCCCTTTACGCGTTTCAAGAACCTAAGCTTGTAATTATCACTGAATTTTTCCTCGCACATAAGTAGTCTTCCTGAAGCAGCATGTCGAAGGGACGACAACTTTGCGTATTCCGTTTGTTATGTCGACCGCAAAGAAGAAATATTGAGCGGCACAGCGTACGCGACGAGTCCCCAACGATCGACAGAACCCGGTTGAGACGTATACGGCAAGCAGAAATTTTTGTGCCACCCCCGCCTCACAAAAAAAAAAAAAAAAAGCCGTGAAGAATCTGCTCGCTGTGATGTTTTTGCAGGAAAATATCCATCCATGGACGTGGGTTTGTTGTGCCCCGTTTCATGCACCTGCTAATCGCATCGCACTTTTATGGAGTTGGCACGTTTGAACTTGGGAGCGATGGTCTTGTCAATGTCTCATAGCCGACCATGTCGCGAATACACAATCGAGTGGATACCCGCTATGCTTGCAAAAACACTTCCTTCCGTACCGGTAAAACTTCTCTAAGTGGCTCTTACACTTTTCTAGTTGTTTGGTCGGCCTATCACAGATGCACAGCGGGTCGGCTGTTGAATTCTATTCACAATGCTTATAGAGTGTCGCGCGGCCTAGCGGAATCCAGGAGCGTCCTCTCAACGATGATCAGTAGGCGGACGCTCCCATGTTCGGCGGTGCCAGCCTCAGTGTTAACGTGTTAGTAAGAAATGAACACAAACCACTTCGTATTTTGCGTGCATCATCATCATCAGCTTGACTACGTCCACTGCAGGACAAAGGCCTCTCCCATGTTCCGCCAGTTAACCCGGTCCTGTGCTTGCTGCTGCCAATTTATACTCGCAAACTTCTTAATCTCATCTGCCCACCTAACCTTCTGTCTCCCCCTAACCCGCTTGCCTGCTCTGGGAATCCAGTTAGTTACCCTTAATGACCAGCGGTTATCCTGTCTACGCGCTACATGCCCTGCCCATGTCTATTTCTTCTTCTTGATTTCAGCTATGATATCATTAACCCCCGTTTGTTTCCTAATCCACTCTGGTCTCTTCTTGTCCCTTAAGGTTACGCCTACTATTTTTCTTTCCATTGCTCGCTGCGTCGTCCTCAATTTAAGCTGAACCCTCTTTGTAAGTCTCCAGGTTTCTGCTCCGTAGCTAAGTGTCGGCAAGATACAGCTGCTATATACCTTCCTCTTGAGGGATAGTGGCAATCTACCTGTCATAATTTGAGAGTGCCTGCCGAATGTGCTCTACCCCATTCTTATTCTTCTAGTTACTTCAATCTCGTGGTTCGGCTCTGTGGTTATTACCTGCCCTAAGTAGACAAAGTCTTTTACAACTTGAAGTGCACTATCTCAAAGCGCTGCCCTTTTCCGAGATTGTTGTACATTACTTTCGTTTTCTGCAGATTAATTTTAAGACCCACCTTTCTGCTCTCCTTGTCTAACTCCGTAATCATGAGTTGCAATTCGTGCCCAGAGTTACTCAGCGATGGAATGTCATCGGCGAAGCGCAGGTTACTAAGATACTCTCAATTAACTCTTATCCCTAAATGTTCCTAGTCTAGGCTTTTGCGTGCATTAGTGAATATACCGGACCATCCGTGGCACGATAAATCTGATTCGTTTTTGCGAGAGGTGAAGTTTTTGTGAAAATACGTGGCAACTCGTGCTTTCAATTATAGCCCACGGAGTACACATATCAGCTTCGCGAGATTTTCTGCATCCACGTTGGATTGTTCAATGTTATTGTCTAACCTTTGCAGTTGAAATTCACTTTTTTTTACGTGCGTACAGCATTCGTCAGTGCCTTTACAGTGCACGAATCCCATAAAATCCATTGCAAGTGTAAGGTAGCGCAGGCTCACGATTTGTGTTTCGAAACCTTGGCCTACGCTTCGCTGCTTGTTTTTCACGTTCGTTGATAGATGGCAGCACACTGCAAGCGATTCCTTTCTTGCCTGGTATCGGAACGAAATGCTCTCCGCACTCGCAGATGAACGTCGTGAGTCACGCCGTGTTGAGGTTGTGCAATGACGTGTTGTTGGTGCTATCGAAGTCGTTCGGCGGAGAGAATTTGTCAGACTACTTTTAGCAGCGATGTTAACAGAAACCATCTTCACGTCGAGGATTTTTCACTGAACGTAGATGGTTGTCAACGCGCTGAGAGTGACAGCGACGATGAAGGATCAGCTGCTAGCTCACGAGCAGCGAGTTGCACTTTCCGTGCCGTCGTGCGTTAACGTTTTTTTTTTTTTTTTTTCACGCTTGTAAGTCACTTTGATTGTATTTATTGCATAATAACCTTGAGCGAGCTCAAAATAAAAAGAACATGGTTTTTCTTGTGCATTGCATGTAGCCCAATAACAGTGAATATTACAAAACGCCGCATGCCACCAATACGCTCAAGCTCGACCAGCAAAGCGAGATGTTTGAAATATGCAGTTACGACTACAGTTCACGCTGAGTTCTCCTGCGCTTCACCAGTGCCGTCCAAACTACGTTATTGTTGTTCAACAAATTTTCACAATTTTGACGTCGCGAAAAGCGTACGCGTGTATTCGTTTCGATATCCTTGTTTCGATCACGCTGATGGAACCTGCAACATTCGAGTGCAGCGAATTGAGCACTGTCAGAGTATGATCATGGCTGTGACACAGGCGCCACTTAATGGGAAGTTAAATGCTTGTGCTCCATTTGATAAGCAGCTGCATCATGTTTACAGTGCAAGTAATGACGATGGCGTAATGTGTTTGCAAACCATCGCTACAGTAAACATTCGGTCTTGTGCAGCCGCGACGGTGCACTACTCGCTAGTGACCTACTACTGAGGCAAGTTCGCCAGGCAGGCTCGGCTCAAATTACCTCGGAGTGCCATTGAGTTCATACGTGAATTCTAGTTCGCGCAGTTTTTTGTAGTACGCACAAAATTACGCAAAGTATCGTTGATACACGGACGATCAGCTGACACCACCACCCTTGGCACTGGGGCAAGAAATGAGGTGGCGAACATTCTCCAGTTTCTATCAGTTGGGAAAGTACTTTGGTTCGATGTACATTCATTTGATGATCAAGAGTTCATCTGGTGAAAGCGGAATGGGGAGTACGTCCGTGTGTCCTATATTATGCGAGTTCACGGGTTGACCATCCTTCCACAGCCATCTTGGATTGCACGGCGCGCCACCTATACGGGGGCATTGCGAATGACAAACACGGCACGAGGGTAAAAAAAAAAACAAGAAGACTTGTTCGGGTGTTTTCAGTCCTGCCGTCGTGCCCTCTACATTAGAGCGCCAAGGTGACTGCAATATTTGACCAAACAGGGAGCTGATTGGAAGTACCGAGGAAAGGCGTAGTTATCAGCCAGTCTACTGAAAATAATGCAACGCATATCTACTGAATATAATGCAAGAATGATTATAAACGTACAAAATTAAATTTGAACCGTCACCTCAGCAGTCTGAAGTACAAAAAAGGGGCTCTAAACTTGCAGTTGACCAGAATGACCACATCTATGTCTTAAATGCGTGTGCAAATGAACTCGACAGACGAATCGGTCTCCGCGGCAACTGCAGGGTGCCATCTACAAGCAACACATATGCAACTGCACAGAACATGTAGAAAAAAGACCTTAAAGGTGGTTAATAGGGTTTTTTTTTTATCTTTAACAAGACCGAGAAGAACTTGGCCTTGGAGCACACTATCTTACTCTTAGTTAAGAGTCAATTAGCCGGAATAATGACATTAAACATAACCTAGAGAATTTTCGAGGCCCAACTTAGACATGAAACGTTGTCTTAGGTTGAGATCACTGGTATAAAGAGAAAATAACCAAAATTTCTGCGTTGACGCATCCCACGAAAGACTATCGTCGTTAATACAAAGTGCACGCCTGTCTCAAAAAAAAAAAAAACTGCACGTGCTTCTCAGCCAAAGAACATATTATAGAACGAGAACGCGTCCAAGTATTTTCCAGTGAGAGCCTCTGATATTGAACTCATGTATTGCTTCTTCGCTTCTGACGGCCTAGAAAGTAATTAGGTTCACCTTAATTGCCTTTGAGAATCGTGTGACCCAAAAGTGAGACTGTGACATCTAAACAAAGCTTGCTGTGTGCAAGTCCTTCGCTTTATTTATGTACCACTTTTACAATTCTCTATTCTGTGTCAGATGTAACATTCAATGCGTACCGTGATTATGGTGCGATTTCGGACGCGGTCGATCCCAACAGCAAGCGGAGTCGGTTGGCACGCCGCGCGGCTGTGGCGTCTTGTCTTGTCTTGTCTCCTAGGAGATCTTGGCTTGCGTCGGTCTCATGGCCGGTAATCAACGGCAGCGCGGGAGGCGTCACGCGGCTGGTGGCGTTCGTGTCGCTGATTCGTGAAAGTAAGCGCATACAAGTACCTCGAAGTAGGCGTGAATGAGGGTGATGCATGGAGGTACAGAAAAAGTCTCGGGCAGAAAAAAAGAGTAAATCTGCGGGACGCCTTACGTTGGGCGTTCACTGGAAGACGACGAATGAGACTGTAAATGGCAAGATGGGGTGGAGACTTTCTTTTTTCAATGACATTGTTAATGTTTTTTTTATTTATTAAAATGATTTAGATTCTACGGCTATCAATATCAAACATATTCATTAAAAACTATTAGTCTTTATTTCTTTATTTTTCTTTGGTCTTGTGAAATAATTAAACAAGTGATATCAAAACTCTCTATTGTTTAACATTTCGAAATTATGAACAAATTCTTTTACATAGAAAGGTACCGCTCATTTTATGGCCGATCCCCCAGAATAGGTTGCGCCAAAATAAAGGGGCATTATGATATTAATCAATCAATCAATCAATAAACATTGAGGCCAGGAAAGCTCGGAGCGAAATAAGGTAAGAAGGGAAGCTAAGTGATATGAAAGATGGTAGATAGGCAGAAAAGGTGTTCCATTATTTTTACATGAAGACCGTCGACACGCATTGAAAAAGAAGAAGAAAAAAGAGTGGGACTATTATATAAACAAAGAGTGTTAAATGAAAAGTGAGAGAGGCGGAGAGGATTCCTTTAAAAAACGCATCTGAATAGCTACCAAAAGGGCAAACATAAAATGACGAGGTAGCCATTTTATGATAATTTAAGGAGAGGCACTTTTTGAAGTGAGATCGGGTTGCCTTAAGGCGTAATTATAGAGATTTGGTAACGAACAATTCGTATGCTGTGGGCGAGATAGGAAGGTAACGGAGCATGTTTTGAATTATGGGGAGACATATACACACAGGTGTAAGTTCGGCCACGAGCCTACACGAATCCTTGAGTTTCGGAGAGCACAATGGAAAGATGAACACGCCCGCGGTAGAAATAAGTAGAAGACGGTTAGAGTAATGGTGGGAGAGGACTATATACAAAGGACAAAATTAAATAATGTGATTTGTAAGGGCATGCACCTGTAGAGGGCTGAAAACCGGGCTATGAATTTTCGGTTCTTTTATTGCTTCAGTAAGATATATTTAATCTGAATAGACAATAAAGGCAACTATAAAAAACGAAAATTTTATTTTTTTTATTGGTCGAGCCTGGTGACACACAAACACTTGTCACCACTCCGTTACACAGAGGACGCTGATATCATACAGTTACCGATCATTCCTCGCCGCTCCGATGGTTGTGATCATCCTGGCATTTGCCGACATTACTAATGTCCCCCAACTGCACCGATTGACGGGGTGGTGGACAGTCTGTCCACCTCTCTTGTGTGAGTGTCCCGCACAAGCGGCTCCTCTAGAAACACCGTCTCGTCGGACTGTCATGTGCGACCCTGTAGGACATACCACATTCCGCTGGCTACGAGGACCATCGCCGCTCTGCCCTTACGGCCCTGCTATAGCTTTCTCAATGTCGTTAGCTTGACCGAGTGACTTTAATGAGCTGCTCACCACCGGTGATTCGGATGTGTCTCTCTTCCTGCCATCATGCTAGTTTCTTTCCCTCCTTCACTTACACCTGGCTCGTTTTTTTTTTTTTTTTACCTCACATGTTTTGTCTCCTGTTTTCTCTTTTGCCTTGCTTTCTTTTCTACACTCGCACGGTCCTCTGAATCCCCCTTTTCCAGCGAGTGTATCGGTTGAAGTGTCCTAACACGAGAGACAGTTATCGTCCACGCCACACCCTATCTTCGTACTTTTCGATCTTTTCCTAAGGAATCACCACCACCCCTTGCCCGGTATCGCCGTTGACGGCGGTATGAAACGCATTGGACAAATTTTGTTTTCGGGGTGAAATAAATGAGAAAAATGTGCTTTGAAGTGTGCTACTTCTGCAAGGCGATGCCCGTTTCCGAACCACTAGCAAGCTATTGAGCAGCGACAGAAGGCCGTTTCCATAATAACATCTTATGCTGATGTTGTATGACTGTTTTGTAATGACAATGAAAGAAAGGCGAGACAGGCATTCGTGTTCTGTTGCCTCTGAGGATGAAGATGTGCCGTTCATGCGCGAGCTCCCGATAATTGCCACCCTTTGCTTGTTTCATAAACTTTTTCACAGTCCACTTGCAATCGAACCTTACATTTCCCCCCCATTTCGCAGGTCATATCGCATTGGCCATGTCTTTCAAGTTGCCCGTCAACGTTCCCGCACCGTTACTTTTGCTGCCTCATTTTTTCTTCGTGCAGCAAAAGACTGGAATGACCTCCCCCACCATATTGCAGCAATCACCTGTCCATCAACATTCATGCATAGCGTCACAAGCCATTTTTCAAGCTAATTCATGGCTTTTTTGTACGTTTTTTGTAACCCCACCCCTTATGTAATGTCCCCCTGGAGACCTTTAAGGTAATAAAATGAATGAATGAATGAATGGTTTTAGAGTGATCATTTTACTTCTTCCCTAGGAACACCATTGTTGGTTTGCTGTCAATACAGAATGTTGTTCTCTGTACTCACTCGTGATATTTTTTAGTGGTACAACACATGCCATCGGTTTTTTTTTTTTTTTTGTAAGCTATAGGTCAGCGTGTAAATGCGTTTACAACAAACGATTCAAAAAGTATACGAGGCACATGGTGCCCTACGTGAATGTCGCCTTCTTTCTGGTCACGGGCGCACGCGCAAAGAATACGTACGTTAGAGAGAAAAAATCGCTAAGGCGTTAATTGTTTCAACCTATAAAATAGCAGTATGAAACCTTTTCGTTACCGCTTCCTGTTTTCCCTGTGCAATGTATTCGTCGTAACACTGTAACTGAATCCTGCATGGACGACTTCTGGACGTTTTCTGTAGTCAATATATTCTCTAAAGTGACAACTCATGCCGAAATCTTCATGACGTCACAGATATCGGTCATAAGATTGCAACTGAACCCAGTACGAAAGGCCTTTAAACGTTGTTTGCAGCTGAAATGTCCTCTAATGCAAATTGAAAGCATTTTAACAGTAATATCACAATACGTGCACCAACAGACACAAATATTGATACCTCCTGAGTGCCGCCATGTGAAACATGAAAAAAAAAAAGAGAACATTATTATCATACAAGTGCCTCCAAAAAGTCTGGCATACAAGTTTCACGAACCAAATCAGGTAGATCCTTCCAGTGTTTGATAACACTATAAAGAAAACTCCATTTGAACACGCTGTGAGCACAAAAAAAGGCTCTAAGTTAGGTTGCAATTGAAAATGAGTCCTGCGTTGAAGACTTTTGCACTTTGTTAGTAGTTTAAATATCCTTTAACATTTACAAAATGCATCTGAAACTCCTTCACGCGACAGATGTTGGTTTCAAGATTGCAGCCAATCACTGCACGCAGAAGGCCTTCACATGTCGTCAGTGCTCAAAATACCCTATAACGTAATGAAGAATGCACGAAACTTTAATGCGTCAGAGATATCGGTCATGGCATTGCTCGAGAGCACTGTATAGAAGTCTTTGGCAAGTCTTCCATCGTAGCTTAACTGATTATTTTGATATTTAAAATATTATCAAGTGAATGGATAATCAAAGGTTATGCATATACAAAAAGCTGAACAGAAATAAAACAGTGACTGCAAATACATACCAATATTTTATTTTAGAAACCGTTCCATAATTTGTTCAGCTCAAATCAGTCTGGAGGAACAGTTAATTACGTGCACAGTTCTGAATGGTCTCATAAGTCTCTGTCGTTGCAGATGAGGCACTGTTTGCATTTCTTCTAAACAAAGTGCAGTATAGTACCCGTGCACATTCATTCTTTTTGTACATACATGTGGTGACACCCTTTTCTCTTCTTAGTATCGTGTCATCGCGCAGCCGATTTCGAAACAAGTGCTTTTCATAAGGTTTTCAGCCAATTTTCTGCTCCGCTGTAAACAAAATGTCTGTTATATCATAGTAAACTGTAAAAAGATGGAGAAGCGCAATTTTTTGCTTAGCTATGAGTACCTTAATGTACTGGAGAGGATGCATTTGTTAGAATGCTGCCAAACAAGGTGTGTGCTAGCGAGCGTGGCAGAGAAGCAGAACAATTTAATCAAGAATTGAAACAACAGGTAACCAAAGCAGCACTTAAACATGCAACCTTCTTTTTCGATCTCCACAGTAACGCACGTTCAAGTTTCTGTCATACGCATGAATAAAAACGAGACCGCTGGTAGCTTAATGCGTGAGCGTTGCTGGTACCAGTACGAAATCATATCACACTCGGCTACCAACCAGCGCACGCTTATGGCTATAGCTTGGCAACACACGCAAACGATTTGCACCGAAGCCAACGAATGTTTCCACGTCGTACAATCCGCAAGTACACTTATGTACGCACGTTTTCACATCACCTAAATATGTTGGCTAGTGCGAGGTTCACTTTCAGCGATGATGAATACCGGTGTCGAAAACATAGTGCGGATAAAAACTCCTTCGTAGGCGCCACGCGATGTTTCGGGCGTCGTATATAGTGTCTACGTTGCGACGGAAACTACCGTCAGCTTATTTTAACCCATGAGCTGTTTCACGTGAACTCGACGGTAATAGCGGGTGTGATTAGCTTAGGCGCCCTTCGCCAACCAGCTGGTCATGGTCTCTTTGACAGAGGAACATCTACAGGTCGTGGTCTGACTTATAATAAAGCCTTTCTCTCTCTCTCTCTCTCTCCCACTCTCTAATAACATAGTCCTTCAAAGCTACTGAGCGACTATGTTATTATCATTCTCTTTTGATTTATCTTAAACAGTGGGTATCCACCACGTCGTGGGTACGTGCCATCGACCATCGATCGAGATAAAAGAGTCAATATTGAGGACCAGACCCGATCGACCAGCGCCCTCATGGATCGTCCCAAGAGACCTAACCGCCCGAGTAGGGGCACCCACAAGATCGCTGCGCGGTTTTCGACGACTTCGTTGTCTCAGGACACTGATCACATCGTCTCCTCGTGGCACCGGTTCGTGCGACGTCGGGACCTGGCCGAGAACCACGCTGCGGCCGCACATAAGAACCGGTGGCCTCTACCACGCACAGGGGTGACAGCCGCATCTCAGAGGTACACGGTTATATGGTGTAGTACTTCCAGATTCTTACTTGAGATATTCCAGCGCCACTTTTGACGAGCAGAGGACAAAGAAGTACGTCGATGAAAAGCTTCGCTGGAATATATTTGGGGATGTTGTACCAGCTATCCGCACACTGTATTTTGTTATATGACTCCCGTCTTGCGTTTCGTGAGTGGCAGCTTTTGAGATATAACAGCAGGGGCATTTTCTTCCTTGTCTTTGACTGCATCGCTGGTATTGCTTGTCAGCGTAAGCAGACCACACGAGAGAACAAGCGTTTATCATTTGACCTTAATGTTCGGCATTGGGTCTGTGCAGTACTCTTGTTTCCGGAATGTTCAATAAAAAAAAAAACTGTTGCTCAGAACTTCTACAATTACCTTTAACCATGTCGAGGAGCCGAACGTATAAAGAATGAATTTTGTGATGCGTTTCCTGATGTGACCAATGTGACCATATGCGACTGTACGTGACAATCGTAGTTGCGTCAAAACCGTGAATGATAATTAAGCATCTGCTCGTGACTTCTCATGTCCCTTCACGTCCATGACATCACAACGGCGATGGCATACGAAGGTGTCCTGAAGTGTTTGTAAATTTGCTACTACAGTGTAGTGTTACATACGCCCACCAGCAAATGAACAATGCTGATGTGTGTCTTTCCGCCATGCAGTGTATAGCCCGTACTTCTTATTACCACCAAAGTACCGCACAGTTCCACTAGTCGCAAACTCCATCTACAGAAAGTTAAGCTTTACGTTCAACAGCACGAATTAACACGACTGCTTTTTGCGGAAGTCATTTCTCATCCTTCATACAGCGCCGGGCACGCTGTAGCAGGACTAGCCTGCAAGTGCTGTGTGTGTGTGTGCGTGTGTGTGTGTGTGTGTGTGTGTGTGTGTGTGTGTGTGTGTGTGTGTGTGTGTGTGTGTGTGTGTGTGTGTGTGTGTGTGTGTGTGTGTGTGTGTGAGAGAGAGAGAGAGAGAGAGAGAGAGAGAGAGAATTGTGACAATTATTGTGCACCGAATTCTGTTCAGACTCTTACAAGCTTTACGTTTTGTAGCTTCAGCTACAAGCTACTTGTAAGAACCATATACCGACGAGGTTTTGAAAAGCGCAAGCTCTTTTGTAACCTGTGCGGAAAGAGCATGCGTATGGTCACAACAGTCTCGAGGTTATTTTCCGGTAACTATTAAGCATACCGTGATAATAAGAATCTCACTGTAATGTAGTTGTGCCGAGAGAAGGGCACTAAGAATTGACGACACAAGAGGACAGCGCAAATGATGCTCAGTGGTCGTATACTCTTGTTCCATCAGTCTTTCGTGAATTTCTCTCGGCGCAGCAACATTGCAATGCCATATCAACTAGCCCAAGTTGAATAATCTCGATCCTTTTCACCACAGAGATGCCGCACTTGAGTACCTCTCGGCGTTCCCCTACCCGAGAGAGCGATCGTCGCAGGACGGCACACTCTCCTCCCCATGCAACGCGGATGATTCCGACGTGCCCGAGGTTTCCTTGACACAGAGCCTCTGCTACGCGCTCCTCGTGGTTCTTACAGGAGTGGTGGCCTTGTCCACTGCTGCCCTAGTTGTCAGGCTTGTGCCTGCTGCAGCTAACTCGTCACGGATCTCTTCTGCACAAAGACTGAATGCACCCAATGGTGGGTGCCTGCTTAGACAATAGGCTAAAGAAACAAACTTGGAGGACGTTTGAGCTTCGCATTCAAGAGAACATGATTGTATAATCGGGTCCCGTTACATTTGTGTTGCTCTCATTCGCCAGCCAGGCTTCGTTTCTCGGTATTCACGTACACCGTGTCGCGAGGAAAGAACATTTTCGTGATTTTAAACTATCCTATAATGTCTGTGGCAACTAGTTTCGCTTGCTATCTACACCACAATTCATCTTTCTTCGGAATAGCGAAGACCGAGTACATGTCCGTGTGGCATTACGTTTACTCACATTCACGTTTAAAGCCGCTACAGCTGTGCATGATCATGGCCGTGCATGCTCCTGGACAAATCACGTCAGACCCCGCGACCACCCCATGGTGTCACCCCCTAGAGCTACATTGGCTTTTTGCATGCTCTACACAGACGTGGACAAGGCCTCACATGCTTCATCAGTGAAATATGTGTCCTGAAGAGTAATCGCGTAGAGTCTTCTAAAAGCTAAAACCAGAAAGGCGAAAAAACAAATCTTCGCACAGGAGGCGCTTGTGAGCCAAGAACAACACCGGTTTATGGAGAAAAAAAAATGGATTACGTCTGAGCTTCGCCTTCAAAAGCAGGCTGCGATCGCGTAACTTTGCTTCGGTTCTCGGTGCATGCTTCAACCGTGCTGCGAAGAAACGAATGACCGTGCGCATAGCGTTGGTCATTTCAAACTATCATTGGATGCCTATTGTAAGCAAAGTGGTTAAGTGCCCACTGCACCATAACTATTTCTTTTGCGAATCCGTGACCGGCTTTCTACGCGTCCATGGCGCTATAGGACAATACGTGAATCTATACGCAGCTGTTCACATTGTTGATAGTTTTGGCGTGTCTGGCACGATAAGCCAGGCAGTTTTCGTGGAAGGTCCCAAACCATATCCGGAGTGTAGTGATCACATCAAAAGGCGGCATTGCGAAATGACATGCTTCCACATGACACGCGTGCCATCGTGTATGACGGCACATGTTTTCATCGTTCTCAAAGCAGCCTTATTGCCACCCGTCTTGGCGTAATCTCCACCGTGGCGGGTGTGCGGACGACAGAGCCATCTGTTGACGTTCAATTGTTTTAATGTCGACGGTCGTGGCCGACTGTGTACAGTGAAAACATCTTGCGGAACTAATTCTTGGCACATTTTCAAATCTCGGTGTCCAAAAGATGCTCACTGCATCGACACAGCCACCTGGGCTAAGATGGATGGGCAGTGCAAACAACGACATTCCATTTGACCGTTAGTTTTTGCTTCCGCGCCAAATTATACCGAATGACACGAGCCGCACCTGTGCTATGACCCACATGATTCGGTATGAGTGCTCTAACTTCGAATGAAACTTGCATTATTCTAAGTTCAAGCGCAGAAATGAATTGTACACCTCATGCAGTGCTCCAGCCCAAGAGTGCAAGATCATCCCCGAAGGCGAATTCACCCGTCAAAGCAGCAATGCCAGTGCGACCTTCCGCATCTCTTCAAAACGCCCCATTCTCAGGCAGCAAGGTCCGAGAACAACCTAGGACCAGGCGAACCAGCTCCGCGAAGGTAACTTCAACAAGCAATGACACTCAGAAACAAGTGTCTGGGACCACGGCCAAGCCTTTGACGGCCCACATGATTAAGCATTCAGTGTCTACCAGTAGCGATGAAGGGTTCGAAGAGGTGAGTGCCCCGAGTTAAGATAAAAATGGTGCCATGAAAAGTGAGTGCAAACTCTGAACTGGTGCAATAGTAATTCAAAGGTTAACAAATCAGCATTCACAGCACAACGTTGGTGGACCTAGTGAAAGTGCAAGGGCATCGGTGGATCTGTATGCAGTAAAAGAACAATATTTTCATGATTATGAAATAACCAGCTTTCTGCCCTTCATTTACACAGTGGAGATCCTCATATTTATGAGTGACTTCCGTGCTCTGCCAATTTGGGTCACTTTCTCATTGTTGTTCGATGCGTCTAACATCTCCGTAATAGTCACCGCAAAATATCTAATGGAGATCCCCTAGTAAACTCCTCAGGTGCAATGCTTTGTAATTAAGCATCCAGTGTACCCAAAGTTTTCTCGTGAAACTGGTATTTTTATGTGTTTTTATGCAGTGATATATTTATTCTGAGGTCCATTGTCTATCAGTCCCTCACTACAATGCCTCCTATATTTCTCACTATCATCGATCCTTTAAAAAGTTACGTCAAAAGCTACAATGTAATATTGCTACCAACTTTATGATGAAAGTGGAAAAAGTAGGTAGGCCTGCGTGTGCTATTAGGGTTGTTAAATAATGACAATGATGTGATCTCTACCAGAGTATAGTTTCAAGCATTTAAAGCCGCCCTTGTAGTTTCCGCGAACTGCCATGCAAGTACACGTTGCAATGCCAGCATGGCAACCTAATGCACTCTATTGTGTCTGAAATTTCGCTTTTATAGACATTCAAACCAAGTTATTTTACTACAGCAAACACGTCGACGCGATTAATATGCACATATTTATGCACTTAAAAATATCATTTCTAGCATCTGACGCTGCTATATTCATCAAAATTGAATTTTCTAATATCTATATTCCGGGTCGGTAATCTCTGATTGGAAAAGCAAGCATACTTCTGGGAAGCCTTGAAATTTCGGCAAAATGAAATGGGGGAGAAAATATAACAAGTGGTGCTGGCCTTTATATTTCTGCTATGTAAACATGGCATTGAATTTCCCAGATTGACGGTTATTTTATTCCAGAAAAGTCATTATTCTGTAACACCAATTCAACAATGAGAAATTCTGTAAATGAACTACATACTGTGCTGGGAATTCCGCACCAACGTCTCTGCGTCTCAATGGGATAGTATCTTCTTCATTAAACGTGCTTATTTCACTTGGTTCAGTACTATAGCCACATACACAGACCACCTACGACCACACCCCAGTTATTATTATTATTATTATTATTATTATTATTATTATTATTATTATTATTATTATTATTATTATTATTATTATTATTATTATTATTATTATTATTATTATTATTATTATTATTATTTACAGTACCTTACAGAGCCCTTGAGGGGCATTGTGTAAGGGGGGCGGTACAGATGATATGTTAAAAAATATATATACATAATATCTACACATACATAGGCAAATAATGAATATAATAGAAAATGCAGTTCAACTTATGAACATGTAAGCAAAATACATACTATAAAAGTGAGTTACAGTATGTGAAGGTGAAATACAAAAAATACTATTATGACAGTAACTACAACCTAGCAATAGTGCAAAAACATCGGCAACAGTCCTATAAACACTGATGATTACGAAGATGTGATAGAGCAGTTTTTGGTGCATAAGTATTTTTTAAGAGTATGATAGAACTTTGTGTGGTCTTGTTCTGACGCAAAATCATCTGGCAAATCATTCCACAAACGAATAGCTCGTGGAAGAGCCGACTGGTTGAAAGCGTTAGTAGAGAGTTTTAGTACTGCGTACGCTGCGTACGTGGCGGTGTTGCGTACGTAAGGACGCCACGTTCTGCGTAGTGCGCATGCGCAGACCGCAACTCGCACGTATCGCGTTACGTACGCAGCCGCTACGTACGCACGCATGAGATGCGTGCGTGCGTACGTATGAGGTGATCGCACCGCTCTCGAACAAGTTCACGACAGCGCGAGACTTCGTTTTGCAAAATGGCGGCATCGAAAGCAAGCACCGACCGGCTCTGTGGCTTAAAATATGGCCATAATCTGGCTATAACACTTGCATTGGCTCACATTGGTGTCCACAACACGTGCTTCTATTTTGATCTACCAGATGGCGCAACACGCTTCACGCTCGTTACGTACGCGGGTACTACGGCGTACTAAAAGCCGATTAGTGGCAAACGACTCCACGTAACGCAAGGCGCTTGCGTGATGCGTACGTAGCACCATTCCGCAGTACTAAAACTCTCTAGTATTGCCGTACATGCGTGATAAGCTAAAGGTGTTATGTAGTCAGCTCGAAGTTCGATGTGCTAGGTTAAGGTGAACAGATGGCATTATGCTGATGTGGATGAGTTTGTGAAATAGTGATAAAAGTGAGATGTCGCGGCAAGTTTTCAGTGGCTCGAGTGCAAGGCTATGTTTAATCTGTGTGTATACGCTGGACGGGTAGCTGTGATTACGCGCTATGAATCGACTAGCTCTGTTCTGTATACATTCTAACTTATCTATGAGGTATTGTTGATATGGTGACCAAATGGAAGATGCGAACTTCAGTTGAGGACGGATTAGAGCAAGATAAGCCAGTTTGCGCACATCGGAGGGAGCACTGTATAGATTTCGGCACAGAAAACCTAATGATCTTGATGTTTTGGCACAGATAGAAGTGATATTTATTTATTTATTTATTTAATACATACTGCAGACCACAGTTGTGGTCCTGGCAGGACGAGCACTTGAATAGCACAATAATACAAAAATAGCAAAAGGCACAAAAAATGAAACGGCGGACCTTGCATTGTCAATCCAACACACAAACAACAATACTAACAAAAAAATGGGGCTATACAGTATCTAATAAGTATGGCTCAGCAATGGAATTCCATTCAGCCACGGTACGCGGGAAAAATGAGAATTTGTAAGTATCGGTATGCGCTTGGTATGGTGTTAGCGATCTAGGGTTATGGTGCCGCGTGTGTTTTGTGGTCAGGGCGGATATATACAGGGAGGGGTCGGTAGCCAATTCATGTTTAGTAAGTGAGCAGAGGAAATCGAGACGAAATTTTTGTCTTCTTAACTGAAGCTTGGGAATGTTATTGGCAATCATTAATTCAGAGGGAGAATCCGTGCGACGAAATTTTGAAAAAATGAACCTGACAGCTTTCCTCTGAATCTTTTCTAATTTATTGATGTTATTTTTGGTATACGGGTCCCATACTACAGCAGCATACTCAAGTTTTGGTCTAACGTATATGTGTGGACCACGAAAGTGTAGAAGTTAAGTTTATGTCTAGGTATTTGTAGTGATCAGTGCGTTCTACAATGATATTATCAATTATGTATTGGCTATTAAAGTTATCACGTTTCCGACTAAAGGTGATTATTTGCATTTGGAAACATTAAGTGTCATCTGCCATGTTTGCACCACTCAATCATATGCTCGTGGTCTTTTTGAAGAGTTAGATGATCGCTATTGTTGCGGATGGGACGATAGATAATGCTGTCATCGGCAAATATACGCATACATGAGGATAAGTTGTCAGGCAGATCGTTAATGTAGATGAGGAAAAGTAAGGGACCAAGAACACTGCCCTGTGTTACACCAGAGGAAACGTAACAGAGTGATGAAGAGTGATTGTTGGCGATAGTGAATTGTTGGCGGTTAGCTAGGAAGTTCCTGAGCCATGTTAGCGTGAGTGAATCAAGTTTTAGTGATGACAGTTTTAATATCACGCGACAATGAGCAACACGATCGAATGCCTTTGCAAAATGAAAAAATAAACAATCTGTCTGTAGATTTGACATGATTGCTGCAAAAATATTATTGCGGTGTCAATATGAACAGGACGAGTAAAGCTGGTATTTTGAACTTTAAAAGTGCTTCAGAAATAGTTAACCTTACATTCTATGTACACATTTTTATGCTACGAGCACAGCGGTATATAGCTTCAATATTTTTACTGCATTTCTTGTGGCTCCCTTTCTGACAAATGTCTTGCGTATTTACAGTAATGTCCTCCTCTCATTAGGCCCCATTCCAAATTTGCGTTACTTAGTGTAGCTGTAAAACACCGTTTAAGAAGTATTTCCCTGAAGTAATTCAATTTTTAAAGTCTCTTCAGTATTAAAAATCTAAGAAATTGCAGTTCACTATATTGTGGTACCTCCAACAAGTCAGCAGACCAGTGTTAGCGGACCCGTTTAGCAGACCCTTTAGTTTTACGCTCATGTCTCCAAGTGGTGTTGCTTCACTGAATTCTCTCACGTGCACGGGTGGAAAGGCCAATGTTGCTTGAATGACTAGCTGCACATCTTTTTTTTATAGTTTGCTTCATGACCCATTTTAAGGGCGTTATTAACGCACCCGTATTTGCATAACTGACGGATGTCACGTACCACCATCAGGGCATTCACAAGCACAGCCAATCACGTGGTGGCATAATTGCGATCGATTGTGACCTGAACTCCTCTTTGAAGCATTGCCTTGTTACAAAAAAAAAAGCTGCATGGGTTTCTGTTTGACCTTTCCCCACTTGTATGCCGCGCTGTAATCTCGTGTTGGTACACTATGTACCCCATGTAGTCCAAAAGCCAGGTTTGTTAGTATCTGGTGCAAAATATCTCAGAGGAACCAACACCTGAGATCATGTGAAAGTCTGCCGCTTCGATTATGCAAAATTCGGGGAAGGCATCACACGGTGTTAATGCATGTCCACTCATTCACATGTGCCATTCGCACGTAAGCTCTTACATAAAAGCATGTTAAAGCACTGAGACGCAATTACATATCAATGTAGCAATTACCTTAAGGATGGTTGCAGGTCGTAACAGCACAAATGTAACGAATCCTTCTTGATAATATTCATCACAACTGTTCACAGTAAACGAACAGACTTCTGAATGTACTATTGCTGTGAGTCTGCCTTTAAAGATGCTTCGCATGACAATTAATCCAGCGATATATAGAGCTTTCATTTTTTCTAGAAAAGCCACCTGTGTGATATCGCCTTCTTCACGTACTGCCCAAAAGTCTTGCACGAGTTCTACTTCAACCACGTGACTTATTCGTGTGCGCGGGCAACCTCGTCGTACGGCGTCGAGGTGTGCAACCGTGGCGCCAACAGGTTCTCCTCCCGGGCCAGCTGCATAAGGAACTGCGTTGAGAATAGGCACCCATCGGGAAGATGCAAAGATATGCCCGTATTTTCTCAGTGCAGAAGGTATGGTACTTGACATAGCGACCACTTACGGCTTGTATTTATGAGGCATGTTACGCGAATTTATGCCTTAATCAAAGATTGTATTAGCGAATTAGGAACTGCATTTCTCAGTGCTTCGGCAACAGCATCTTCATTACATGAACCTTTATTGTAATATACCAGAATTTATACAAGCCTTATATAAAAGATTGATACGCATATTTCTACATTAGCTACAAGTTTCAACCTGCGCGCAGATATCACGAACACATTTGTACGCTTTCTGTGGCCAATATGTGTATATGTAACCATTTATTTCTTGTATCGCCTGTTATTATCTCGAAAAGACGATGTGACAACAGGAGCAATTGAACTGTCATTTCGTAACACCCCTCCACATTTTCAACATCAACTGATTGGTTTGGACTATCTGAAAACCACAACAAGAGAGGCAGCTACATAGGCACTTTTAGCAAATTTTTCTTTGTGTCGCCTCTGCAGATCAACAGCTCTCACTCTCTCTCTCTCTCTCTCTCTCTCTGCTGTCACAATGATCTAGCCCCTAAGTGCACGTCTCCGGGATTGAATTTTTAGGTTTGTCTAATGGGATATCCGTTTTTTCAAGGAGAGTCGATGTAGAAAAAGCTTCACTGCCCTCCACACCACACACGTGTAAAACTCCACAGGGAAAGTTGACCCGATCTTTAGGTTTTCGCAAGTAAAATAATTGAGCGTGACCTTCCCATCTACTGTACCGCCAAGCAGTGCAGCATTACTGAAGATGATAAATAGCACATCTCCACCCATTGAGAAGCTCTACCCCACTGTTCCTTGTGCACACTCAAGTCTATATACCGAACTACCGAGGCTTTCTTCGATGGGGGTATATAGGCCGTGCTTTGTTTCCTAACTACCTAAGGAAAGCGGTTTCTATTTTGTTGCATCCTCACTACTGCAACTACGATTTTATTCCAGGTACCCAGTACGACCTCCCCCTTTTTGCTGTACGGTTACTTGGTTGCGCCCACATGTTGCCTGTCACGCATCGCCGCGGCAGTAGTGAAGTGTTTATATCGTCTGCCTCGAATGTGAGGAAGGCGAGTTTGATTCGCACTTCTGCCAGCACAACTTTTTCTGATAAGAGAGATGTAGCAAATATCTCTCAGTGTAACGGCACTCGTATCTCTGGAAGGTGTCCTCTTGTCTTCGCTCTCTTCTTTCGATCCCTTCCCAGCCACCCTCATCCAGGCTGTGTGGTGGACCCTTATGGGTTCCAGAAAAAATCGTTATTCCTCTTCTCAAGCCCCAGCACCTACTGCCATTACACACCTCGTCGAAATATTTAGAGCTCCCTCTTAATATTTGCGGTACTGCAGACGCTAAATGAACGTGGACGCGTAACATACTCATGCCATTGTGATATCTTTAAGCCAATAATAAATCTCGACTTATTCTCAAACCAGAACCGATAATGCTCGTATCCACTTCTGTGAGCTACCACAGTGCTTTTAGGATATTTATGGCATTCCGCGTGAATTCCTAGCCCACATTTACGTTCATTCATTCAGACACTTGTTCATTTATTTCTCTCTTATTGTCCATTTTCACACTCTCGAAGTATACATGCAATTTCACTTGAATGACGCAAATGGCACCACGTAACCAAGACGCATGCTCTACATTTGATCAATTTTGAAAGAGCCTCTTTAGGAGCCCTAAATAAAACTCGTAGCATCTAGCCACATTATAGTAGGGGAATTCATTGTCGTTTTTATGACAGCCTATTTTTACACGTATTCTTGATCACCTGTATTTTCTTTGCCTAAAGAACGAGTCAGCTCTCAATCTCGGCATGCTTGCAGTTCCTTCCCACCGTTTCGCTGGTATATATTCCTTGTAGATTTCAGACTAATATTGCACATTAAAGGAACTCTTTTCTTATCACTATGCTTGGTTCTTAACTCTAGTTCAATTAAGTTGTTGAATGTAAACAATATAGTATCTGAACTGACAGTACACATTGAGGAAACTTAACCTGGCTGCAAATAATTTTCTAGTTTAAATTGAAACAAAGGATTCGAACAAGTTTAAAACGCGAGCACAGGCAAATGCTATACTTCGTCTTCTAGTGCCCGCTTTTGAATCTTGCTGGAACCCTTCACTTCACATAATGTACCAACTGGCCCAGAAAAACACACTGCTAAGCTTTAGTTAAAGGTTCTAAAAATACGACATAGGTTCAATTCAGGTTTTTGATTTGTTAATTTCGATTTCGCGGCTTGTTTTGTCGTGCATCTTACCATTGTGCTTTGTCCGTAAGCCAGTTAAAAAGTAGATTGTAACAAAGACGTTTACATACATACATACATACATACATACATACATACATACATACATACATACATACATACATACATACATACATACATACATACATACATACATACATACATACATACATACATACATACATACATACATACGTACGTACGTACGTACGTACGTACATACATACATACATACATACATACATACATACATACATACATACATACATACATACATACATACATACATACATACATACATACATACATACATACATACATACATACATACATACATACATACATACATACATACATACATACATACATACATACATACATACATACATACATACATACATACATACATACATACATACATACTGCGATCCGGTTCGGCTACATTTACAAGGCATGAATACTCGCTCATGTTGATAAAATTCTAGGCGCGGGCTTCGTATGGATTCCTAATGATAGATGGATGCATATATGCATGCCTAATGAGCGATTTCATGAATCATGCCCGTGACAGCGACTACTTGGCTTAATTTCTTGGACCTCACCCACATAGTGTCGACCTGAAGCGGCGCCTGTGGTTCTTCGAGGGCGAAGCCTGCCGACCGTGGGACTTTCCATCGGGCAGGTGCCCAATGTCGGACGGTGACCTGTTCAGAAGCCACAAGGCGTGCGCAGACAAGTGCGCCACCAACCAGACGTACGTTCCACTCTGCCGAACTCCGCCATCTGGAATCTGCGCCACCCAGCGACTCAAGTATCCTTACTTCGCCATACAGCCGCTTGGCGAGCGAAAGATGCGATGTATGCGAACGCCCGGACTAAGCATTCACAAGCACCTCTGCTTGGCCGGCACCAATCGGTTTCCGTCGATGGCCGCGTGCAAACGCGCCTGTGCCCCTGGGCGTAAGCACAGAGAGCCGCGGCTAGGTGGTGCTCCAAGCGTCCCGATTTTTTAATAACGTTAGCTTTCCGACTCATTTGCCTGTTCCTGGTGCACTCCTTTTGTGACTATGTTTCATAAAATATCTTCATCAACACGGAAAGCGGTGTCACGAATAAACTCTGCTAACAAAGTGGGTTTGTAAAGTTTTTTAGTGGAATATGAACTTCAGATATCAATATATTACTATGAAATCCTTCATTAAATCGAAACATCATTCGCCCGAACATTCAGGACGGTCTTCACAGCTAAAAGCTCATCTATGTCCCTAAAATAGGGTTCCTGAAAACTCTTAGATTGGCAGCATACGACATCCCCAACACGGTGATAATTTTAACACACCACTTGCACAGTACCAGCACGGAACTCCTTCTTAAACTAGGCCTTCATAACAACACGATTGAAGAAATAATTGAAGCGCAACAGATCTCGCAGTGCGAGCGCTTGTGCAATACGAAAGCAGGTCGCCGAATTCCGGACAGTCTCGGCATTCATTATCACGCACAGCATGGTATGAAATGCGACATATCACGCGAAATCCGCACTAAACTCATGATACCACCATTGCCAAAGAACATGCACCCTGAGCACAACAAAGGTATAAGAATCAGTAGAGCCAAAATTATGCCCTGAACTTATAGAAACCATAAGGGGGTGGTCTTCGTCGATGCAGCGCGCTATCGAAACTATCACCGTTTTGTTACTGTGGTTGTAGACCATACGCACAAATGCATAACCAGCGCTTCAATGAATACAAATCATGTGGATACAGCAGAGAAAGTCGCTATCGCGCTCGCCATAGCTCACACCGATTCCCAGTATATTATCAGTGATTCACAAACAACAGTCCGAAATTTCGCAAATGGTAGGATTTCTCCAGTGGCGCTGAAAGTCCTTACTAAAGGCAGAACCCGATCCGACGACAAAAATGCATGCATTCGCTGGTTTCCCGCCCACACACCCGTCGACCACACGAACGGAGGTCAATCTTAACGAGGTGGCGCACGACGTGGCTCGAGGTCTCACGTTCCGGACCACGTAAGTAGTTGACACCACCCGTACGGACTCTCTTGTGGAGAAGTGGGAGTGAGAGGATAGACTTACCAAATTCAACGGCATTACTTAACAATATAGGCTTCAACGATGAGAATACTCCCCGGCTCACTCCAAGCTCAACCGGCCCCAGTCCGTTCAATGGCGGCAATTACAAACAGGCACCTACACTAATCCCGTAGTTATGAAACACGTTTACCCCGACTTGTATATGGCCAATTCGTGCAAGTAATGTAGTGATAGGGCCACACCAGCGCATATTCTCTGGGATTGTCAAGCACTAATTGGCAAAACGAGAGACGCGGCCTCAATATAGGACCTTTGGGAGCGTTGGCGGACAGCGCTGCTCAGCTCAGGACCAGATAATCAACTCTGGGTCATCCAGCAGGCTAAAGAAGCTGCTGAGAGACATGGTCTCTCGACCAGCTTCAAGGCGGGAACCCAGCCCGGCAACCTGCAGGAAGCGAATAAAGTTCCCTCACTCACTCACCAGTTGCAGTAGAAGTCACACTAAGCATGGCCTCCGAGATGGCGGGTGCGTGGTGCGTTTTTCTCCGGCTGTTTCAATCGCACAAAGAGGGCGTGTTTCCAGAGGTGGGCGTAGTCCGCTCTTTTCTCCGCACCACGGCGCTCCTTCGTATGGTCGAAAAGGCTGCCGCGCAAGTGGCGAAACTTTCATGTGGTGAGAAAAGAATAGTTTTGCGCTTTCATTTACCTTCACACTCATTTGGGAATGTCGGGCCAAGGTGTACAAGAGGAAAAGTCAATGCTTGGGCGTATATATCCTTAAATGAGCTTTTTGCTGCATATTTGCGCCACCCATATTAGAGCACTTATTGATGTCTTTGCAAGAGGTCCGCATGTGCTAGAAACTTACTCAGCTTCGAAGTTTGCAGGCTGTATAGTATGGAGGGCACTGGCGAAAAAAAATCAAAGCCCGATCAACAAGCGAAGTCAGAAAAGTGCCATTTTCTACGATCACGGGTTACACTCGATTTAAAGGGTTCATTTTTTTTTTCATGGAACTAGCACTGCTTTTCATTGTAACGTCGCTTCAAAAATGCTCCCGTCGAGCTGCAGAAGCAGGATACAGGAAGGAGGGAGCCAGGCGGTCGTCATGTCTATGTCTAGACTGAACGTCACTAGTTAAGCGACGACTACAAGCTGGTTACGGGCACGTTTTGGTCACTTGTGGTCGCCCATTCGCACTGTGTGTTTAATTTTGTTCGATGGATACGTTAGGCAATATAATGTTGCGACTGGCCCTTGCGGTACCGGAGATCCGGGATGAAGACGCCGAGGAAGGGGAAGGGAGACTTAAAGAGAGTTTAATTACATGGTATACATTTCGAGAGCCTTCTCTAAGGCACTAAGGGGCTCATTATATACACTCTAAAAATTATCGAGTAAAAAGGGTGTCTTTTTGTCCCACCACAATTATCGTCATCAGGCTTGTGTGCGTTTCCTTTCTTGAAAACTCGGCGCTGGCCACTTTCCTATCGAGAATGCAATGTAACCCTGATAATGAACATGTCGATCGTGACCGGAATGTACCGGGCGCGGGGCGATAGCGCAAGGATGGAACGCAATATAGATGACGATTATTGTTGTGGGACAAAAAGACACCTTTTTTATTCGCTCTTTTTTTAGGGAGTAGAGTACTTTCTCCCCAGATCCCTAGATCGGGGAATGGGTGCTAACCGCGCTGTCCAATAACAGGTCCTACAGTCCTTCCTAGCGTCATCATGCCGGCACCACCCTCAACATACACACACACAACACAAACACGCAGAATGGTCCCGGCGAACTGCCTCCTCCGGCGATGCTTGCTTCCAGCGAGCGGGGTTCTCAGGTCCACCACCCATGCATGCTTTGCCGGACGGCGGTCGCGGGCTTGGCGTCCCCGAGGACCAATGCCTAGACACCTGGTGTTGATTTGAGCGTTGGCGGCCCAACAGTCGGAGACGCCCAGCGTGGTGGTCCAACTTCCATCATCGGTGGAAACGCGGTGTTGTGGCCTTGCCTCCCAGTAGATGAAAACCAGCCGGGCGTCTTCGCGTTCCTCCTTATCTTCACAAAGTGAAGCGGCTGCTTTACTTTGACCCCAGCGCCCGCGTAAAGGGGGGGGGGGGGGGGGGGGGGGCTCGTCGAACGCGACAGTGAGAACGGACATAAAATATTTTTACTTGTTCAAGAAGTACGCAACATGCGTTCGAAGTTTGATGTGCCTTGTCTCCACGGGTGAGAAATTCTAGAATGCCTGTATATTTCTAAAATCAAGGCCTTGATTTACCAAAGCCTTGATGAAAGGCCTAATTTGAAAGCCTAACTTGAAGACCTAACTTAAATCAAGGCCTTTATAAAGGCCTTGATTTACCAGGGCCTAAAATCAAGGCCTTTATTATAATCAAGGCCTTGATTTAACTCGGTACTAAGTACCGGTACTTAGCACCGAGTTAAAATGAAGCATAATAAAAAAAAGAAATACTGCCACAGAATAATTCATACCTCCTTGCAATTACCCGTCAGGAAAATGCAGCAGTTATCATGATTTTCTTCGCAAATTGGGCCAAATTTAATGCAGTAAAAATATTTTGTTTCAGTTCAGTCACAAGGTTTTGGCGGTGATCCTTGCTCGTAGGCGAAAAAAAAATCATGCACACGCTGGAATCTCGTGCGCTCTGCTGCATGGCATGCTCTCCGCCGCCACCGGAACTCTCACTTAATGCGCCCTCTCTTGGTAGCCGGGCGTGCGAAGTGGTACTCGTTGGTTTTGCTGGGGAACGCGGCGACTAGAACAGCCGGATAGAAACACGCCGCACGCCCGCCATCTCAGAGGCCGTGCATCAAGTAATAAGCATATGCGCTCCGCGTCCGCAACAGAAGTGACCCCGTTTAGTAGCAAAACATCATTTTTCTACCCATTCCGACAGAGGGCGCCAAAAAAACAACATATCTTTCTGTTCAGTTCGTCATTCATTGACGTTACGTAACACGGAATATGGTATATGTGGAGCTAGCAAAATGGTCGAAAGCGCATCATGAAGGGCCCAAAATACTCCAATGTAGCGTTGACGAGGCCCTCGTGAGACGAGTGAGGACAGCGGCTCGTGCCAATGGGATCCCGGACTAAGGAACCCACTCACTGACACTCCTGCCTCGGTCGCAAATAAATGTTTTATTCTCTCAGTTCAGTTCGGACTGGCATGGTGGAGGGACGTGGTTTTCGAGTGCTCCCGATCGACTGCGCAGATAAGTGTTTTGCATGTTTCGAGCTTGCTTTTATAATTAACAGTGTAAACCTTCATTGCACTTATTGCATTGTACGGCTTTTTCGGGGGCCAGTCACTCGGTATTTACTTGTTTGTGTGTGTGTGTGTGTTTGTGTGTTTTCTTTTCTCCTGCCACCCCGTGGGGGTGCATGTACCACGAAAACGCAATTTTTTGTAGTAGAGCTTAGACCTTTTTTTTTGCTTAGTGCAGGTTTCCTCGTACGCCATGTTTCGTAATTATCGAGTGGCACAATTGATAAAGACAATTGTTGTCACATAGACATGGTTAAAAAGACTGCAAAATGTTCAGGATGCACGGTGGGTTTGAAAATGGAGGCTAGAGCGGACGCAATTGCAGAGAAGGCTGACGCGAAGTGTAGGCAATGTGAGGTCGACGAAAAAAAATGGGGAAAATGATGGCTGCTCAGAGTGAACTGCTGATGAGAATCGCTGAGCTGGAGACTGCATTGGTAACAGAGAAGAAAAAACGAGGGCTATGGGAGAAAGGCTCACGTCAGCCGGCACCCGAAACAGTGGAGAAGAAAGAGAAAACAAAGAGAAAGCTCTTACAGCTTCAGAGAACTCTCGAATTCTAAGGACATTCAGAACATTAGTACCCCCACAGTTGAGACACCTGAGGTTACTATTGGTTCCGGGACACTGTGGATTAAGATTAAATGAATTGGCCGATTTCTTAGCACGTGCCGCACTTGATGGGCCAGTTTTGTCCATACTGCCAGATGTTGAATATATCACGGCAATAAGATATCGAAAATCAGCAATCTCCACTGATACGATAGAAAAAGTAACTACATGGACAGAACATAACCACCCCAAGTTTCCATGGTAACCCCATTGGGGCCAGTCCGGAAAGCTCGAAAATTTAATTACTAAATTCCGATGTCTTGTCCCCCCCCCCCCCTAAACCTGTATCTACACAGAGCTGGTCAGACAATATCACCCCTCTGCGCACATTCTGCGGAGAAATGGAACCACTAGAACATTATTTTTTGTATTGTCTCCGATACGCTATACTTCGAAAAAGGTTTCTAGTTATTCCATTTCTGAAAATAGGCATTAGATTGACGGCGGAAACTGCACTAAGCTTTGGTGCCTCAGTTTTGGGACATTGCCACAGGGATGCTTTCCATGCCGTTTGCGATTATATTCAGGCATCCAAATGTGTATTTTTGTGATTTTCAATCAAATAATTATTATTTATGTCTTGTCCCCCCCCCCCCTAAACCTGTATCTACACAGAGCTGGTCAGACAATGTCACCCCTCTGCGCACATTCTGCGGAGAAATGGAACCACTAGAACATTATTTTTTGTATTGTCTCCGATACGCTATGCTTCGAAAAAGGTTTCTAGTTATTCCATTTCTGAAAATAGGCGTTAGATTGACGGCGGAAACTGCGCTAAGCTTTGGTGCCTCAGTTTTGGGACATTGCCACAGGGATGCTTTCAATGCCGTTTGCGATTATATTCAGGCATCCAAATGTGTATTTTTGTGATTTTCAATCAAATAATTATTATTTATTACCCCCCCCCCCCGAATTCTAAATGGTGAGGTGAAGTAAACGCAGCTGAGTGGTAATCACAACACCTGAAATCTCAAAATTTTTAACTTGACTTTTCCATTTTTTCCTCGTCTGCTCTCTTTTTATGTGGTTTTCCTTACATTAGTCATATTATAATACAAATTCATTACACATAGTTAAAATGCTCACAGAAAAACTGCACTATGCTTTTTGGTCAATCCCCCTGAGTGGGTATGAGCCATAAGTCCAGGGAAACAAACAAATAAACAAGCTGTACAGCTGATCCTGAACACGCTCTTTTCACTGCCGTAAGCTGCTGTCATCTTTTGTTCGCGTTGCACTGCGACACTGGTGGAGGTGCTGGGACGCGACGCTGCCCGATGCTTCACACCCCTAGTGGGAGCCGTTCATCCAGCCCGCGGACGTGCCTATTGCAACCCCAGCCCATGGATTCAGTCGTCGGCTTCGAGGTCTTCCTCCAGAGTTCAACCCCTCGCAGAAGCCCTCTACAAGACATCTAGAAATTGCTAACACCAGGCTCCAGTCTGTACTTTTCGGCACCGGTCCTCCCACTCCATCCCAGGTAACGTTTTTTCGACCGCTGGAGCCTGAACGCTTCTGTGGTGGCGCACACGAAGACGTAAAAAACTGGTTAGATCACTATGACCGCGTTTGCGAAGATCAACCAGTGGTCTGCTCAGGAAAAGCTCTCCCGGGCCTACTCCTATCTTGATGTCAGCGCCCGTACTTGGTACGAGAACAGAGAAGGCAGCCTGTCCACATGGACCGACTTTCACCAGCAGATGGTTGAAACCTTTGCCAATGTAGACAGACGTGACCGCACTCACCAACTATAGAGCTAAGGGTCCAAAAACCGAATGAAACGGTCGCCATGTTCGCCGAAAACATGGCACGTTTATTTCGGAGGGCTGACCCGCAGATGACCGAAAATGGGAAGTTGCGCTACCTCATGCGCAGCGTGAAAGAGCAGCTGTTCGCCGGACTTCTGTGCAACCTGCCAAGCACTGTAGGAAACTTCATCAAAGAAGTGTCGGCTAACGAGCGGGCACTTCAACAACGCTGCCAACAATATGACTACTTGAGCAGCAGCCCCCGAATTGATGCCGCCGCTTTGACGTTTGACAATCATAGCTCCTTGCGTGACATGAATAGAGAGATTGTTCGTGAAGAACTGCAGATGTTGTGGACTCCTGTAGTGGATACACCTATGGCATCTGTAGCTCAAGTCATCCGCGACGAAATCCGCCAAGCATTCTCGACAGCTGAACCTGCCCCGAAGCAACGTCCCATGACGTACGCCGCAGCCCTTCGAAGCTCCACGCCCGTTCCGCCTTCATACTACGCGCCACCTGCTACCATTCCTTGGTCACCACCACAGGGGAAGACGTGGTGCCCACCCATTCAGCCCCCATACGACCAGTCGTCTTCTGGCCTGCCATGGCCTTCGTCACGTGAGGAGTCGTCACGGCATCCACAGCTTCGCCGAACAGACACCTAGCTGGCGCACTGTCGACAGGCATCCACTCTGTTTCAACTGCGGAGGTGTGCGCCACATAGCCCGCTATTGCTGGCACCGCGCCGATCCATTTCGCCCTCTCAGGCCACGGTTTGACAGTCGACATTCCAACAACTACGTATCCCGCCGTGGTGATGTCGGTTCTCGAGGACCTCTGGTGCCTCGACCCCCTTCGACGGCCACCGTAACAATGATGAAGAGATCATAACTGATTGCCATCCGGGCTTCCGACATTGACCACGCTCTCCTTCTCCTGCCCAGTCAACTTTGTTGCAGCGCCGCACTTTTGCAGGCACCAGAGGAGCGAGGTCACCCAGCCCACGCCGAAGAAACTGAAGGCGGTGACCTCAGGAGGTAAGGTTGCAGGCTGTCGAGACGAAGAAAAAAAGCCCCCATTACTCACACCTCAGGACGCTGTAAAGCCGACAAGACGTAATACCGACGAAACTGTGACCCCAGGCCTTACCGTTTTTGTGGACGGACATCAAGTCAGATCTTTAGTCGACACCGGGGCCTACTTCTCTATTATTAGTGATGACCTTGCCGTACGCCTCAAGAAAGTAAAGACAGCTTGGACGGGACTTCACCTAAGGACGGCAGGCGGCCAATTACTGATGCCTGTCGGAATGTGCACAGCAAGGCTCGACATCGGTGGCTCTATTTTCATGGCGACGTTCGTCGTTCTCGCTTCATCAGCGCACCTCTCAGCTTATAATTCATCAGCACATCTCTCAAGCCTATAGTTTGACATAAATGATGGAAATGTGCAAGGGAATGTACCCAGAAAATTTCATTCAGATTCATTGGCCCCGAAAAATCACCGGAGTTGGCCTTTAAAACCTGCTGCTGGCCACTTTCCTGTCGGGAACAAGGAGGATTAAAGAAAAATTTTAAATCCTCCTTGGTCGGGAATGCTATGCCACACTAGAGTTACTTCATATGCTACCTTTAGGTACCATATACAGTAACTCTATTAGGGTGGCTAGAAGGGGGGAGGTGTGCTTAGCGCGGCAGCCAGCCATTGGAGAGGGTGGTCCTCTTTCGCGTGATTGCCGCTAGGGCACAGCATAGCGCTACCGTCTGAGGCGCCGCTAGGGTGCCTTGATGCCCGCGCGCTCCGCTGAGGATGAGGACAGCCGCGTCGTCTGCTACGACGGCCGCCATTACGGCTCCTGCCGTAGTGGGGCAGCATGCGAAGCGCATTACCGCTTGCGGTGCTCGCGTATGGTAGGAAAGAAGTACTCGTTGGCGAGCTTTTTTTTTTGGTGCAACTTGGACACCTCTTAGTGCTGTTGTTGCCTAATTGTTAAATGGAACAACGCACGTCATACAAACTGGTGGCCTGTGCTTGTACAATGCGCCAGGGGCTGACATAGACTGAATGAAATGAGCCACGAACTCCCACACCAGAAAGATTCGCGTTAAACCGTTGTCGTCGTTAAGACGGAGGGGCGCATGAACTTTTATTACTACGCTTGCTGAAAGGAATGCAATATTTGGGTCTTTGTGAATCAGCCGAATAGCAAAGGCAGGAATCGCTGTACTTTATATACTTGCGTGTGTGTGTATATATAACACACACACACACACACACACACACGCACACACACACACATTATCTGACATTCGGTACCACCTTCCCCTGCCTCACCATTTCATGCACTGTGCAGGCAGCATACCTGAGAGTAACATGCTTTACCAGTGTACCTTTATGAAACGACACCCACGATTTCAGTGAACAGGCCATTTATTTGTGCGCCTTAATGCTGCGTTGTCCCACTAGTGAAAATCAAAGTCAGATACAAGACAAACCAAATGCAGTACGAAATGAAATGTTTAAAAATAAAAAATGCAAGAGTCAAAAGCGTGCCCACGTGAGCCGAAACCTTTTAAGCATACAGCTTATCTTGGCGTGTCCATTTCTCATGAGAGGTTGACGCCGGCACATGTTTTGCTTGCATGTCCATTGCAACTCCCGACTGGAACCTGCCGAAGGTGAATGCGCAGCCTTATTCTTGCGTACCTCTCTGTGAGCAGTCGGTATATACTGTCCTCGTGCTCCGCGCATACACACAAGCTGCGGCGGTGCACCTTGTTTAGGTATGCGGTGAGTGAACGAAGCGGCGACTTCATCGTGACTACTTTGTCCGTGCACCAAGAGTTTATGGCAGCAAAATGCTCCTCATAGTCTATCAAGGCTTTCATAACTCCCTTGCTGGGGTAGATGAGGTTGCCTCCATCTGAAACGTACTCTTTCAGTGCTGTCAGCGAAGCATGCTCGTCGTTGGCAGTTCCAAGGAGAGCATCTTTGCATTTTGCGCACTTCACAGATGTCAAAATTCCCTTCAAAATAAATCCTCCTAGGTAAAAGAGAATACTGCATTCTGTGGACGACAATCCTTCGATGAACAAAATCTCTGAATCATCGATTTCTTGAGCTTCCTTCTCGACGCAGGCTTCCTTCCCCTGGGATAGCAGGTCCACCAGGTACTCCCTGTCATCAAGCTCGTAGCTGGTCGTCCTCGGTGTATGCAAAAATTGGCTTACGCTCACCAGTCTCAGAGCGCACTTGAGATCGTAGGCATTGGGAACCGGCTTCATAAGCCGCACCACAGAAAAGAGGTTCTCTAAGCAGTCCTGCAGGAGCCTGCTCGTAAGAAAAAACTCATAGCCTTCGTCTCCTAAAAGAACGTCTTGGAGGCGAAGTACAACTGTAGTTGATATGAGTACACCTGCTTGCGACGGTTTCCAATGGGATGTGGCACCCATTTTCATAGTTCTGATGGTTTCTATTACTGTGTGTAATGTATCTAGGGCTTCGGAGTACTTAGCCCTACTTCTCCGACTCAGGGCCAGTGTTGGATGCCGCGAAGACATCAGTGCATACCATTTTGAAATCAGCTCCATGAACCAAGCTGTTGTTTCTGCTTCCTGTTTAAGAACTCCTTCCTTTATAAGGAATCTGATAGCTGGGGGAGCTTCCCGAAAAAGTTGTACAGCGACACCAACCTTCATTTTGGTGAAGTGGCCTGCGCTGGTGTGCATTTCGGATAAGTTTGGGGCTACCTTCGGTTCTCTTTTAGAATCTTCTTCGAGCACAGCCTGAACATATTCCAAGTTGACTTGTGAAGAAGGCAGGCCATGTTTGGCAACTGTGGCCTCACTCAACGTGAAAACTTCTGAGCTCAAGAGCTGGCCTCTGAGGTTCTTCAAGACGTGAGCCGGATCAGCAATGAAAAAAAGTTCCTTCCCGTCCATGCACGGATGAGGTATGGAGCACACCGTGGAAGAATCTCTGTGACTGGAAAAGGCGAATTCCCTCCACATTGCGCGGTTTGCCGAGCCCATGTCACATGTGATTGCGTGAACTCTCAGATATATTAAACTGCACAGCTGTACTAGTTCCAACACATAGTTTTTCAGCAAGCCGCCATCGATGTTTCTTCCGGTAAATTCATATGCAATCACCTGCTTCCATCGCTGGTTAAGTCCGCCCAACATAAATACCAGAGCATGAACCGCAGGCTCTTCAGGCTTCGGAGGAAGAGTTATTCCTCCGAGAAGTGCGTCTTCAGCCCGATCTAGCTCAAACCCCGGCACTATCTCCATTTCATCCAAAAAAAGGACGCAGTCCTTTTCTACATCCTCCATGGTCTCAGCTTTGCATTTCATAACGTCTATCACTTCGTGAAGAACGCCTGGGAGAAACTTCAAATTTTGAATCCTCCGTGCGAGCGTTCTTTTGGATGGGAGAGGATATCCCATTTTTCTCAAAGTTTCATATCCGGTTGTTCCACAAGCAAACTTAATTTGAAGGCCTTGCTTGACAGTGTGCGGAGACCAAGAGTTCCCCAAGCTGCTGCTCCTTGAGAGAGCGCGTACTTGATCGTCGTTGAGAAATTTCATATTTTGCGAAATATTTGTTGCCTCAGTCTCGAGTTTTTGCACTTTTTTCTTGAGACCACTAATGGTGTTCTTGGCTGTGTCATGATGTTGCTGAAGTTCAGAGTACTTTCTTGTAAGGTCAGCAAGCTTCTTCTTCAGTTCTGCTGATTCTGCAGTAGAATTTGATGTCTCACCAGCCGCTGCATTAACTTCTCTTGAATCTGCATCACTAGTGTTCGCTGACAGTTCAACAACGGCGTCGTCAACTTCCATGGTGTCGTGCCCATAACACGATGTTCCTTGCCGTGTAGATTCAGGAACGGCGTGGTTTTGTGGGGTCTCTAGGGTAGTTTTAACTGCAGCTGGATATTGATGCAGACCAGGAGGAGATTTGTTGGTCTCGTTGCTGGAGGGTGCAGGCACAGTTCTTTCTTTTGGTGGCTTTCGTTCCTTAGGCAGTGCTGCAAGCAGAAATGTATGTATTCATGAACATATTCAAGCAATGCCAGTTCATGTCTAGCTTGTTAATTTTACAAATGTAACACATGCAGCAGATACCGGCTTAGTTATTGACGTGAGGAAGACACTTGTCCTTCCCCCGCCCTTTCCACAAGGGATAGGGGAAGGTCTTAAAATACCATAATTAAATTGTGCTCAAAATTTCTCCCCACAATAAATGGCTCTAATTCAAATTGGAGCTTCATATGCCAGAGCTACACGTGTGCGCCGTTGTGGAGGGCTCAACTGACATTCGCTCCCTATGCAGTTTATTGATTATTTGATTGTAGGGCTTAACACGCCAACGCAACGCAGGTAATGAGGCGCACTGTAGTGGGGGCTCGTGCATCGTGGATCTCGTATACATAATGGTTTCCGTTTTCCCCCTTTGTAAATAACATAGCCACTGCACCTGACATCCTAGCAGTACACGACCGTGTGCTAAGTAGCGGAAAACTGTTGTGCAGTGGGTCATGCCTGTAAACACTGAAATCCAGACGTATATACAGTCATGACCAAAAAATGCAAACAAGAAATATAAACCACAACACTCAAGTATCGCAATTTTTTTTTACATGCAAGTCAAAGTGATGCAACGTAATCACAAAAACAAAGTTGGGAAATGTAGCTTTCCAAACGCACTAATAGCGTGCCATTATTTGACCGTCTAATATTAGCAGTATTTTTCGATTTTGCGTGGTCTGGTTCACATTTTTGTGTTCGCATTTCCTAGCTTTGTCCGTGACTGCATTTCCAGAATTTATGCACTAATGTGGACGCAGCATATGAGGACCTATTTGGTGTTAGCTTCGTAGAAATCCCAGGTACATAGAGTACTTGCAACTGGTGCTGCTTTATGTAATGCAAGAAAAAAGTTCAATCTTACGTTTGAATGTGAACAAAGTTGGGACGGCATTTGGTTTCAACTTCTTCCAGCCATCCGCACGATGTTGCTCATAGTTGTTCTCTTCAAAGTGAGCCTGCAAATAAAACCAGAATTGGAAATTAACACACTGGCAGAAGAAAAACGAATGTCTGTCACTGTCAATAAACAAGCTTTCATGTATGCATTCAGTATGATTCGCAGCAGGAACTAGCAGCAACTTTGAAGCACAAAAAGAAGGAAACTAATTGAGCTCACGCGCGCTTTCACGTAAGCCACTTCAGTGAGCGCGATCATAGACCCAGCCTGCTGTTATAATAACCCTTTCAATTTTCGCACTGAAAATCTGTAAGGATTCCTGAATTCATGTGAATAAAATATTAGTCTATTGTGCCGACAAAGGACCAGGTCTGATTTTATAGCGAGCGTTACAGATTTCGTTCTATCGAAAGCTTTGTACCCCAGCCTCCAAGTTCCCAATGCAATCGAATTTATTTGTCAGGTAAAAATGACAACACTCCGTAACAGCGCTTGTTTTGTTCGTCACTGAAGTGTTCCTGATTCCCAAGTATACATACGACGATACACACAAGACGGGCAGAAGTCCGGCTTCGTAATATTACGAGTTTTTCGCAGGAACAGCATGTTTATGTTCAAACGGCTTGATTTCACAAGAGGCGTTCAAATTTCGACCGATCAGTGCCAACGCGTGCACGAATAAACATGGGCAGGCCTCGTAAGCGTTGTGAAATCCCCCTACCACTTACCCGAGCCTATGTTAATTCCCTGCGAGGCCATATGCGCGCATTTCACGTCCAATTTCCTCTTATGTGAATTACGTGAACTCTACGTGCCGTACTCTTGAAGTTCGGCAGCAGTCAGGCGCCGTCAGATTTCCGTACTCGCTCGCCGGCACGCGGCCTGAACTCACTCCCCGTTTTCTGCCCTTGCATATAATTTTCTCCCTCCTCCACTTTCTAAATTCTCATCTGTTTAACTACACCTCCTGCGTCCCCATCTCTTGCCTACTTTTCGTTCAGCTCAACTCCGCCAGCACCCGGTCGACGCGTACGCTGTCGGGGCGAGTTGGCGAGCGAGTACGGCAATTTCACGAAGTCTGTCTTCGGGCTGCGAGGCGGACGGTCACGACAGCGGCAGCCGGTCTCGCGAGCAAAATAGCTGCGAAGCGCAGTGCACGAAATTAACAGCCTCGGGTAGGGGGTGGGAAGGATTTCACAACGCTGCTGCCAAGGCAACACTTTCCCGTGCAAGGGCACTGAAACTAGTCGCAATTCCTATGAATGTAGTAGCACACTCGAGGCCCTTGAACCAGCATGAAATGTTATCGACACGGGGGCTTCCGAAGCCCCCGTACTTGACGCATTTTCTTAAAGCGTGATCTTTTAACACGAGCACGCCGCACAGTACCCTGCACGACGTTTGGCTGTCCTGCGTTTACATTGCGCACCTAAATAAAAACAACGGCGCCCTAAATAATGCTGACCAGTCAGAATACGACGCACTAAAAAAAATGTTTACTTACGCTGCATACGTGCGACGTATTAGTCGGTTGCCACTTGTCTCGTTTGATTTTAACGGTCCAAAGAAGCCTTCTTTTTGGGTCTCTTGGAAACCGGTACAACTGCCATCCGTTTCTCGAGTGATTCGAGCACTGCGGCACGCAGCAGCCGGGCATGGTGATGCGGAGATGGGTGCATAAAACTGTAAGGGAATGAACACTGCCCAACAACACCTCACACGCCAAGCACGAACTACCGGCCGGAGGCGCCAAAATGACGCCAACGGGAGCTCGGAGCCGCTCCTTCGTTTCGAGCAGCGCGGCGGTGGCGCTGTCGGCGGAATGGTGATGCTAGTTACGCGCGCGCGCCTTGAGCGCGCGGACCTTTCAAAGATGCTGTTGCTGAAGCATGATTCAGATAAATTGGCGATTCAGATAACTCACTGTGACGATGGCTGATAGAACGCCATTTCAAGCATTAAAAGAAATTGGCTGCCGCTGCAAGACTTCTGTGACGTTGAATCTGCGCAAATTAAAGCTTTCGTTCGCATATCCCTGCAGTGTTTTGGAGTGCAAGGCGACGGCGTTTTTTTAAAAAAAAATATTACCAAAGTTCTGGGCGAGGAAAATAAAACAAATATTTATTGCACATCATATTATTAGGAAGATCTATTGCACATCATGGAATACAGGGTAAAATAAAATAAAATGAAAAAATACGCACATTTACATACGCTCGGGAGTAGTTAAAAACATTGAAACATTGCACACAGACAGCGCATCGCTTGGCACTAAGTAATAAGAGGCATACAATCACTTTCCACTCGGCAAAAAAAAAAATCAATAGAGCTTAAAGTTACAATATCAAACTCAGAGCACGCGTCTAAGCTTCAGCAATTTCATTCTTTCCTGCTTAGCGTTTCGTTTGCTGTTCTGGGCTTTCACATGAAAGTGGAGCCTAGTAAGAACATAAAACTTGATAATTTTGTTTGTGAGGGACATACTGTGGTCAGGGCAGCCAACAAGTGTAAGCTTTCTTAACTGCAAGAAGGAAACCAAGTCCATGATGCTGTCAGGTTTGACTTCTGTAACACTGAAGCAGTGGGTAAAAGTGTTCTCGAGAGTGGTCACGAGTTCATTGAGCTTGACTGATGGGTACAGCAGGCCTCCTCGGTCAACAGCAGCCGTGAGGGATGCTGCAGCTGGAGATGGATCGTTCTCGCCTTGTAGGAGCTGCTGGCTGCACTCTGCACATTTGGTGCTTGCAACGCTTTTTCTTGCCACATATCCAGCCATGTAGAATATGAGTCTGGCATCGCTGCTTTGCACGACCATGTCTGCATGCTCGGTGCCGTGGCCGTATTCATTGAGCACTTCATGTGCTTCGGCAAGGTTTCCTACGTCAAGAAGCTCGTCTAATTTCCTCCGAGGAGTGAGGTCCTTTCCGTTGTCAGCTCCCAGCAGACTTCTCAGCAGTCCTGAGGACACATTGCTTCCTTTCGGTGGTTTTGCCAAATTCTGGAAGCTCAAAGTGTTGACCGAGATTAGGAACTGGGAGGCAGTCGGATGATCATTGCATCCAGACATTTGTCGGACGATTCCAAACAGCCTCTCCAGGGGGTCCTGACTCAAGCGGCATGTCATCATATAGCTGAAGTTCAACTTCATCGTCAGGTAGCGGAGAAGGTGTAGCGTGCTTGATAAGGTAACACGAAGCCCCTCGGCTGTACTGCGGCTTAGGAAACCTCCGGAGCCAGCAGCTGTTTCCCAATCGTCCAGGTAAGTCAAGAAGTTTTGAATGCACTTCTCGTGCATCCCTCCAGGCTTAAGTGCACCCGAACTGCACCTTGAAGTCATGGCCTCAATGAGCCTTCTCATTCTTTCCACAAAGCTGACTGTCGCCGCTGTGCTCCCATGCTTTTCTTCGATGGTTGCATTGTACAAGAAAAGGCCTCTGAGGACTTCATCACTGTAAAGCCGCACTGCATAATTTACCCTCATTTTCTCAAAGCCATTGGGATGCACAACCGATTTGCTAATATGAGGCATGGCTTTGAGAGTCGTGTCATGCTGTTCATCAAGCTTCCGGGCACAGTCAATAGGGTCAACACTGGCATGGCCTTCTGGCAGTTTCACGCCCGTTCGAACAAAGGTGTTCCTCACACATTTAAGAAGGTGTGGGAAGTCCGAGATGAAGTGCAGAAAACGTTCTGGGTCTGTAGGGTGCTGCCTTCTACATACTGTGTTTTCTTTCCTGCCGTGTATGCCGAATGAGTGCCACATGCTTCTGTTCCACGCAGCTCCATCAGTGGTGATAAAGTCTACGTGCAGACCGGCGTTTTCGCTCATGACTACTGCTTCGAGGATTATTTTGCCTAACGTCTCGGACTTCACATTGCTGCGTGATGCGAACACACCAATAATCTGGTGCCACGTGCCTGTAAAAGGCACGAACAATACTACAAGGCCATGGTCACATGCTACGGAGCGCTCACTCTCTGGTGTGAACTTCCCAAGGTCCACAAAACCTTCGATGGTGCCATCGGTTCCCAAGCTCAAGTGTTCAGATAGCTTAATCTCATCAATTAACAGCCCACCATGGCGCTGGAACAAGTCCATAGATTTTGTTTTTTCCGCCACAGCAGCAAACACTTTTTCGCTCAGGCCGAATCCACTCCTGTAACGCTTGAGATATCGACGTAGTGATGTTCGAGAAGGCAACGCCATGATGTTGTTTTTGCGTATATGCTCATAGAGGCGTGGGCTTTTCATGGACATAATAAGGCACTCTAGAGCCCATTCACTTTCATACTTCATCCCTTTCGTGGATTTTCTTTTAGCCGCAGCAAAGCACGCCTTGACTTGTTGCTGCTGCTTAATGGGTAGGGCCTTCACCGCTTCTTCAAATGCTGTAGAATCATTCCGTGCATTCTTTTCTTTCATTTGTTTGATGAGTGATTTAGCCTGCAGGACACTCAGGCGACTCCTTTTCGCTTGCGCTGTTCGCAGCTTAAGCCTGTATGAAAGCTTTTGGGACTGGGCCACATTTTTGCCTTTTCTTCGCCTGTAGGACTCACGATTCAGGAGTAGTCTTCTGAGGTGCTTGCATTGTGGGCAGGCTTTTTCTGGCGTTGGAGCAACCCCACGGCAAGATGGGCTGAAGGTTCTGCCATCAAAAGTCTTCTCCTTGTACTTTAAATTCACTCCAAATTCACCAGTTTTACCAAACCCTCTGCATGGTATCATGGAGTCGACGTCGCGAAGCAACTCTTCTGCCATTTCGATGTCGGTAATGTCAAGGGTCTTTATTTTTGTGGCTTGCACAAAAGCTGTCGCTTGAAGTTTGTTTTCATCTGATGTCATTAGCACATACTTGTCAATAGTCAACTTGTCACCATCTAGTGCGCAAACTGTAAACACCGTGGCGTTGTCGGCTCCAGCAATTAGATGTCGAGCCCAGTAAGCGCTGGGAAGACCACACTTGCGGACGTCGGGAATTGCGGGCACATTCGGAACAGGTATTTGGTTACTGTCGCTTTCTGTGCTGTACGAGCCAGCTGTCTCCTCGCAAGCAGACGTGCTTGGTTCCTGACGCCGAATTTTCGATGGTAGGCCGCAAGTGGATGTTCTTGACGTCCTTTTCTTCGGCACTTTCTTTGAAAGATACGCAGGAACATTTGGGAATATGGTTGGCACCGCGTCAGATTTCAGCACCGGTTTCCCTCGGGGAATCTGAACAGTTTCGCCGTTTATCACATGCGTGTAAAAACGCTCAATAAACTGCTCGTCGAAATGAAGCTCACATAGCGCCGACTTCACGTCCAACGACTTGTCGGCACGGGGTACGGCTCGTTGCCAGGCTTCGAAGAGGGCAGGGTCTTTGGGAACAGAGAAAAGAGAAGCACGCTGACCTTGCTCCCTCGATGACACATAGCCGCTCGTGCAGCCAGGAGCAAAGCAGTGGCGTTGCCTCGCTTTCGTAGTGCTGGAGTTCATCCTAAGGTCGGCACTCACACTGTCATGTCAGCAACTAAATACATTTTGCCATAAGCGAGACATCAACGCGGAAAACTGCACACACCCAGACACGCTTCCAGAGGCGAACCAGCGAACCCAGCGGCGAGTCGACGAGAGAGCGCGGAGCGCGCGCTTCGCCCGCATCACTATGCCGACAGGAGCGCCGTGGTGGCCGTCGCGGCGGCGCTTGAAAACGAGGATCGCGCGCGCTCGGCGAATATGCGGGCGCTGGCGTCACCTCCCAATTCTAGCCACCATAGCGGCGGCATCTGCCCTTGCAAAAGCTGACACCACTCTAAGCGGGGGCGCGCGCATCGAGGCACTCTAAGGCGCCGCCAGCGTGCCAGCGTTTCCGCGGAGATAGGCCGGGGCGGCGGTTTGTCATTGTGTATTTCGCTGCGAACTGTTGGCGTGTGCTGTTGATTCACGAGTGCTGTGTGCTGGCAAAGATGCCGTCTACCTCAAAGAAAAAAACTCAGCGTTGGTGCTTCGTGCCAGGGTGGGATTCCGGCTACAGATCTTGTTCGGAAAAAGTGTCCCTTTTCCGTGCTCCAACTTGCCAAGAACTGTTCTTGAAGTGGGCACGCGCCATTCCTAGGGCTGACAAACCGCTTCAAGAGAATTCCGCAGTTTGCGCAAAGCATTTTGACGAAAGGTAAGTGTAATAGATAGCATGCTGGCGTACGTTATACCGCTTTCAAAACAAGTAGTACAACTACAAGCAATGCTTTACAACAGAAGTAGCATCGCTGCTTACTTCACGTGTTGCATTCTGACGGTGGCAGTCCTTCGAAGCGCTCATTCATACCACCTTTTATGTTTCTTGGCAGGTTCATCCAAAGGGAGTTCCGGCACATTGTAAACGGCGTTGAAGTCTCAATACCGCGCGACGTTCCGCTACTAAGAGACGATGCAGTACCGACGCTGTTTCCAAACTTGCCCAAGTACATTTCTAAAACGTTACCAAAGGAAAGAAGGAGGCGAGGAAGCAATTCCATGGTGGCTAGCAGTTCACAGAATAATGTACCTTCGAAGAAAGCGTGCACGGACTCGGAAGCATCTTTGCGGGAAGATGCAACAACAGCGGATGTGGAGGAAACTACTACAGATGGACTTGCCAAGCACTTCATTTTTAACTTGAGACACCCATCAGAACACTGGTGTACGCAAACATTCAGGAACAAACGTGCAGTTTCCTATCAAACAGCCGAATATGTGACCAGCGATATTCCACCTGTTTTTCGCAAAATTGCTTTGTTCGAATTGCAGGAAGAGAACATGTCTGTGAAGTGCAGCATCTTCCTCTCGAGCTTCTTACATTGTCAACGCGACATTCGGTCGGAGGAAGAGGCCCAGGTAGCTCTTTTCTACACAGCCAATCTTGCAGTTTGTTGTGGCGTTGGCAGGATACAAGAGTTCCATCAGGTGGACCTGTCTAATGTGACGAAATCGACAGGGGGAAGTCTGTATGCCAATGCCTGCAATGGATCTGTTTCACTGGGTATGCTATTAATTATATTGGGTTAAAGAATCATTTTATGGGCACTATAGGGTAGCGAGTAATTGTAATGGTGTGTAATGTTTTTTTGTTTTTTTTTCAGAGCTATCCACCCATTCTTTCCAACAACGCTCTGCTTGCAAAACAGTCAGGAGAATTGCATTGATGCGCCGTCTACGACTAAAGAATAAAGCACGACGGCCGGTACTGAACACTTTAAAAAAGAGACTCCAACATGCTGTGCGTACTTTGAGACGCAGAAGCAAGAAGGTACAGGTCCTGTGCAGCAACCTCGAAAGGCTCAAAGAAAAAAATTCCGCAATAGAGGCATCTGTCCTTGAAAAAAAGGTACTGCCTGTTCTTTCTGCTTGCTTATCTATACGCGACACTCTGCTAAATGGAATTTCTTCCTTTTCTAGATCTGTGAGCTTCCCAAGAAACAGCAGAATGCTGTGCGAGAAAACCAAGAAATGAATGACAAAAAAGTAAAAAGAATAAAGCCTTGCGTGATGTGAGACAAGCCGTGGAAATGATCAACTGCATTCTGTTGTACACAGTAAAGTTTATCTAGTAACATGTAGCATTTATTTGGTTTATGAATTGAGCCTGAAAAGACTACCGAACGTTGTATTACCATACATGCCATGGCTTAATCCTGATTTGGTTGGCCTAAATCAAGTTATCTGCTTTCGCACGTAATGAGGCGCACGAATAAAATTATCAGAGCGCACTGGAGCATAACTAAGCCCCGCTCTCCCAGTAGTAGTGCTTCAATATCGCTTTCCAAGAGGCCTGCTTGCTTTCGGCCGGAACAAAATTGCTCTGTACCCGTATTTCAAAACCGCATGATAACGATAGCGCAATACAAGCTGTGCGCTGACTAAGGAACTGCATTGTCAGCTAAAGTTTTATATAGTTTGGTGACGCATTTCCACTGAACCGTTCTCCCTGCCGAGAACGGAGAACGGCTACGTTCGCTGACGGTGCCCCCAAGGAGGTTATACTAAAACTTCTGGAGTGGCGGAGGGGCTCCGTGGCTGAAGCTTACCGCCGCCATATTGGCCAGGGCAGAAAGCGGATGGGCGCATTGTAGCGTACGTGGCTTTCGCGTTGTTCTAGTGTCAGTAATGTTGCGCGTGATGCCTCTAATTGAACAAGAAGGTTTTGAACACGTCAGTGATGACATTAAAAACGACGATGGTGGGCTCCTGGGTAGCATTTGGCAGCGCGAATCATGTGAAGTGGACACCGGGTACAACCTTTGATGTGCACGTAGGCACGCTTCGCCCGTTCGCTTTTCCTCGCATAGGTTCATGAATACGACTGCATTTGCGATTACATATACTTCCTTTTTACGTCCGGGTGCACAGAGATACTTGGAATAAATTTTTTGTACGTTTCAGGGTTCCGAAGACGTCGTAATGCGCGGCACATGAGAGTGTTCTATGAGGGGAAAAAGGTTAAGCGCCGAAAAAACAAATAATGACGAATGATGTTTAGCACACATGTTGAAGCATGCTGCTTCGATGAGACAAGGTACATAGCGAGACGACGGGCTTATAAAATTACTAGCGTGTTTGCATCGTTTCCATGCGCACTTACGAAAGCCAGTACGCGAGTGTGCCTAACGAAAGTGTGCACTTCGCTTTCGAAAGGTAGCTAATGTAGCACTGGCTCTGCGTTTCCGGGATTTCGAGCTTCTTATATTTGCATAAGTACTACGCTCCCAGTCTCAAAGTTTCTGATATGTTGCGATAGGCTTCTCTTTATGCAGGAGAAAAAAGGAAACGAGCTCCATTGAAAATGCAGGGAAGTACACTTTCGCCTAAAGCTCCTCTCATTGATGGAGCTGTCAAAATCCCGCCACCCCTGAACTTCACACACAAGGGATTGGTACAAGCAAAAAACAAAAAATAAAACAAAAATTGAAAAAAAATCACGAACAAGGTACAATTAACAGCTGAAAAAGAAGGGTACGACATCGTACGCAGCAGTACCAATGGGGCCTTTTAAAATGCATTGATGATTCTCTGAATTTCTTCGACCAGATTATGGAGCAGAACGTATCATCAGAGGGACGATTGCAAGTTTTCCAAGCATTGTTTTCCCTGTATATCCAGGAGCTTCATAAACGAGTACGTGAAAAGGTGAAAGACACTCCCTCCCCCCCCCCCCCCCCTAATAAACAGTTTGCACACACGCTGCACTATTGTTCGCCAAGGGATAATGGTTGCGTGTGAGTGAAACTTATACTTTCCTTGCATCTCCTAACTGGTCACTTCTGCTGTGAGGCAACTGTGTAAACATATATTGCTAATCGATATCCTCCAGTACAAATTTTTTTTCACATCGACAGTCATGAGGTCAGAACAAAGGTCACTTGCGACGCCGTAGTTGTCCGCCGCCGCCCCTAACCAGTATAGAACAAAAAAAAAACTCGGTAAATAAAGAACATCAATAACACAATGGAATTCCAACCCAGGTCCTCTGCGTGCCTGTCCAGTATTCTATCACTGAGCCACGCCAGTGCTTGTAACTTGTTTCTAAACTGGCCATAGGCAGACTTGATGTCGGGAAAGGAATAAGAAAGCGTTTTATAACATTGAAGAGACAGCCAGGTGTCACACAATACGAATTGCTCAACGACTGGGTCGTCTAATGCTCCAACTCATTGGAAAACTTGTTCTTTACCACCCTTTAACTGTGCCGCATACCCACCTCATGCATATTTCTTCGTCGTCACCAGCCACTGCATAAAAAAACTGCACAAACTTTCCAACAAGTGTGTAGCGGATACCGCGTACGCTTCTCCAAAGAACGACGAAAGATAGCATAGTGAATGCTGGCCTACTACACAAAGTGTATTAATATTTAAGGCGCTGTGGGTACACAGCAGTGTGCTTGTAGCATCCCAAAGAGTGTTTAGAAAATGCTCTGAAAGACTGCTTTTCTAGCTGTAGGTGCGACTGTGCTGCGCGTTCCGTGCATGCCTGGCTTTTTTTTTTTCTTTTTTAAACACGCCTAAAACGCTAAGTGTCAAAGAAAAATTAAAGCATATATGCATTAGAGTCACTCCCACGTTCCCTCGCTGCCTAAAAATAATAAACCGGTGCTTTAGTAGCTCTAACGAAACGCACGGCTGCCAGCGACCACAGCATTACGGCGCTACAAGGCAGCCGCCACCGCCTTCTGCCCTGAGCAACATGGCCGCCGCGGCTTCACTTCGATACATTGGCGGCTATGCGGGACCGCCACTCCAGAAGTTTTAGTATAACCTCCTTGGGATGGATGGATGGATATGGCTGTACCCTTTAAATCGGGCGGTGGCTAGCGCCACCAAGCCGTAACACCTAATGAACCAAAAACTATATTTATGTTTTTTTCCTTAAAAAGTGAGTTTGAGGATTCGTACTTTGCAGTGAAGAGTTTAATTTTCACTCGTGTCTTGACTTTAGCCACCAATCAGATAACCTCCTTCTGGTTAAGTCTACCCGCTTAAAGTTTATTTTGCCCTCCCGGTCCCTAAACCCCAGTGCTTTGAAAAACTCTGCGCCATCATCCTGAACTATAGGGTGAAGCCCTTTACAGAACATTATCAAGTGTTCGGCAGTTTCTTCTTCCTCTCCACACGCACTGCATACTGTGTCTACCCCTTCGTATTTGGCCCGATATGTCTTGGTTCGCAGTACTCCCGTCCTGGCCTCAAACAGTAGAGAACTACCCCGAGTATTATCATAGATCCTTTCCTTGGCAATTTCCTGCTTAAAAGTTCGATAGATCTCTAGTGCGGACTTCTTCATCATGCCCATTCTCCACATGTCAGTCTCCGTTTCCTTCACTTTCTTCTTAACCGATAGTTCTTTTTGGTTTGGCCACCTGCTGTTTTCTAAGTATTTACCAGTCAACTTCATGGTTCGCTTCCTCCATTTTGTATCGACATTCTTCATGTACAAGTAGCTGAAAACCTTCCTAGCCCAACGCTCTTCCCCCATTTCTCTCAATCGTTTCTCAAATTTTATCTTGCTGCTAGCTTCCCTGCCCTCAAATGATGTCCATCCCATATCACCTTGTACTCCCTGATTTGGTGTATTCCCGTGAGCTCCTAAAGCAAGCCTACCTATTCCACGTTGCTTAATTTCTAATCTTGCTTGAACTTCTGATCTCATGCACAAGACCGCATTGCCGAACGTCAGCCCAGGAACCATGACCCCTTTCCATATTCCTCTCACAACATCATACCTATTGTAATTCCACAGTGCCCTATTTTTCATGACTGCTGCATTCCTGTTACCTTTAGTCGTCACGTATATTTCGTGTTCCCTCAGATACTCGGTCCCATTGCTTATCCATACGCCCAGATATTTGTATTTATCTGTTATCTCTAGCGTGACCTCCTGTATTCTAAGCTCACTACCTTCGTTGTCATTGAAAATCATGACTGCTGATTTTTCCTTACTGAATCTAAAATCTAACCTATCTCCCTCATTACCGCAGATGTCCATCAATCTCTGCAAATCTTCCTTGTTGTTGGCCATTAGCACTATATCATCTGCGTACATTAATGCTGGTAGTGCCTGATCAATAAGTTTTCCTTGTTTGACTAAAGAGAGGTTGAAGCCCAGTCCACTTCCCTCTAATTTTGCCTCTAATCCTTGTAGGTACATCATGAATAATAAGGGTGACAGGGGGCACCCCTGCCTAAGCTCCCGTTTTACCTCTGCAGGCTTGGACACCTGTTTTTCCCACTTTATAACTACCTTGTTACCTTTATAGATACCCTTTAAAAGATTAGTGACTACATGTTCCACGCCTAGTGTGTCCAGTATTCCCCACAATTCCTCTTGAACCACGCTATCGTACGCTCCCTTGATATCCAAAAATGCTAGCCACAGGGGCCTGTGTTCCTTTTCTGCTATTTCGATGCACTGCGTCAGTGAGAACAGATTGTCTTCCAACCTCCTGTGTTTCCGAAACCCATTCTGCAGTTCCCCCAGCACCCCCTCATCCTCTATCCACGCCTGCAGTCTTTCCTTTATAATTTGCATCGCCAGCCTGTAGACCACTGATGTCACTGTTATAGGACGGTAGTTGTTTATGTCAGCTTTTTCCCCCTTTCCTTTATAGATCATGCTCATCCTGCTAAGTTTCCATCCATTGGGAACTTCACCATCGATTATTATTTTGCTCACTGCCTCTCTCAAAGCCTGCTTAGACTTCGGACCTAATGTCTTTATCAGCCTAATTGGAATGCCATCTGGGCCTGTTGATGTACTACTAGGAACCCTTTTCTCAGCCCTTTCCCACTCTTGTTGTGAAAATGGAGCCATTGCACCACCTGATTCGTCCTTGTCTATTGTGGTGCATAAAGTACTTCTTTGTTGAAATTTTTCTGTCACCCTTGTTCTTATATATTCAATAGCTTCGTCCCCTTCTAGCCTAGCACCTTGGGCTGTAGTTATAAAACTCTGCTCTAGGCTCGTCTCATTTCTTAGGGAGTTTAGATGGTTCCAAAATTTCGCAGCTGCCTTTCTATCTTTTTTATGTACTTCTGCCAGCCACTGAGCTCCCTTCCTTCTAATCTTTTCATTGATCAGAAGGGATGCATCCCTTCTACAGCTTAGAAAGGTTGCCCATTTTCTTTCAACATCATCTGTCGGTTCACCCCGCTGCTTAGCATGTCTGTGTTCTCTAGAGGCTTCCTGACGTTTTGCTATGGCTCTCTTAACTTCCTCATCCCACCAACTTTTGGGTTTGTGTCTTCTTTTCCGGGGTGATTGGTCACGCGTCTTAACAAGCTCTAGCTCAAAGAGTCTAATTAGATTCGTGTATGTCCACACTGTCTTGTTATCCTCCGTGATTACTTTCTCAATTTGTTTAGTGGCTATTTCAATTTGCCTTTCTGGATAAAAATTTTCCTGTAGTTGCTCATCTTGTCTCCTTCCCACTTTCACTGCTCTTCCAAAACTTAGCTTGATACGTTTGTGATCGCTACCCAGACTTCTGGAGCCACCTTCATCTACGTGCATTCCCCTGAGCTTATCATACATCCTATGTGACATCAGTGCATAATCTATCGTCGACTGAAGCCTTCCTACCTCCCATGTTATTTGCCCTTCACACTTCTCGGTACTGTTGCAAATGATCAAATCAAGCCTTTCACACATATCCATGATCATTTTGCCTGTCGGGTCGGTATACCCATCTATATCTTCTATGTGCGCATTCATGTCTCCTAGTATAATTATCTCGCACTCTCTTCCTAACTCCTGAATGTCCTTTGATATACACTCTACCATTGCCTGGTTTTCCTCTCTGGCCTTTGCTCCCGTCCACAAGTACACGAAACCAAGGAGTGTCATTTGACCTGCCACTTTCCCTTTTAGCCATAAATGTTCCTTGCACTCCTGCTTGACCCTTTGCCAGTCTGTACTTTTATGAATGAATGCCCCAATACCACCCCCCTTTCTGCTGCCTTCTGTTCTGTTACAATATTCCCACGCGTAGTCCGGATTGTTCGGAGGTTGTTCCATGTCCCTGAGATGTGTTTCTACAAAACCGTATACCATCGGCCTCTCTTCCCTTAGCTGTTCTTCTATCTCTTCCCACTTCAGCCTGTTCCTACCACCCTGCATGTTAATATACCCCATGTCTGAATTGGCTCGGCGCTCGTGGCTACGTCTATTTATGCCCCGGACTCTACCTATCTTAGATATTGGTGCCACTTTGGAATCGTATCTGTCCATACCAGCTGTCGAAGAGTCTCCCTGGTTGTTTTCCTCGTTACTAGCTATCCTGCACCCCGAAGGGCTCGCTTGCCCCCCAAAAAAGCTACTGCGCGTCCTGCAAGTCGCCAACCCACCTCATGACCTAGCCGCCCATCGAAGTGAATTCTGTCTCGTTGAAAACCCCCCCACCTATGCACCTCTCTGTTTATTTCCACCACCTCAAAGCCTTTCTCTCGACTCATCCGCCATATCTCTTGGTTTGCGTTGACCACCGCTCTTTGCAGGTTGCTATCACGCACCGGTACCTCCGGTATCGTGCATATAACTACCTGTACCTTAGGAGAAGTGGCGCGCATGTCATCGACGCCTTTCGCCAGTGTGGCTGCTAGTACTTCTGCATCTTCATTGAGGACATCGTTTAAACCGCCTGAAATTATCACGAGGTTTCGTCTATCAGCTGTCGTTTTGAGCTTTGCGCTCGCTTGCCTCATGACTGCTTCCAGCTTGCGTCCTGGGAACGCCCCTACCGCAACCCTCTTGCCCCCGACGACAGCGCCGCTCTACGGCATTCACGCGAACGACAGCCAACTTTTGCCGCCCGGTCATCACACCTCCCCTTCAAGTGCCTTCAAGCCACCCTAACTCTATGTCAGACCACTGATCTCCACTATAACGCGCGCGCCGTTCGCGACCGCGATCTACCGGAACCGTGGTGATAACGCGAGGAAAGTTATCTAACTAGATAACGATTATTGTTGTGTAACAGATATATACACTCTCTAAATACTCCATTTTTATAGTGTATTTGTGGAACTGAAAAGACACCCTCTTTTTTACATGGTTCTTTTAGCATGCACGCACATAATCAGTAATCGAAAACCTCCGGCGCGTAGCATATCCCACAGGCAAAAGCCCCTCTGTGTCTAAAAAGATTAAAAACTTAATCACTAGCATAACTGCAGCGTAGGCAGCATACTACTAAACTGCGAGCACCACAACCAACGACGTCATAGTCGCTGGTTGACACTTTTGCAAATAAAGTTACTCAATATTTTTTTAGTTCAATAACTGTAATATAAATTTAAAGTTTGAGTGGAACAATTGCGACTAAACTTATTTGTATTGAGTATTGTGTTAAATGAGTATATTGGAAGCACGGTAGGATCTAGGCAGCGGTAGTTGTTGTTGGCTAGCGGTGTGTTATACGAATGGCTCACCGTTTTCATGGTGCTTTTTAGCGTATGTGTGAAATCGTGCGTGTGTGTGTGTGAGTCGTGTTTGTTGAGCAGCGGTTCTCGCCGAGGTTTCTCTCAAGTTCTCACGCAAACCGAGCAAGATGGGACGAAGATCCATAAACACCACGAAGAGTGGGAAATACATGAACCCCACGGATCAAGCAAGTACGTGCTCTATGAACTAATAACGCTCGCTGCTTGGCGCACATCGTCGCACCGCTGCAACCCGGCAACAATCGTTCATTGTAATGTTCTTGGAGAAGTTTAGTGTTTGAGCTTCGCTTACCTTAGGCTGCAATTGAGAAGATGTCATTTTTTTAGTCGAATGAATGTTTGCTTTTCATACGATCAGCTGTTTTGCGGCTGTGTCTACCAACGTTCGACTTCATCAACGATGCTTGTCGCATCTTAGAGAAACTTTCGCGGTTAACATCCCATAAACCGAAAGAAAAAAAAAAGACGCTCATATCGCAAGAAAACCTTGGTTGCACTAGTAATCCGATTATGTTTCCGGTTCGGTCATTATAAACTTTGCGCTCTAGACAATTCACTTTATGATTGAGAGCTCGTGATGTGAGCGGGGCAGAGCTAACTGGCTGCTTTCGGTTTGCTCCTCTTTTGCAGGAAAAGAAGCTAGGAAACGAGAACTCAAGAAGGTAAAACAGTGTCTTTCTTTTGAAGCGGCATCTCAGTAAGTGCTCAAGTGTTGTGAGGGTAAAGGTTGCGGTTACGCATTTCGAACCACCTAGACGACAAGCTTCAAACTGCTACCACAACTTGCTTTTGAATTTGACGTGGCTCGTTATAGCGGCCAAGTATTCGGGCGGTAGTGCCTCAGTAGTTGTACGTTAACTACATGTGAAGTTCCGATCTCCTTCATCACTGCCGTGAACTTCTCGAGTGTCCTAAACACCAACGTGTGTGTATCCCCGATAGTTACACCAAACTCGCGCGCGGCACTACAACACACATGTTTTCAGTGTTCTGTTTATTGGTATCGAGTTGGAAGAGATCAGGTGTGCGGTGCGTTTTCGCCAGCTCGCTACAGGGGGTAACTCGAACATTTGATGCCGCAACAGAACGAAACTATTAGAGAACTATGTGTATACAGCCTTCCAGGGATGATCACGTGGTTGCATGTGGGGCTCCAGGCTGTGTTGTGGTGAGGATGGAAATGAAAGAAACTTGGGCACTGGTCTTTCAAGTGCGTTTCGAAAGACTTCAAACATTAAAGGATAATCCTTGATGTCCCATTATGGCATCTTTTGACACTTTTTGTGTTGCCTTTAGATGCTAGATATGGTGACTTGAAGAAACCTTAGCACCTACACTCACATAGTTGCTAGAAGTGTAGCACTCGAGGCTATCCACTGTAAACCATGGGTTCGATTCTCGGCTGTTTTCTCCTGACTGTGGATAACTAATACACAGAACCATACCTGTAGTGCACATCTATGAAAGCTCTTCATCGAAATTGAATAAGAGCCCTCAGTTCAATATGTTAACCCCTGAAAGACAACTGTTCGTTATGAGCGTCAAACTAAGAAATAGATATACATTAGTTTTTTTGTAGAATTGCAAGTTCGCACTTCCCTGCTAAGCGCCTTCGGCCAGTAATTAATGATAGGCAGCAAATGTCACTTGTTGGACTGGAGCAGCAGCAAAGAGTGAGGGTTGATATGTGAAGACCATTATTGGCATTTTTGTTTAAGCGCACTTGAAGAAATATTGATGCCAAATTCCAGCCCATCGTGTTGTCAGGTAGGCATTATAAACAAACGAAATGTGTGCCCCGGTTCCGCATATGGTAAGAAGTTTCTGTGTGAGCTCCATGTGATGTGTGCCCCGGTTCTAAATTTGGCAAGAAGTTCTTGTGTTAGCTCTATGTGATGTTATGGCTGGGTTGAGCTGAACCTTGCTTCTGGTATTTTCCCTGGTGTTTGTCTCTGCCAATAACTGGCTGCAGAAGTTCCTGCAAGTGTTAGTTTTTAATAATTTCATATTCTAATCATTGGTGTATGTTGTACATTTGGATGAAACATCATTTTAATCAAGCTTTCTATTATCGTTAGTGTGTTAAATTCTGTCAGTAAAAAATTTAGTGCAGCAGCAAACCTTGCATCTTTCTGAGCTCACGCAAACCTTATGATTTCTTTTCATTTGTGGTCCTGCTGCTCTTAGACTTGAGCGTGGATATTGGGCATGGCAAAAACATATAACACCATACACTTACCAGATTAAAATGACAGGGTTTGGAGGCAGTAGTAGAGTAGAAGCAATACTGAGTGGTGTGTTTATTTAACAGCACACAAAATAACAATCATGACAGTGATCAAACAGACATTTGATGTTAATCGGGATAAAGAAGAAACATTCTCATTGTACTACCAAGAGACGAAGGAATCACTGAAATATAGGTTCTTAGCTCTGGGATATTTCTAAAAAAAACTGATATTGTCATCACAGGGGATTTTACTAAATAAATTATCTTTCTTTACTTATTCGTGTAGAACAAAAAGCAGCGTCAGATGGTGAGAGCGGCTGTACTGAAAGGGAAGGATCCACAGCAGCTGATCTCAGACCTGCAAAGAATCGACGAAATGGGTGAGTTTGGACGTTACGAAACATTGTTTGAATTAAGTGAGGTCTCTGGGTAGTACCGTTTGCAGCTGGCTCCATATCACATAAGGCAGTCACCGTCTGTCACTCATCACTAAACTAACATCATGTGTTGTGTATTGTGTCGTCGTTTCAGTGGCACTGAATGCACTCAGTCACAATGCTCTGGCTTGTGATGCATGCCTTTCGGCCCGTGTTAATGACTATGACCAACAAAGTTATCTAAAACAACTGTTTCCACTATTCAGTAAACCATCGTTAATAAGCACAGTCTGAAGAGAAAGGAAAACTTTTCCGTTTAACAAGAGTTCAGTTTACTGAGAGATGAACGAGAATGGAGAATACTACTATGAAATCAGTCATATTAGAGGCAGTTGTCTCACTTAAGCAGCAGTTCTGTGAGAGATTTCCGTCTACAAAGAGTCTACTGTATTTCAATTGAAGCCGGGTTATTTGTAAAGATTGTTCTCAACATCCAGGGCTTTGTTTTCTCCAAGGTGTAATAATAATTACACTTTCGTAATGTGTAGCCCACTTGTAGCACTTGTTACCTGTTCGCTGATGGGACTTTCTTTGTCACATTGTCAGATTGTTGTGGTAGTCAAAAGGCGTGAGGCAGAATGGCGTGAGACTAAACAGCAAACTTTGGTTTGCAAAAAGCAGCAGCTAGCGCATTTTTAGGGCATTGAACAGACTAATGCGGCTCCCGTGCTGCCTTTAGTTTGTGTAAGCCTCATCAGAGAATACAGATTACCTTTTAGTATCCACTAAGGTCTTGGAGTGTTGAACTTCGTGTATATTAGTCTGGTTTAATACTGCGTGCTGTGCCTGACTGATTTCTTGAGTAAGCGTACAATCAGTGGAAAAGTCGGAAGATTCGCTGAAGTCGGCCCTAAGTTTAATCCTCCTTTCCACAGAGATTCGCATTGAGTCAGTCATGACGTGACGTTGCATAATCCTCATCTTTTCAGAATACAATGTGGACAACCCACCGGTATTGAGCGAGAAAGTTCTTCGGGACAAGCGGAAAAAGCTGAGAGAGACGTGGGATCGTGTGCTTCGGCTCTACGTAAGTGACACTCCCGGCACTTCAAATGATTTTGCCGCGAACTTTGAACACTTTCATCAAAATGTTCTGCTACTACAGCCGGGGGCCTTAGTTTGATATTACTGTCCCTGAATGATCTTGTTTTATAACTTGCCACCATTACACACCAACGTGTCTGAAGACACGTACTGTGTGTTTATGAAGTAACTGCGCATTGAAAAGTCTAATTGCGTTATTCATTGCTCAGCCGATAAAGCCAACAGATAGATAAAATACCTATGCGATTCACACTGTTGCATCATACGTGAGTTTGTGATGTTATACCCAATTGTCATCATTTTTTATTTCTTTACGTTACTTTCGCAAACACCCAGTGCTAAAATCAACGTAACTTCATATGCACACAGCTTGAAAACTACTGCAATGTATAATATTCCATATACCAATCTACCTTCATTTGTAATGGTGGCTTTGCAGTAAAATATCCATAGTTTGAATGAGGGTGTAACGAATATTTTAGAATAATGAACTTTTGAAGACATTGTGGCAGCATTTTCATATATTCTCTGCGAAAATCTCTCAGTTAAGCGAATTTCTTAATAGAACAAATTTCAGTTGGGTGAACATAATTGGTAGACCAAACTGTGTGATCTGGATCTGGAAGCTGTTGGATATGGAAACCATTTTCATTATTTATGTCTAACAAGAACAGTGTGAGAGGAAAATCTAATGGCTGTGCCTGATTACAGTCCTTTAATTCTGCATATTTCAGCAACAAGCTTAGTCAGAGAAAGTGAGCAAAAACATGCTCTCTTCTACTTCTTGCAGTTGAATATCGCTAGCGGAAATGAAAATGGCATTTTTTTTTTTTCAAGAGGAGAAGCAGATGCATATCAACGAAACTGTTTAGCGCATTATGTGCATAGCTCTGTAATTTGCCTTGTGCACTATATAACAGATATCTGCATCATGCATCTGATGCTAGACACTGCTGTATCATTTTGGTGGAGGCGAATGATATAGGCTCCAGAAATTTTGCCCAACCTCAGTTGGGCTAAATTTCTATTTCTGCAGCCCTCCACTCTGGCATACTTCATAATTATATTGCGGTTTTTGGATGTTAAACCCCAAAAGTTCTTATTACTAACTCATATCTGTGCTGCGCTAAGTTGTTTCATATTCTAGCTAAATTCAGTTTAGTCAACTTTCAGTTCATTGAACTATTTCCGTGAGTGCCTTGAAGTTCACTGAAATGAGAGTTCACTGTATCTGGAGTCTGAAACATGTGTGCACACGAAACTGCTTCATGCCTAGAAACCACTTACAAAAAAAGTCACACGTTGTACTTCCACATAAATTGTGTGTAACAGATGTGCTGACAGCGCATGTCAGCAACACGATTCGCGGCACACCTTCCCAGCGATCGGACAATCACTCGACCGCCTAGGTGTTTTTTTATTTAGCCCCACTTGCGTGTACGACTTTCTTTAACAGCAAAAGGAAGACCCGGAGCACTTCTCGGACCTAAAGAAGATGGAGCTGGAGTATGAGGACAAGCGGAACACACTCATCAAGTACTATGGTAAGTTTGGGGGATCCGACTTGCATCCTAAACTTAAAGGAGCACTGACATCAAATTTACTCATGCCGAAATTTTTGCGTCAGCAAGTAGCCATAGACCCTGTAGCAATGATTCGGGACCTAAAACGCAACTTAGAGATGAATAACTATCTCTTTTATTGATTTATATTACTGGAATCTAGCACAGTTCAAAAACGGCCGGCAATCCCGCCATTTTTAGCGTTGGGAGCACCAGCAGTGGCGCTACCTCGCGGTCACCTTTAGATCACGCCACAGGTGACCACTTCTCCACAGAAAAGAGTGACGTCAGGCTCTGCTGCTCCACAAACATTTCGTCTGCTAGGCGGACCCATTCAGTCATGCCTTGTCACCTGCATTGCTGTCGTCGCTGTACAATGTGTCGACTTGGGTTCAATAAGATAGTCTGGAGCTTGGAATCCCCGCGATTCGCGATGTCGCGTATTATTTTTGCTTCGATCGACCTTTTGCAGAACAGTGATTTTGAAATGGACGCCGTTCCAAGCAGCACTACAGAGGTGCCCGAGGATGCATGCTTCAGCCATGTTCGCTCGTGTGTCTCAGTTAGCTATTTTGGTGTGTTTTGGCGTGCAAAGCATTCCGGTATATGCAGAGGGGTCAATGCAATATAGCTATCGCGAATGAGCATCAGCGGAGAAATAGAATGCGTTTCCTGCTTGTCAGGTTCTTTTTTGCGCCTCCAGATGGCCCCACCTATCCAGCCTCTCGCGATTAACGTGGTATAACGACTTTAACGTGGACGCAAAGTCTACAGCTGAACTAAAATTCAAGGATACTTGCGTGTAATTCCTTGTTAGCGATGATATCTGACGACACGCTCTTCAACTTTTGATAGCTTGTGGTCGTGTTGGTGTGTAATACATATGTGATCTGAAAAGACACCCTCATTGCGCTTTTTTTGTGCTTCGAACTAGATGACTGCAACTCACCTGCAACTCACAACGATTCCCCAACACGTTGACCGACAAGCACACGTTTAAGCATGCTCTTTTCTTTCACCATTCTTTTAAAGGTAGTTTTTATCTTGATAATTTCACGAAATCATTCAAACAGGTGCGATGAAGATCAGACGCGACGAGCCATGGTGGCTTTGGCAACGGCCGGGGTGACTGCACCTGCGCGCGCCCTAGCCCGGCCACGGACGAGAGAGTGCGTTTCTGCACTTGCGCCAGTCGGCGCCGTGATAAGAACACTCGGATCGTACATGTCATCGCTACTAGGGCATCGTCACTCAGTATGGTATTCGTGGAATGCATCACACCGAACACGTAGCACTAGTGTCAATGTCGCAGGGCAGCCTATTTTTCGTTTTTTCACCTTGGCTTTTCTACGCTGTTTGACATCGACTTAAAATAACTTCCACACGACGGATGCCGTTCAAATTTGGCCAAGAAGACCTATGAATACCGAGCGATCGAATGATGGGCCCATCTCGATCTTGAAATTTGATGTCAGTGCTCCTTTAAGGGTATCGTCCCACTCTATAACTTTAGGGCCTTTGTCCGTATAATGGTTATTTACTGCCAGATTCTTGTAAGAATAACTAACCAAAACCTTTCTGGGAGGTACGGTGGAGATTTTTAACTTGGCGGTAACCTCATAATGGACTGTAACATTAGTTAGTTCTTAGTTCCAAATAATGTGCCCTATACGTGATGAACACATTTCTATTTATTTCGAACACGTATCTTACTTTGTTCGAACATACATGGCATGCTTGCCATAGCGAAAGCAGATGTGTCTGATTGCAATAACTAACACTACCTCATTTGCATTTATATATTTATTTATTTTCACCATAAGCTGAAAGTGCAGCTTATGAGGGTATGAGTGTCTGTTAAAATACACTCATTGAACAATGTTCACATGTCGACAAATTATGGCTGTGTCGCGTATTTTAAGAACTCTTTGTCATTGCATGCTCCCTACAATTCTCACAATGGATATAAAAAGTTTTTGCAGATGTGTCAGGGTCCCGCTATTTTTGGAGAGTTCTGCGGTGTTGTCTTGAATCGCTACGCGAGGTATCAAGGTTGCAGAGGCAGCAAAACTGAACACCTGCGAAATAATGTCTGTTCAGTTTTCTTGTTAGCCAAGCTACAACAAAAGGCTGATTATTAGTACTTCATCACGAACAACGCTACTTTATAAACACGGTAACGCAACCTCTTTGTCCCGCTTTTGTCATCATTACATTCACTTGTTACGTGTGCCGACTTAGCCTTAATGCATAAAAATGGCATTTTACCTTGGAGTCTTGATAAATGTTGTTACTGCAGAGAATAACGATGCTTATCATCGCTCATCGTGCGCAACCAAACCTTTTTTATAGTGGCAAGTATTTCATCTTTTAAAATGATGTTGAACTCTCTCTGTCGGGTTTGCGCTAAAATTATTAATTTGAAGAGCTGAGCACCTGTGAAATTCTGCTTCATCACCAGACTGCATGCATGCATGCTTCTTTGCTAGAAAAGCATTTGAAGAAGAGGCAGGTGAATACTATGAAGCAGTCCTGAAGTTACATATCTGACAGTTTTAGTCAATTTCGCCCTTTTATGCAAATTTAATGGCTTGATTGTATTGGAAGGCCGTTTGAGTGATGTGCAAAAGGCTATTCTTAAAATATATTTTTGAAACATTTTGCAACTTTTCACAATACAGTTATGGCTACATTCAAACCTCTCATCATGACGAAGTTGCATCCTACAAGTAAATAATTTCGTTATATTAGAAAATTCGTTATGAAGATTCGTTCCTAACGCTATATCTATTGAACATTATTTTTGATTCACTTCTTTATAACCGGTGTTTTGTTATACCCGGGTTCGTTATATCGAGGTTTATCTTGGAAATGTTCAAATGGCACATCTGTGAGCTTCCTGTAGGTCTGTACTTATTTCTCCTTTATTTTGGTTTCAAATGCTTTTATGTGCTTTATGATATCGCTTTGAGACAAACAAGGCAAAATGTAGCTTGCAAAGCAATTGCTACTTTTTTTATCTGCCAAGTAAGCAATACTTAGCCTGCCGAATAACCAGTCACCTCCCCCATTCCTGATTTGCAGAGTCGGTCAAGTTTGCCCAGCAAGTGGAAATTGACCAGATTCCTCTGCCAAGTGCACCGAGTACCCCGCAAGTTGGTACGTCGAAGAATGCCTAATTGTCTTTAGTCATTTGTTCACCGTTGTTGTCTCTGACCTAGTTGGCCAGCTGGGCCACTGAGCATCGTTACTCACATTGATGGAAGGATCATATAGCATGGCAATTTTTGGGCCTAGTGATAAAAACCTCTATTTAAAGAAAAAACTTGTTTGTAATATGCCCTTGGCGCATGATATGCTGGCAGCCACTTCTCATCTCCACACTAGTGTTTATACAGCAAAGCTGTATATGTCTGTAGCCTGGCAGATCGAGTCTATAAACAAGAGACACTCTGAACAATATTTTTTAATGAAGAAATTACCAAAACTAACTCAGTGTTCTTGTGTAGAAGAAATGGACATGGCATAAAAGTAAACATACACGTGTAAGATTTTGCCGACATTTCAGAATGAGGTCAATAATCTCACCTCAATAACAAGACCACTTGCATAAGAAACGAATGCCATGCTGTTTTCGAGCTTTCGAAACAGCAGGATTTTTTACGTAGTACTACAAGATTTTATTTTGAGACTACTCCTGACTTAATAATGTCCAATGTACACAAAGGAGAAACCAGGAGTTTTATCTGCATGTCTCTTTATTCGCTCAGCATAGTCCGTAATGATGATATATATCCAATCACAGGCTTCACTATATCAGACCTACCGTGGTCATAGCTTCACTGGCTTCCATATTCACAGATGTCATAGGGCTCTAAATCTTTCTTATACAGCTTTCCTTTTACCGAAATCATTCTGCGTGGCACACTTTGCATTCTGTTTAAATGGGTACTGGCACGAAATTTTTCACTTATCGTTTTTATGCGTCAAATGCATCACGCGCTAACCCTAAATCGCGCACAACACACCGCTACGTCTTGCCACTCTCCCCAACCAGGCCGAACTCCCCTCTGCCCTACGCTTTTAAGAGAAAACCATGCATTGGTCTACTAATCATGGTGCTTGACTGCTGAAGCAAAATTCGTAAGATTGAATCCCAGCCACAGCTCGATGGTGCACGTTATATGCACATTTAAATTTAGGTGCACATTAAAGAACTGCACATGGTTGAAACTTCTGGAGGCCTCAACTATAACGTTCCTCATAATCCTATTGTGGTTTTTGGTCTTGAAACCCCTACATTTATTGTATTGCAACCACCCATCATGACAGATGTTGTGAAGAGTCATAGCAGTGGCGAGAACAGAGCAGAATAGATATATTTGTGCAGAGTCACTTTCTTGTTTCTTTCCGTCGCAGCCCCTTCGCTAATCCCACTTCCTGTCGACGTGCCATCTATACTGAAGAAGCCTCCCCTGTGAGTACCTTTTGTCTTCTTCGTCTGGCTTCCTATAATGGCTAAATAAGTAACCTTTCATTGATCCCCTTTGCTTGTCTACGATGTCTCGCTGTACACAATGCATTCACTGGGTCATTGTCGTTCCTGTGGTTGAACTGATTGGCGGAGATATTGAGCCAAGGGCAAGTAAGCAAAGAGTGGACAAGCGCATTGAGTGTGCTTGTCCGCGTCTGTGCTTGTCCGTGTTTTCACTTGTTCTTGTCCTAGTGTTTGCGCCAATCGCTTCACTCTCAGCTATGTGCCAACTAGCCCAATGGCAGACGCTACTAAAGATCACTTACGTTCCTGAGGTTGAACTGATTGGCGCAAATACTAGGCCAAGGACAAGTAAACAAAGATGTGGACAAGCGCGTTGAGTGTGCTTGTCCACGTCTGCACTTGTCCAAGTTATCACTTATTTATTCTTGTCCTACTGTTTGCACCAATCAATTTGATCTCAGCTATGTACCTACTAGCCCGATGGCAGACACTACCAAGTATCGCTTTCAATATACAGTGACCCCTCGGCAAAGGCGCCCGGCGTGCCACCCGGACCACCTCCGGAGCTGTCGGACGATGACGACGATGAAGAAGAGGAGAACGGTCAGTCCCGCCACTCGCACTTGCTGCATCTGTTCATGTATTTCATGTCTTTAAAGCCTCAAACGTGATTAAAGTAGTACACACGGTGTCACAAGAAAAAGAAAGACAAAAATTCTCGAAAAACCTCTCTAAGTTAGTGCAGACCCCAATATGCATCCTGAAAAGAGTTCGTGCCTTCCTTTGGTCGTATTCGTTGACTGATAAGTTCGTTTCTTTTTGCTTGTGCTTCCTTCTTTTGAAACTCTGCACCCGATACTTTCCGGCCAAGAATTTAGTGACATGCTGGTAATTCTGTTGCCATTTGTGACTTGGAAGAGCCGGGTATGCAGTGTTCAAAATAAAGAAAGACACTCAAGGCAAGTGATCATAAAGTGAGGGAGTTGGGAACCCCTACTCGGAGGATTATCGTAAACAGGTGGTTGGACAGAATATTTTATGTATGTTGAGTGCAGTCAATGACATCACATAATACACTCATGGCTAGAATTAATAAGATATGTACCATGAGGCAAATGAAAAATTATTTACACTTTTCATTCTACTGTTTATTAACATGAAGCTAGGGTTATACTATGCATATTAATTTTTCTTTGAAATGTCCCTCTTTATCAATGCACTTGGCCCCAACGGTCAACGAGCTTACGTATTTTTCAAAATAAAAGATTTTCGGTTAGTCATGGAGCCACTTTTGCACCGCATTTTGCACATCTAAATCAACCACGCAACGCATCCTTTAGTGGCCCGAACAAACGAAAGTCACATGAAGCTAGGTCTGGGCTGTAGGGTGGGTGTAGCAATAGTTCAAATTTCATTTAGTTAATGGGATCAGTAGTGCGAATAACCATATGTGGCCGTGCATTCTCATAACAAAACTTTATTTTACAGCAAGCGTCAGCATTTGTGGCGAATTGCTGTTGCGATTGTTGTGAATAGCAAATTCTTTATCCCCAAAGATGCAGTTTTACGTGATACTGCATTTCTCCTGTATTGCGAAGATAGTCTGTGATGAATGTCTAGAGCTTTGACCCCCTCCGACCAGCGAAAACGAATCACTGCTCATTGTTCCTCTTTGGTGCAAATTTCTATAGGAGCAGCCAGGATATATCGGCTACAAATGGAAGAAAAAATAAGGAATTAAGGACAAACTTTCACAACATTAGCACAGCACTATAACAATAAAGTATGCAAGGGCAGAAGACAAACTGCCTAGTATCACAAAAGTTGTGACAAAATGGTAAATAATTTGTGACTTGCCTTCGTTGTATGCATGGTAATTCACTTCTATCTTGGCCAGAACCTTTTCTTTATAGACTATCTGAACTTTTAATCAGTGTTAGTAACATTGATGAAGTCACTAATTTTAATGAGTCCTTTCTTTTTAGCAATGTTTCATTTCCTCAGTCCAAAATACATTATAATCTTACTAGGACTTTCTAGTAACCAAAGTCTACGATGCATAGAAATCCTGAGGTCAAAACTCTACAATTTAAGCCAGAAGTAGCATATTGGTGAGGGCTGCATTTATAGTTATCAAAGTTCAGTAGCTGCTGAAAGTTCCATGTCCCAATGCATTATTTTGCATGGTGCTGTTAAGTGGACCATCACTGTATTTTGAACTCACATATCGAGGCCTCTTAACTGGAATGCTGAGGTGCATGAATGCAATTTCATTGCATTTATCGGCTTGAATTCAAAACTTGAGATGTACATTTTGAAGCAGTTAAACATAATTCACTATAGTTGAAACTTCATTACTCTGCTAACAGGTGGCCACAATTTGCCTTGATAGTGATGTCTGTGTATACAGTGGTGTAACGGATTGAGAAAACACGTCACAGAGCATGTTTAATGAGGCCTTTTATTATTACAAAGATGTAAACCAATACATCTGCAGATGGCTATAGCATAGTTGTCTTTCACTGGGAAAATGAATGAAGGTTGCCTCTAAAGGGGCCCTCTAACACTTTCCAACCTCCAATTTTTTACTCGTGGACTGCATAGACTGACGCACGGACAAATTAGTGCAGCAAGAATGGCAGCGATAGCGGCACGCAGTATGAAGTTATTCAATTTAAAGAATTCAAAACACGAGAAAAAAATGCCTACCCTCCACTCGAATTTTGCGGTGTGACATGACCACATTTCACTCTGTGTTGTGACGTTGCAGAGGGCCTCCAATCACATGGGCTGAAATGTCTTACCTAGAGGAAGCTCGTACACCATTGTTGCCTGTTCAGTCAAATGTGTTTATGACGTTGCTATAGCAACAGGCAACGTGGTGCCTGACCACGCCGTTTTGTTTACGCGCTCGAACAGCTGGGTGAGGCTGGTAAAATTGAGCCTCCCCGACTTGTCAGAACTCGAGCAGGTCCTTTTGCAGATCCTTTTGCGTTGCCGTTATGGCTAAAACCAATATCGAGATCTCGGTTTTGCCTGGGATCTCTAATCATGAAAGCTTGTTTTTAAACGTGTCTTTTTGTGACTTAATATTCTTGCTTTGTGCTGCTTATCGATCGCCTGATGCAACCGTCTCGTTTCTTTGCAAATTGTACGATTATCTTTTGCCCTACCGTGGTCGCCCGGTTATTGTAACAGGCGATTTTAATCTGCCGAGTTTTGACTGGAATCGGCCTACTTATGGAGAGAGTGACCTATGTGATACTCTCTTAGACATGATGTTGGCTATAAGTCTAAAACAGTTAGTTTTGGAACCTACCCGTCTTGACGCCATTCTAGATTTACTTTTTGTTAGCGACGTATTTTCCAGTGGTGTAGTAAATGTAGATCCTGGTATTTCCGACCACCGGCTCTTATCGTTTTATTGTTCTTCTACCGGGTTCGGCAGTGTTGAAGACCAACTGGTCAACCATGTCAAAAATTTTGACCGTGCCGATGACGCTTCTATCATTGATTACTTAGAGTTAAAATTTGATATCCAAACTAGCAATGATGTGCACACGTTGTGGACGCACTTCAAGGAAACAATACAATACTGCATCGAGCATTTTGTACCCTTAAGGAAGGTTAGAAACAAGCGTTACAATGAATGGATTACCCGAGATATCATTCAGACCAAGCGTAAGATTAAACGTCTTAGGAGAAAGAGGAGTCTAGGGGAGCAACATTTACAAAGCCTGAAGCAGTCTTTGGAATGTAAGGTTAAATCGGCGAAAGCTCATTATTTTACCGTAACACTACCTGAGTTCATTAAAAATGACCCCTCTAAGTTTTGGCGGTTTTTGGGTGAACGGAAAAATATTCTGAAAGAAATAGCTGTAAATGGTAAAATTGTAAGAGATGACAAAGAAATAGCTCAATCATTCAATCATTACTTTCAATCAGTCTTTTCACCAGGCAGATCAGTTCCTAAACGCCCAACGGATTATTCAAATATACCTGTTGTTTCGGATCTCGGAATACTGGCATTATTACGAAAGCTTGATCCTAGAAAAAGTCCCGGCCCCGATGATCTTCCTAATAGATTCTTGAAACGGTATGCTGATCAGCTATCTGCCTTTTTAACTAACATTTTCCAGATCTCTCTCACATCAGGTGAAGTCCCGTATGATTTTTTGGTTGCTAGGGTCAAACCACTGTTTAAAACGGGAGAGAAACTTTCAATTTCTAACTACAGACCCATTTCCATCACAAGTAGCTGTTGTAAAATGTTGGAGCATGTTATTGTAGGGTTCATTCATGAATTTCTGGCTGAAAGGAACATTTTGTCGCCCTATCAACACGGTTTTAGAAAAAATATGTCCACTGTTACGCAATTGGTCACTACTGTTCATCACTTCTCTGCGGTATTGGACGAGTCTGGACAAGTTGATGTGGTTTTCCTCGACTTTAGCAAGGCCTTTGACAAAGTGCCACACGATAAGCTTTTGTATAAACTTGAACACATTGGCTTTCCTGATTGCCTTTTGAACTGGATAAGAGCTTATTTAAATAACAGAAAACAGTATGTTGATATTAATGGTTGTTTCTGTAATTTTCTTGCTGTTACCTCTGGGGTACCCTAGGGCAGCGTGCTGGGACCGCTGTTGTTTCTTCTTTATATAAATAATTTAGCCCACGTACTTCCCGAAACTGTCTCCATCAGGCTGTTTGCCGATGATTGTGTTGTTTTTAGAGAAATTCGCTCACCTGATGACTGTGAAGTTTTGCAGGAATCCCTGGTTGCAATAGAGAGTTGGTGTGAGCAGTGGGGAATGATGTTGAATGCCGGAAAATGTGCATTTCTACGAATAACGCGCAAAAAACATTTCTTCAACTCCCAGTACTTCTTGCAGAACACTTGTATTGCAGATGTTGGGGAGTACAAGTACTTGGGCCTCACTTTGAACTCTAATTTATCTTGGTCATCCCACGTAAAACGTATTTGTTCTGCTGCATTCACTAAGTTGTGTTTTTTGAGACGAAAATTAAGACATTCTCCAAGTCACGTTAAGCTTTTAGCCTATGAAACTTTTGTTAGAGCTAAACTTGAATATGCTTCCGTGATATGGGATCCGCACTTGAAAAAAGATATCTACATGCTTGAGCTCGTTCAGAGAAAAGCGGTGCGTTTTATCTTTAACAAATATGGGCGTTACGATTCTCCGTCGAAGCTCATGACTGATAATGGCATTCAAACCCTAGCAGTTTGTAGACGCTTGGCCCGTTTACTCTTCCTCAACAATATTGCTACTTCTAAGGTGAAAACAACTCCGTCAACTATGATTAAACCGCTAAGCACAAGAAGGACCCGTCACACGCATGCTCATTCCTTTCAGCCTATCTTCGCCAAAACTAATCAGTTTAAGCACAGCTTCTTCCCACGTACAATTTCCGAATGGAATGCGCTCCCGGAAGCAGTGATACAAGCCAAAAATTTTTCCCAAGCGCTCCAGGAAAGCATTTGTCGCTAAGTATATGCATTGTATGGTGTGCTATGCCTTGACCAATCTGCATTGTGCTCCTTTTTATTGTTATTATTTTTATTCTTTGTATGTATGTGTAACAGTGTTATGTGTATTGCCAATTTCCCCTCCTGCTTGGGCCACAAACTGGCCTGCAGTATTCGCAATAAAAAAATGAAATAAAATAAATATAGCTCACGATAGCACCTTATGCTGAGGACAGAATATGCAGTGCTGAAACAGTAGCAGCAGCGACTCTGAAGTGCACGATGGGAAGCTGCTTACACTCAAATGCTAAGATTTTTTGCTTGTACATCAAGGTACCACAGATTTGTGAATATATACATTGAAATGTTTCATGTTGGAACCACAGAGAGTATGCCCCACTGTTTGTGGAAATAGTGAAGCATTGTGCAAATTGTTTGTGGAAATAGTGAAGCATTTTTTGAGATGCTTCAGGCTTGCATCTTGCTTCAGGCATTCCAGTAATGTGCAGGTATCGTGTAACATAGTGTTGTTGTTCTCATTCCATTTTTCAGAGCCCCCTGCTACTAACGTGGAGAACGTGCCTGAAGAGAAGGATACAACGGGTAAACGACGCTCATGTTCTGTTACAATATCTTCATTTTGTTTTTTTAATGGGGAAATTTAGCTTCTCTTCACAATCTTCTTACCATTTGCACAATACTGGGTTACAAAAAAGTTAATAGCAGCAATTGTACCGGTAGCAACATTTTGTGACAGAGCTTTAACCAGAACGCATTTCTTGCAGCAAGGTAGGTAGGTAATCAACTTTATTGATTCACGAAGGGATCATTTGAGGGGGGTGTCGCAGGGGAAGTGGAAGCAGGATGACGACAGGCCCTCGGGCCGCTCTAGGTGGCCGAACACTGCTGTGCTTCGGCGACCCTTCCCACAATGCAAAAATATATCAAGTTGATTGTGCTATAGTTACTCAACCATATCAATCTAGCAGGCACTTAGGTCAAGAAAAGCATAGGAGACAGTCACTGTTGTCTTTTAACTGTAGTGTATTAATTAATACATTAATTGAAAGGAAGTAAAGCGAATGGAAAATCACCTTTGCTTTCGGTGGAATTCAAACCTGCAACCTTCGATCCGGACACACAAATTTGAGTATTAGCGTGTGTGTCCGGAAAGCAATAACGAAGGAGAAACCTATAATGATTAGGCTTGTGCGAATGGTCAATTTTAGGTTTGAAATGAATAGGGATTTTGGGAAAATAATCTCAAATCGAATAGTAGTACTATATGCTACATATTATCAAGGAAAAATAAACATATCTGTCATAACTTAAGTAACCTGCACAATATTTTTTGAACATTGAAACAAGGCCTCTGCAAATGCCTTTCTTTTCTTTCAAAGTAAGTGCAAAACAACGTCTGATAGTAGAAGGATTCGACTTTTAATAGAATGCTAGTGGCAATCTGTAAAGTACGTTACACATTATTATTTACTGTACTAAAAGCATGTATGTTGGTATAACCATCTTTTAACGTTAGAAAATTATGAATCGATGCGAGGGTGATATGTTTGACCTTGTAGTGGAGCTTTGCAGCAGTGCGGATTTCTTGTGGATAAATGTTTTCACGGCTTAGCATTTCTGCAGTGCAGCGAAACTGTTTACAGAGGGTTACACGTGGACTAATATGCTTCTGTTCGCTCATTTGAAATACTTTGAAGTTTTCAATAATTTAAATTCAAATCAAAGCAAATTCAAATACTGTAATGTCATTTGAACATTGAAAGCATTCGAATATTCGCACAAGCCTGGTAATAGTCCGTTGTCCTATGGCCAGAGAGATGAAAGCGGTTCCAGCACACATCTTAGGTTTACTCCTATATGTAACGAACAATGTATTTTATTCATGTTTGCTATACATGAGTTGCATGTGACATAATTTCGAGCTTGAAAAGGAAGCCACCGCCATAGTTAAGAACATTGAGTTGGGCTGCTCATGCAGCTTACCGCCGTTTCGGAGCTTGTCGGCGTCGTTCGATTTATTATGCACAACACGGCGAAATAAAACGTACGAGCGCTTTGACTGCCTAACTTAGAAGAGCTTGTGGGACCGACTTGGGTACGCTGCTGGCATCGGCCCTCACGATCTGCGCATCGGCAAGTACACATTGCACCGAACGTCGATCTGCTGCCTGCCATGATACGCGGCGACATTGTGAATCATTTGGCACTTTCAACAAGTCATGTCACGCTGCAACGAATGAGGGCTACAAGTCGCTGGAAGGCCACGACTACTTCTCTAGCGGATGGGAGAAGAGCTTGGCATCATAGCAGCTTCTATTGCAGCTTGTTGTTTTTCTAAGCCATGCAACCCGTGTATACCAAAGCCCTGATGTTCTTGGTACTGTTTGCATACAGTATACTCTTGGAACATGAGGGTACGCTGAAAAATTGTTCCATTTAACAGAATTTCTTTTTACTGAAAATGAATAGGGGAGCAGCATTCAAGTATGAAATCAACCATATTAGAGGCAGCTGTTTTTGTTTATTTAAACAGCAATTTCATTTGAAAAATCCCTAATCACTGAGTGTGACTGTAATACATAGCATAGGCCTCCATGGCAAAGCAATGGCATTTGTTTTTTCTCACTAGCTTTCTCATCTTTTTCTGATATAGTGATTCCCCTTCCCCCTTGTCATGATTTGTTTATGTCACGGCAACTTATTTGTAGTTGGATGGATGAATGAACACAACTCTATTGAACATCCAGCAATTGTCTGCTTTATTTTACCCTTGACATTAACGCTGCACTGGTGCTGGCTTAGAAACGACTGATAGCACGCAACAAACACTTTTTTTCACCGGTGCAACAGAGATGAGAGCCATCGTTAAGCACATTTTTATTATCGGTTGTTTTCTTTATCTAGCATTTTCTGAGACTAGGTACTACAGCAGTGTGAGATAACAAACGTCCACTAGAAAGCACTGGCTATGAATGTGAAGGGCCGTGCCCCCAACTTAACATCAGTATCGTAGGAAGAAAAAAAAAGAAAAAAAGGACAGACTTCCCATTAATAAATGTAAATTCCAAATGACAGACTGCAATGATGTTCACTCCAGCTATAGTAATGTTGTATATTCTGAAAGACCAATTTTAAGTATACGAATTGGTGAGGGCCTTACAGGAACAGGGACCTTCATTGTCGTGTAAGGATCGCGTCTTGTGCAAATTGCACGGAAAAATGAAGTTCAATGCTTACTTGAGTCTATGTGGTATTTTGCTGGTCAAGAAGGGCAGTACTAAAGTAAACGAGAACAATTGTATGTGCATTAGTAATGTCAAATTCTCTTTGTCAATGTTGCAGTGTTCACCTGAAACAATATTCTGTTGAGGCAGGAGATGAGTACGACATTGGAGGAATCAGCAAAGTCTGCCAATATAATGCCAACAAGTGACATTACATTGGTGCCAATCAATACCATTTGTAATGCTGTTGGCTGATTTGCAATCTTCTTTCTGTCACTTAGCACGTGATGTTGTTCTTAAAACTCCATGCAGCTCCCGTAAAGCCACGCAAGATTCGATTCGCCGATGAAGGCCCCGACCGTCCTCCTGGTGTTGACGACGATTCAGATGTCACCGAGTTCCTCAAAGAGGTCAGTATCCCCCACGCACGTTCATTTCATATACCATATTTACTCGCGTAATCCTCGTGCTCGCATAATTCTTGCACCACTCACATTGTCCAACAAAGGTACGATTTTTTTTTAGTAATTATTGCACCTCCGAAAATTGCCACGGTAATGTTGTCTGCTCGTTCTAACCACTGATGATGATAGTGCACGCCATCAAGCGTACTATCAATGCACGGAGCCTCAATCCAATATAAGCCAAGCCAAAGTGTCAAGTGCTTGTTGTGGTGTGTATTCTTTGTTGTGTGCATTATGTTGTTACGCCGTGGGGTGATACGGAAGCTATGCGGCTGCTTTCAAGTTGAAAGTGATTGATTATGCACTAAGCAACGGCTTCAGGGCCGCTGGTTGGCTCTTTGGAGTCGACGAGTTATGGGTTCGCTACTGGCGACAAACGCATTGGGCCTTCCATGTGCCTAAGACTGGAGAACGGATGGTAAACTTTCTTAAGTTAGAAGGAAACTGCAGGGGATTCCGTATTAAATGGCCATCAGCCCAAGGTGACGTTGAACGCTAACCTTTTGCGTAGGCTTGTGCTAGTAGTGATTTTTAAGTTCAAAGGGAATTCGAAACGAATAGGGATTTCGGTTGAATAATTTTGAATTAATTTCGAATGGTATGTATGACATATAAAAAAATTGGAGTATTTATCACGTTCTAACTAACCTGCACAATATCTTTTTAAATTGAAATAGAGGCTCTATGCAAATGCCTTTTTTTTTTCGTTCAAAAGAGGTCAAAACAACCTTGAGTACTAGCGGGATATGAGTTTCGCTAGGATGCGAGTGATTACCTGTAAAATATGTAAAATTTTAAAAGTTATCATACTTAGCACATATAAGCCGTCATAACAAGCTTTTAAGCTTAATAAAATGATGAATTGATTTTAGGGTAACATGTTCATTTAAAAGTGCCCTGCAACACTTTTTTAAGTATTCATGGAGCCAGTAAAGAAGCTTGGTACCTCACAAATTTATCGCCGCAAAATTTTTAGAATCTGTCCAGTACGAGCAGAGTTCCAAAAATTTGTTACATGCTGCAATTGCATTCTCTGTTCTCATCCCAACGAGCTGGAAGCTAAGTAGGGAGGGATGGCACAGGGAAAGAAAAAAAATATCACGCACGCACCTTTTGATTTTGAGCACTTCTTCTCTCTTTTATCTTTTTCTTCGAGTACACATCCTTTCAGTATGATCGCGCACTGCCCATGGACAAACGGCCACCCTTGACTACCGATCGGCAGCATTTTTTTACCATGCTCAGTTAAGCTAAGCACTGACCGCATGCACGCAATTCCCACGCGACAGCGACAAGATTTGCTGCCGCGGAGGCCCATCCATCGGCCCCCGCTTATCACGTCATGCGTTTCTGAAAAAGTAGAGAAGATCGCTTGTCGCCCGAAAGCTAGCGTGGCGATTTCTGGCAACATGGCTGTGCCTTTAGTCATCGCTTCGATGGCAATTAGCACTCGATGCTTGTTATCCGCGCGTACTTTAAGAAATGCTAGATATCGACTACCTTTTTTACATTCTCATTTCACGCGGAGAGTGAGAGTGTGGCAGTATTTTGTCTTAAATCTCGTTATCGAAGTTGTCTTTAGATGTCTCGATGGTAGCTTGTAACATTTTGGCTGCTTGCTACTATGCGAAATCGTCATGAAAAGTGTGTCGTAGCCATCATAGCATACACTTCTGGGCAGCCTGTCGTGGTTAAATCAAAGATTGTGAAAAAATGAGGTCGTGAAAAGCTTTTGTGGCTTCCTTATGTTACACAAGACATTAATAAACTTGAAATTTTGTCATCGACCACCTTTTCAACTTCTATTCACAGTATGTATTCTTCTATTCACTTCTATTCACAGGGTATGCACCCGATAGTTTTCATTCGAGCAACAATGACACTTTTTCGCTGACATGCGGTTGCAGCCATCGCGACGTGATGAAGTTTGTCGCTTGTCGCTGTCGCTATTGACAGTGAAGCCATTGGCTAATTGAACCATTGGCTAATTGACAGTGAAGCCAGTGGCTAATTGAAGCCACTACCGCTGTTATGCCAACCATCTTGCAGGCGCAAACCAGCGTTTTTGAGAGTTAATCATTTGCAGCCGTAATGTATTCGAAAAGTCAGCTCTGCCGCAATGTCAGAATGTTATGGGATGGAGCATATGAAAAACTCTGTGGAGACCAGTATCACGGTGCGGGTGCCGTAACGGCCTTACGTATCAGCACCAGAACTGCATGGAGACATGATAGCGGTTAACATGGCTAACATGATTTAATTATTGATGACCCTTCTATGATAAGCATCTTCAGCTTACTACTTGACTGTGCATGCGGCCTTAGTTTTAAAAAAGCACATAGTATGCTTTTAATAGGCAGAAATTAAATGCCTGCTCTGCCGTTCACGGCTCCCTTCATGTGCAAGACCGCTAAATGTGCTGAACAGACGCGTTGCTTTTGATGATGAAAAGCAGCTCGCCATAGCCACATTCAGTCGAGGAAGAAAAGGGGGCATTCCGAACACTCTTCCCAAGTGATTTTGACTGGTTGCTACACATCCCCTGATGACTAAGGTTCGTCACAATCCAACGTCTGATCTTCTGTTGTACGGATTGGAGTGAGCAAATGACAAAAGTGGTTGTCAGGACATTTTTCTTGATTTGCGAATGTCAATGAAATCCAACAATTTCTAACAGATCAGTGTTGCAAAACACCACCCAACACTACTGGTGCACAGCAGTGTTATGTAGTTAAGCCTGCTATGGTAATAGGAAATGATACGGAATGAAGCGCACTATGGGGACCTGCATCCCATAACAAATTTTTCTTACATCAAAACTATTTCGCTACTTTTTCAGATTTGGCCTAGGCGAGTTTGACTCTGTAGTCTTTTCTATACTCGCATTGCGCAGGTTGAAAAAACTCACAGAGAAGCCATGCCACCCCCTATACCTCCGCCGATGCTTTTCCGGCACCCTCCTCCGGGCATGCCACCGCCGTCGCTGCCTCCGTTAGGCGGTCCTCCGATGGGCCCACCCCCGATGCGGATGGGGCCGCCTCCGCCACGCCCACCACCGCTCATGCGGCCAGCACCGTCAGTACTGTCGGCTCCACCCAGCCTCATTTCGCGGCCCCTGCACGGGCCCGGCTCCGCTGCGGATGGGGAGCAGCAGCGACCAGGAAGCGGTGCCACCATCGAGGCCAAGCCACAGCTGCGCAACCTCAGTGCAGACGTCATGCGCTTCACACCCACTTCGTTGCGGGTCAAGAGGGATCTAGCCAAGAGGGCCACCAAAGGTAACGCCCACGGTCTTCACTGTTTGATCCATCAGTCACTTCGTTGCCATTTTATTTTATTGTTGGACGTGGCAACGAGTCAATAAATCTGATGTAATCAAACCAGCCGAGAAAGGCCCAAATAGCTCGACATTCTGGGTAGATTGCATGCATGGGCAAGTGAGGCTGCCGATGGGAGAGAAGCGAGTTATTCGTGTGCAGTAGCTTCCAGTGATATAGTGCTGTGCTGTCAATGCCACATTGCCAAGCAGTGTTGTTGTCCGAGTACTGCTTGGACCTGACTTCGCTTCAGGCTCACCACACACAACATTGACTGCGACTAGCATTTTACGATGATTTTCTTAGCCTGAATAGATGCAGTTGAATATACCTGTGTAGAATGTTTATGGAGCAACAGTGTCAGTTTTGTATTAAATCAAAAAGATCTACAGTAGAACCTCAGTGACGCAAAAAATAGCTCGGAAAAATTACGGAGTGATAAGAATTTTTCTGTGGACTCTGCCAAGAACTGTTGGCCTGCAACTTGCATGCTGAAGTACAGTTGTGGCGAAGTGGTTTTCGCCCCATCATGTCTCATACAAACGTAAGCTACACACAGGTACAAATAGGCGGTGCCCGTACTGCCCCAGAAGACACGGCGCGATTACGTGCACGTGAACTGAAATGTGGGCGTGCACGTTAGGTGCAGACTTAGGGGCACACTAACGAAAACCATGTGGTAAAGTTTAGTTCGCAGGGACCCACTACAGTGTGCCCCGTAGTCATAATACGCTTTAGGCACATAGAGCGCGAGTATTAAATAACTGCTCACTGAAGATAAAAAGGCTTGTCAAATTTCGAGCACGTGCCCCTCCGCTTGACCTCTTCTGGGGACATTTCTGGAACTGCGCAGAAATGTTAAATTAGCCGTGAGTTTGAAGTTCCAGAATTTTACGATAGGCAAAGTTGACAGGTTTCACTTCAGTAACATGACAGCACTGATGCTGCCTATGCATGCTTTGCATCTGTCGCCAGGTGGTGAGAACCCGCACAGATCTTATTCTGCGGTTTATCCTAGGTCATCGTCAACATACGTTTCATTACTTTTCATATTTTTCTTGGATTTCAGATGTTCCCACGGCACCTACAGTGTCGTCTGTGGCGGCACCCACGAAGGACGACGCCTACGAGCTCTTCATGAAGGAAATGGAAAACCTCCTCTGAATTCCACCACACGCATTGTAAATAAACTTATCTTCGTCACGGTCTCAAAAGTCTCTCTTGTCTGTACTCTCGCAAGGGCTTTCTTTATTTCTATTCATGTGCTATCGCGAACAAACAGCGATAGTCTTCTACTACTTGCAAGTTCTTTTTTTCTTTTTCACCATCGAAGCTGTGCTTTGGTAGGAGACAATGCAGTATGTTTCTGCGACTTTCATTTAGGTAGTCAAGCATTAGAGTAAGGTGGCCAGAAGTACCACAGTCTCGTTTTAGGGAGGACACATCCCTTTCTTCACTGCCGCAGCGCTACTACAAATTGCGCGCAGTGTTTTGTCCCACATTAACCTCTCTGGACCAGGAGTTGTTCCAAGATGCTCAAACATGTAGTAGCACTAGCTTTAGAGATGTGTGGCAGGCAGCAGTGCAAGACACAGTAAAAATGCACTCAAACCTCATTATGTCAAAGTTGCATCTTGCACGAAAATAAGTGTGTTTTATCCAAAAATTCGTTCTAAAGGTCTACTCCTAACATTACATCGATTGCAAGACTATTTTTATTCACTTCGTTATAACCGGTATTTCATTATATCAGGGTTCATTATATCGAAGTTTGAGTTGCACAGCACGTTCTGCAGCATTGTAACATTAAGGAAGCTAAGCACTCGCTGGTCTTCATAGGCAGCGGCAGGTGTTGCAAAGAGAGCACTTACCCACATCCTTTCCCACCGCGATGCAGCGAGGGTTTCCCTCTCTGAGACAAAACGCTGCCAATGCCCATGCTGGCCTTCGTGTGATTTGTGAGGACACTGCTTTTGCCTGGAAAGTGTTCCTGACTGGTCATGCCAGGGTAAGCATATGGCCTCCTTTCTAAGGTTGGTTGCAAAAGTGTTATTTGTATCTATACAAATATATAGCAGAAAACACATTATGAGAAGTGTAAAATAAACAGACGATTTGGCATAATGGACACTTGGGTGATCATCCAGCCTGTTTATTGGACACTGACTGTAGAAGGCAACTGGTTGTAAAGGAAAAGTTAATCTTAAGACAGTTCAACAGTTATAGACAGCACTACCGGCTGCTAAGTGCATCTGTGTCTGTCTGGATTGTTTGCTGTGGAAAAAAAAAGAAATGACAGACATGTTCTCTCCCTATTTATTTGACCAAGACTTCAGCCAATGCAGAGGGTGTCGGTCCATCATGGAGCTATGACAAGAAGTCCTTGCAGTGAGAATGCAATGCAAAAAGGCTCCTCAAGCTCGCCTAGTCTGCAAACGTGATTGTGCACGGACGAGTAGTGAGTATATACTAGGAGTGCAAGGTGAGCTCGCCTATATGTGCAGCTGCCATCTAAAAAGCATCCTGTCGCACTGCATTGTGCTAACGGCACCGAGAGGAGGCCCAATAACACAGAAAAGATGTGAGAACCATAAAGGCCAACAGTATGGATCATCAAGCTGCATACACTCTAAAAAAAAAAGATCGAGTAAAAAGGCTTGTCTTTTTGTCCCACAACAGTGGTGGCGACAATGCAACGAAACGCAAGATTGATGATTATTGTAGTGGGACAAAAAGACGCCCTTGTTACTCGATCATTTATTTAGTATTATTATCTCGTGCAACTTGTGATGTGACAGAAAAGAACTGTGATGGTGGAAAGTGTGGTGTACTAGCGTTTCGGCTGACTTCAAGACATGAAGCTGGCCGAAGCTCACTTTGGGTTGTCATGAAATGTCTCTTTTATGAAGTTTTCTTTGGTGTTATTTTTCAATGCCTTCCTGAGAAACCAGCTTGGCGACCCGTAAGGGGCAAGATGTGTATGTTAAGATGAGCTAACCGCCGCACAAGCACACCACCGTCTCATCATTTCCTAAATTCGGTAACAAAATCTGCTGTTTAGCTACATTGCATCACACAGATGTTTACTTGCTCACCACACTTGTTGCATATAAATTTTACCATGACCACCGATACAATGCTATCATCACGAAATTGGTTGTAACGAGGTTGTAGATGTCGCGAAGGGTCCAATGCATGCACGTGGCGCAATTCATTGAGCGGGGCTTATCATAACTTTTTATCCAGAAAAACTACGCACGCAATTAGGCTGATATCTGAACTTATTGATCATGGTCGATTTTCCACAGCCATAACCGAAACTGTAGCGTCACTCAAAAATGGCGGTTTCGTTACAGTGTACTAAATGAGTTCGTTATCAAGACCCCAATCAAGACAAGCAAATCCATTAAAAAAAAATGTCCTAAAACGCATTCTAAAAATATAACTTTAACTCTCCAAAAATTATTTATGCTGCAATAAATATTTTACTAGTAAATAAAAGTTGACAGCAGTAGTCTAAATGTTGTGAACATTATCTCCTACTACACTAACGTTCACTGCGTACCTGCAACAATACAGAGGCTGATGGCGTCTGTGCATTATCATCGCTGCGTACTCTTCTATCGTCACGCTGGGGGTGTACTCGGCTGAGCTGAGCTGCAAAATGTGACACGCCTCTTGCACGTGTGAGAAACCGAGAAAAGCGCATCGAACGGTAGGTCGATGAGCGGCAGCCGCTGGTTCGTCAGCAAGTCCAAGGAGTCGCGCCGAGAGCGGGCTCGGACGTCGCACAACCACCACGGCGGCGACGAACGCCGCGACGACTACGTCTCGTCCCGCCGCGGTACCGAACGCGCCTCAGAACGTTCGCGCGCGCCAAACCACAGTGCCGCTGCTACAAGTCCGGAGCGCAAGGACAACCCCAGGTCTTCGGGGGCGTCCAAGAACTCCGAAGGCGGCCACGGTCAGCTTGTGTTTCGGCGCCAGGACCGCGTCAAAGTCAAGCAACGCACGCCCGATGGTTCCCCGCGCCGGGACGACCACAAACCCCCGTCGTGCGCGCCTTCCAAGTCGCGAGGACGTGGAGATTCCAAGAAACCATCAGGTGACTTGACGGGCTCGTCGTATCTGGGCGGGAGGTCGTGCGTTGAGTCGCTAAAATCTGTTTTTGCATTGGTCAGTTCTCTTCCCTTTATTTATCGAGCCGCAGCTTCGTCGACGCTATTTTGGTGACACAACAGCGCTTAGATGTCGTAACGTTTGCCCATGCAGGCATCCCGGGTTCATTTGTTTTGTCGGCGAAGCGCGGGACCCCCCAAAAACGTCTTTCAGCATCTGTGTTGCGTCACGATGTTTCTTTCTTTTTTTTTTTTTTTGCGGTTCGTCCTGTATCGCGCTATCTTTTTTTAACTGACGCTGGTCTTCTGCGATAGCGCCGAACGCGGGTGGTCCGTCATTTGGAACGCCGTGGCGCCTACGAAACTTGTTTGCCCCATCGTGCGCGCTCCGATTGCTCCAGCGAGCGTCGAAAAGCAGTGCCGTACGGCCTTGGACGATCATCGCCGCCCACGTTGTGAACACATGGCTGTCGGATAGCTAACCTCGCGTTTGGAAGTTAAATAAATAAAAAAAAAGGTTTATCGTTTCCGCCAAAGTTAATTAATGGCTGCCGCCACGTGGAGGCGCCTTGTTTCGCATTAATCGCAGTTCGTTCGCAAAAGTGAAACGCAATTTAACCTATTTACCACTGCAGCTGCGTCGCGCCTGTTTAGCTTGTTTGGCCGTCACGCAAGGTTATGGGACGAAAGGCACTTGCGCTCATCGTCTCGCGTTTTTCCTTCGCTTGCAGGGAAACTGCGAATGATGTTTGCGCTCGAAATAATCGTACGGCTTACCCTTCTGTGTACTCCCCGACCAACATAGTTTGTAAAGTCCGGCAGGGTTCGAGAAACGCGTGAAGACGCGGCGATGCCTGCGTTTTGACGGCGCAGTCGTATTGAGCGCGCATAGCCTTCGGATATGTATTTGTATACGTTAGTGCGGCAGGGTTTTGCGATGCCAGCGCCACACACTCACACACGCTATAGTTAAAAAAAATAATAATGAAATATGCGACGTTTGCGTCGATTTCAAACGTAAATGCATTAGCCGATGTGACTTCATCTTGGGTAGAACAATGGAGCAGCCATTTACCTGCATTCTTTCAGCAATTGATTTAATGACTGATACATGCTTCTGCAGCATTGATGCCTCTCTTTTATATCAGCTTTCAGTCAGATGGCAAACGCACTAGTTGCCATGGCAGTTCTGACACAACAGCAACGCTTTTATAGAAAACGTAGGGCACACTGCATCTTCTGCACGTGTAGTGTCATCAAAGCATCCGCAGCGCCCTTCAGCGGAATGAGTGATGCTCTCATTGTCGCGCTCCTGACAAAGCACGCACTGGCTTTAACCTCACGGCTAGGAACGAAACCGATGCGTCGTGGCATAAACAGCAGGCAGCATGCATCGTGTAAGCCGTGCGAGATGGCTGCGAGGTAAATTGCTTTGCCTTTCTTCTTGCGTGCTTTTTTTAGATTTCGCGAGCTTAGCCATTGCCGCACCTGCACGCATTGTCTGGAATTTCAAAGGGGACTGAATACTTTATTTTGATTGCCTGCTGTGACAATGTTCGATATCTCGGCGCTTTGTGTCTACTCTCCGGTAGTAGGAGAAATAATAATAATGAAAAGAGGCAGGCTGGAAAAAAGGATTGGTTGTTCATTTATGGTCGAGGCCATAACTTTGATACGACAAATTTTTCTTTGCTAGAACTCTTTTCAACTGCAGAAAGTTTTGAACAAGGCTTACCGTTGTGCATTGCAGAAGCATTCTCCCAGAAATACACGCATTCGCACTTTACTTTCTCCGACGGAATGTGTGTGTGAGGTCAGATAGTGTTCTTTGGTCGTCACGAAAGGCTGCAAGCCACCTGCTACAAAGAGCACTGCGGCGTTTGGCAGGGGACTACATCTGATACTAAATGTGTTCACTGCTCTGCGTCAGCTGCGATCATGCAATACACTTATCTAATGATGACTCAATAACATCATATAGGCGTGACCTCAGAGTCGCTAAGAGCAGTGCTGTGCATTCGTTTGGCACGCTATTGAATTGAAAAGACTGGTTACCTGTGTACAAAATTTTGTCACATCGAGCTTTCACTGGTCGAAATTGGTTTGATAACTCATTAAGGCTGTTCAACTGGCCGGAATTCAATCTGTTGTCATCTTTTGTTAAATGATAGCTGTTAGAATTGCTTAAAAGAGTAACTTTAGGGTGAGTTAGGAATACATGTTAAAAGTTAGCATTGCAGAGCTTGTGTGATTAATTAACACAACTGATAAAGAGCTGTCTGTTATTTTCATTTGTCTGCACTTTTCTGTACCGCTAACTTTTAACACTGAATTGTTTAATACTAGAGCTGTCGTATCTGCGAGCTACACTGTTGGAAATTTTCATTTCATTCTTTCGATTCACAACTCTGAGAACAAAATTTCGCAACATAGTAAGGTTGCCTGAAGAAAGTGCCTCTGAAAAGCTGCATCCTATAAGACGTTTTGTGTCTTGACTGAGTACATTGTTGGGCTAGTCAGCATCTGTTTGGAGGAAATAAGCGTGTCAATGTTAGCTGTTTTTCACATACTCGTTCTCGTAGTTGTTTTTGCTGATGTTCCCATCATCAGTAGATGATTCCATTGGCAAAGCAATACAAAAATTTTGTTCCATTCTCATTTTGAAAAATATGCGCTAATAACTAGAAAAGGGCAGTAGAGAAAATGGGTGTCGATCTCGCCAGTGATAATTGGTCAAGGAAGCATCTACGAACAGTAGGTCCAGGTTAAAGAGAACCTGAAGGGGCCAGGAAAACGTGTTTCATTTAACCGGAGTTCCGTTTACTGAGAGAAGAGCATCCAAATAAAATGTTACCACCATAGCAAAAAGGAAAAAAATTGTTGGTTCACAAATATTGAATATAACCACTCAGTCACATTAACTGTGAGATGTATAGTTACCCCCCAAGTGGGCTAAGGCATTCAGTTACCAATAATAATGTTCATAATTTGATTGTGAGACTTGTCAGCTTAACTTCTGCTGAAAGGAAATGGGGATTCTGACCGTGTGCTGAAAGTCGCATGCTTGACACCTTTTGCTATTTACACCCGATCTTTAAAGCTCGTTCACAAGCATAATACTACTACCATTAAATCGATTATTTTTATTAATCGGCGCTGGGCTTAGAGAAACATTTTTTTAAAATGTTGTGTACAATCGTGCTGCCAACTGCTTTTCAGAACACCATTTCCCAAGCCTCTTGACAATTTAAACCTGGTCTCACAAGCAGCATAAATTTATTGCAGCGCTAGTGTATAACCACAACATGGTACTTTGCCCTCAGTTGCATGAGTCACTGGTGAGGTTACATAAACATTCCTGCCTACAATGCAAGTCATTCTTACTGTGCTTGTATGCTTGTTTATGATGTCCAAGAACACAGTTCACGAACTTTCAACAAACATTGGGAAGTAATAAACATTTAGTATACCTCACTGAATGTCGGTAGTCTTCATACAATACATATCAATGGTCCACTATTTTGTGCATAGTAGAAAACTTTCGGATGTTCAGAAGCAATCTGTCTCTTTCATTACCACCTATGTTCTTTTGAGAGACAAAGCCCTGTAAGTCAAGTAAAACGGCAAGAACCAGTTCATCTGTGAGCAACTGAATCCTGCCTTTTCTCTGTAAAGGGCCTCAGTGCCAAGCTTGTTTTATTTGTTGAAGTTAATATTTCAGATAGGTCTTCATCTTATGCATACACAAGTAGAATGTAATATATTTTAGTCCGATCGCGTCAGAAGCATAAGTATGTCTCGCTGGACTTCCTATTTTGCATTATGGCAAAACATTTTTTGAATTATAAGGACCCTTACTAGCACTACAAGCAGCTCGAAACATACCTCTCTGCTATTCGCTGCCTCTGTAGCAATTTATGTCCGGGCTGCCAAGAATAACAAAATCCTCAATCGCAAATGCTCTGTATGCTCACCTGATGCCTCAGATATTATTACAGTGCCCAATAGTAGCTATAAAACAGTTGCTTCTTCAATGGCAATAATACAACTCGAAAGTGTCTAAACAGGCTGTTTTTTCAAAGCTTACAGTTTAAGATATATTTGCACAGTGATGATTGTAGCCGTGGCAGCTTAGTGCATAAAGTGTTTCATTGCGAAGCTTGAGAGCTCGGGTTCAATTCCCAACCGCAGCGGCCGCATTTCAACAAGGGCAAGATGCAAAAACACCAGTATGCTTAAATTTGAGTGCACTCTAACCCAACGTTACTAGATTTTTCTTCAGTTTGCAAACTCTGCTGGGACGACGCGGTAAAACGCGGGCCCTTTCGTTTCCCGCTTTCTAGGTGGCGCTTCCGATCCCATTTGACCGGTCGCCGCGACGTAATGGATGCTATGCACAATGTTAAACGAAGTTCTTGCGGTTAATTTGGCGTTGTGGGGGTTATTTTTCGTGATAGCGCATTAAGGTTATTACGAGAGGGCAATTAAAGCACCAGTTGTGCGCCTAATGCAGTGCCACATGGCGGAGATGCGAGTGCAATGCCTGAATCTTGCTGGCTTTGTGTTAATTTAGCCGTATTGTGTTCTTGTTTTTTGAAATTCAACTGTATATATTAAAAAACCGTTGCAATGGGCTTAAGGGTAAATACTAGAGGACTATGCACTTGAATTCAAGTGCATGTTAGAGAAACCACAGGTGGCCAAATTTTTCAAAGCTCTTCAACACGACGTGCCTCGTAATCGTATAACCTTAGTTATTGTTATATGATGAGGCACACACCACATTCACCTGATGCCGCCGGAGATATTGGAAGTGTAAAGCCTAGAACAATTTGCTCGTTCCTGATAACTCAAATTTACGATCCGAACAATCTCTTTTTTTTTTTTTTTCAAGGAAAGATAGCACACGAATTCAATAAATGCATGTCCCTTATAAGGCTATAAAATGCAATGAGTTCAGCAAAGTCTTATTGAATGAACATAGCGGGTTCGTATCCCGGCTGCGGCGGCTGCATTTCCGATGGAGGCGGAAATGTTGTAGGCCCGTGTGCTCAGATTTGAGTGCACGTTAAAGAACCCCAGGTGGTCGAAATTTCCGGAGCCCTCCACTACGGCGTCTCTCATAATCATATGGTGGTTTTGGGACTTTAAACCCCACATACCAATCAATTATTAAATGAACACAATTTATTGAACGCTACTACAAACAAACTGGAAGTCACTTTTGTTCACGCGGTATCAAAACTACGTCACTGTGAACCTTGTGCACGTAGTCAAGATATCGTCCTCCTGGAAGTGAAGGTCGCACACAGTGCAAGATCTTGATAGTTCCTTATTCAATCTCGGTATTGCTCATTGCCATTGTTGAAGACCCACCTCATCAACGCGTGGCTTGAAAAAGTGCCTTTTTTCGGTCGCAGATTACGTTGAGTCGAAGCCGCTTCGGCAGCCAGTGACAAAGCAGCGAGGCATGTTTTATAACATCAAAAAACCGTCACACGTCGCATGAGAGCTATGCAGCTAACAACCGGCACGATAACACAACAGAGCTAACAGCAAGTGAGACACAACGTCGATTGTCACCATGATATCGCAGTAAGCAGCAGTGGGAGAACAAACTGCGCGAGTGTCGTCGATCTCGCTGAGACACACAATGATAGCGATTGCCACGGAACACACTTGCACTATACTTGCAGGCTACGAAGAAGCATCTGCTGTTTTGCTTCGCCGGCCTGGTCGGTGGTGTGCGCCTAACCGCCATGATCCTCGTCAGACCGGTCCAAAAACGACAAGCGCGCCCCCTCGTGGGTCACACCTGCGGCGGCGCAGTTTGCAAACTGAAAAAAGAATCTAGTAACGTTGCTCTAACCAATCTTATGTGCCCAAATTCATGCTCTCTCCCACTATAGTGTGCTTAATAATAATAATAATAATATGTGGGGTATTACGTCCCAAAACCATGTAGGGGTACGTCCTACGTACGGCTATCGCAGAAGCCTAACTAATGTTTCAGCCGCACAGTCGTACCGTGCACGATTAACGTCCCCTATCCGTAGCTCGTCTCATTGCAGCTACACGGGTTCGGGCGAATAAGGCAACAGGCTAGGTCAACAAAACGACACTTTATTGCTAGGCGTTATTAACAGCACGCAAATGTCTCGAGGATATAGTACAGAAACAAGAGTAGATGCTTACTCCTTTGTCGTTGACGTCCTCGGCTCGCAGGGGGGCTTCCGGGTCCGACCTCCTTGGTTCCTGGCCGGTGTCAGAGAGAGCGTGCGGTCGTCCGCACGCCAGTTTTGTCCACTGCTTCGGTTTCCCTCTGCCTGACTAGAATAATACCCTTTCTCACTGAGGGGGGGGGGACCGTTCCGCGCGCCGGGAAAGGGGTGAATCGCGAGCGCCGGCTGTGCCGGTATTCCCGCAACTAGGCTTTCACGCTGCCGTAAAAAGGGAAAGGGACGCTGGTTGCGTGTGCTCACCCACAACCAAGAAACCAAGGTATGATTATGAGAGATACAGTAATGGAGGGCTTCAGAAATTTGAACCATCTGGTGTTCTTTAAAGCGAACTCTAAAAACGATATTTTGCGTATTAGTAAAGCACAATTTCACAATTCCCAAAAACACCACTCTTATCGCAGCACGATACTAAGTAAGAGAGAGAATGCGTGAAAATAAAATGCAGGGGGGTGACGCCACATGGAGATTCCCGTACCAGACACCGTGACGTAAGAAATCTTGAAGGCATCTACTGGGTCTTGTGTAGCTTTTAGTCGATAAAAAATTCTAATCGGTGGCTGCCGTAGACTTAGCATATGATGCCTGAGAAAATTTCGTCGAGCCAATGCCTCAAAGATACTGAAAATACGCTTTGAATTTCATTAGGTTGGGCGCAGAGATTTTGGCATGAAATTTAAAAAGAAAACTTCAACCTTGATTTTCTCCACTAGTAATGAACTTATGGTAGTGAAACATGGCATTGGAGTTATGAGGGTGAATTTTGTAAATTTAAACCAAGTCATTGTTCCTCTTTAGTGTCCCTTTAACGTGCACTGACATCGCACAGTACGCGGGCCTCTACCACTTCGCCTCCCATCGAAACGCCACAGCCACGGCCGAGATTAAACCTGCGACCTTCGATCCAGCAGCCGAGCACCGTAGCCACTGATTCACAGACGCGGACGATGGTGTGCCTCATAATTGTATTGAAGGAAAGAAGTGCAAATTAAAGGGCTCTATTTCTTTTTATGCACAATAGTAATGTGAATTGACAGACAATGATGCCAAGGAAAGTATAGGGGATGTAATTAAGTCATTGTGATGTAAATGTAAAGAAAGAAAAGTGTACAAAAAGATAACTTGCCACTGGCAGGATTTGAATCTGTGGCCTTGAAATAATGCGTCCGATGCTCTACCAACTGAACTACTTTGGTGGTCATTCACCTGTCCACTCTTTTCAGTATATATGGGCATTAACATAATGCGTGCACACAAGCTGCCAACTACAACCTGCAGAAATTTAGTTTTGTTAAAAAGAAAACGGTGTACTAATGTTATGATGCGCCTTTCTTAACATTGCTATGTTATAACTTTTTTGGCATGTTTGTTCTTTGTTTTGTGACATTAACTTAATGAAAGGGTCAATAGCGTCTCTCATATTCGTATGGTGGTTTTGGCACGTTAAACCCCACAAATCAATCGATGAAAAGGTCAATAGAGAATTTTGTTACAAATGACAAGTTATCTTTGTGGTAAAATGTGAAGCATAGAAATTTTCTTAGCTAGCATAGATATAGGAAATTCTTTCTCTGCAGCACACGTACGAAGTCTGCAAGAAAAGTTAAAGCCTCTATTTGCCCATTTGGCTGACTCAAATGTCATGATATGTTTCACTGTCATAAGTTCATCGTTAGCGGAGAAAATGAAGTTTGAAGTTTCATCTTTAAATTACATGCCAAAATCTTCGCGCTTCTTGTAAGAAATTTAAGAATGTATTTTTGGTATCCGGGCCATTGGCTCGATGAAATTTTTTAAAACTTCGTATGATAAGTCGATAGCACCCACAAATCACAACATACTTAATCTTTAATGATTGAAAGCTACGTAGGACCCAGTAGACAGCTTCAAGATTTCTTACGTCGTGGTGCTGGATGCAGAAATCTCTTGGTGGCGTTGCCACCCACATTTTTTTTTCGCGCGTTTTCTCGCTTGAGAGGCATCGTGTTGTGGTAAAAGTGGCGTTTTCGGGATTGCAAAATTGTTCTTTACTAATACGCGAGAAAATTGTTTTGCTCTTTGGTGTCTGTCAGAATGAACCTTCGTGAACGTACTGAGTCGTTTTCATTTTTTGTGCTGCCCAGGAGATGACGACCTGTGGAGTGCCCTGGGCCACGTGTACAATGAGGTGCCCGCGTGGGCCCTGCGGGAGGTCCGCGAGCGCCTTACTCCGGCCTGGGTGGCCAAGCACCAGGGCTACCTGCGACGAGTGCTCGAGGAGTCCCTGAAGCGCTCTCGGCTGCCCCACGATGTCCGCGTTGAGCTGTCTGCCTGCATATCCACCTACGGCACCTTGCTCGGCGAGAGGGCCAAGGAGTGAGTGCACTGCTCATGAGTCGACTCACTCAGACTCAAATTGAGCCATGAATCCGAGCAGGTCTGGGTGTATTTTATTCTGGTCAGTTTGAGTCTGAGCAAGTCCGCTCAAAGAAAATTTTAGCAGGTGTGAGTGCGGTTCAGGAAAATTTTGGCGAGTCCGAGTGAGTCTAAAGCGCAGAATATATTTTTTAAGCGAGTTCCGCTTATGTTTGCCTGCCTATGCTTGTGAATCAATCTCCCAGGGTGGCCTAGTGGTTAAGGGGCTAGATCGCCGACCCGGAAGTCACTGGATTGAATCCTAGCCGTGGTGGCCGCATTTTGGTAGTTCTGAAATACTTGAGGCTCCTGTACTCAGATTTAGGTACCCAATAAAAAAAAGCAACATATAGTCAAAATTTTTGGAGCCCTCCGCAGTGGCATGCCCCATAACCTTCATAAGAATGAAAGTTTGAGTGGGTTCGTACAGCACACACGAGACAATGGAAAAAAAAAAGCACAGAAATAAAAGAAACACAGTATCGTGTGTGTTGCATCAACCAAATGACCCCATAATTGTATTGTAATTTTGGGATGCAAGACCCCACATTATAGTATTATTACTTGAGAATCTATTTAGGTGGTAGGTTGTATAGTTGAATCACTTTTGAGAGTTGTAGGCCGAAACCCAAAACTTTTGGGTTGCGCGGCTATGTCTTACTGACAGAAAGGGCATTTTTTCATCCACGTCCATTCTAATTCAGTTCAATTTATGACATATTTACTAATGCCACTGTTTAGAACAACAAATAATGACCCCTATGTTTTCTTTGGCTTAAATATCGGTTGGATATATTCGGTCACATTTAGCAGAGAGAACAAGCCTGAATCCTTTACTTTCTTGAAATATTTCGAGTGCCATGAAACAGTATTAGGTAACGTTGACACATTTCGCTCCGCCGCGGTGGTCTAGTGGCTAAGGTACTCGGCTGCTGACCTGCAGGTCGCGGGATTGAATCCCGGCTGTGGCGGCTGCATTTCCGATGGAAGTGGAAATGTTGTGGGCCCGTGTGCTCAGATTTGGGTGCACCTTAAAGAACCCCAGGTGGTCAAAATTTCTGGAGCCCTCCACTACGGCGTGTCTCATCATATGGTGGTTTTGGAACGTTAAACCCCACATGTCATCAATCAACATTGTCACATTTGCAGCCAGTCCATCACAATTCTTGCCTCGTGAGATAAGCTTATTGCTAACATGAAAAAAAAGTGCTCTTTAACTTGCATGTGATTTTAAACACGTTTCAAAGTCCATTGCCTAGTCCACAACGATATCTCGAGCACCAGAAGATCAGTAACGTAATTTTGCTTCCATGTTGTGCAGATTTGTGGACTGGCTACTGAACATATATGACACAAGCATCGTGGATGAGTCTCGTATCTGCCTGCTGAAGGCACTGTTGGAGGTGAGGCCACATTGGTTCATATTTTGGTGCTAGCCTACTTCCTGTTATTTATTTTTTTTGCAATGCTGAAGCAGGTTTTCTTTTCTCTGTATCGTTTTATTAAACATGTTGCAAAGCAGAGAAGTGACCATGCACCGACATGCATAGATTTAGTGGTGTTCTCACATGGAACATCCAGTGTTGATGGGTAGGCGGAGATAAAGTAGCTCATTAGTAGTCACGGGTGACTATGGCATTCTAAATTGAGCAGCATATGACTATGTTTGCCTCGTAACTACGGCAGTTAATGAAGAAAAAGAAAACTGAGTTCAGCATTTCATCCCATGATTATTATATATTATTGGGCTGGTACTTTCATTACTCGCATGCCCTATTATTGCCATTCGTACGGGAGGTGAAGATTTGGCTGCTGCAAATTCCTTATTTCTATCAAGCATTAGCTTCCCCTCACAATGCCTGTTTTCAGCATGAAAATGTGACAGCTTCAAACAGTGTGTGTGTGATCGCGTATGGAAATTACTGAAAACTTGTCGATTCTTGATGCATGCCTATTCATTTGATGCGTCGCATTTACGTTATTGTTTCGCTTGTCTTAATGAAGACCTTTTTCAAGCCTTGATTTCTGATTTGCAGGTGCTGAAGGGAAATCCCCAAGTTGCTTCTGAGGTTTTGCAGGTTGGAATGGTCTCTTTCTCTTTAGCTGTGTCGTTATAGTTTTCGTCCAACTTGTTTCTCGTAAAGCGTAACACAATCGTAGTTGTCATGACTCATTATATCTGGCATGTTTGCTGTTAGCTGGAAGCAATGCGCATGTGGCAATGAAAGAATGCAATAAATGTTTAATTTTGCGGAACCTTGGGTGCTTACTAAAAAGAATCGTACATTGCACCAAGCCTATGTAGAAGTTTTGTGGCAGCCTTACAGTACTAAAAAAAAAAATGGTGGAAAAGCCACCTTGAAACAAAAATCAGGGATTTGGACAAAAACCAGAATGGCAGGAAGTGTGTTCAAGTGTTCATACACTAATTGCTGTTTTTGACATTGTGAACATTGTTTGAAATATTAGCTGCTGTTATAGATTATTTGTTCTGTGGTGTCAGTTCAATTGTTGCAAGGAAGTACAAATGCCAATTAAACAGATCAAGGAAAATGGCTGCCTGAAAAACCCCTTTGAGAGACAGCTTGAAGCAAAACTGCGGTGTGTGTTAAACTGGTTTCTGATGGTGGCATCTGCTCTGTGGAGCCCCTTATGCTGCTATTGAGACATTTCCTAGTGAAAGTATGTCCAGCATAGTCACGTGTTTTATACGATTGATCCCTGTTCACGCATTTTTTTAAAAGAAAAGGCTGAAAATAGTGCACTGTCCAGAAAAATGTGCAATTCAAAGTCGGTAAGACATTGCACTATTATGCTTGGTAACAGTGTGGCGAACATTGGCACTGGGAAATCTTGCGAAATGGTAACATGTTAACGCGGTTCTATTGTGCATTCAGATGTTAGATGACAAAGGCACTCGTTCCAAACAACCAAGAATGCTTTGGTTAGACTAACTGCAACAGCATGCATAATCTGTGCGATATCCTTATACGTGCAGACCGTGATGGGCCGTGCCCAGACCATGCTCGAATCGGCCGACGACTGTGAACTGTTGCTGTCAGCATGCGCGCTGTCCCTTTGGGCAGCGGAACAGGACCCCGAGGCCTTTGCCGCGTCTTACTTCCATGACGCCGTCGACATCCTTGTCGGGTGGCACATCGACGCACCTTCGGAATCTCTGGCCCGGCGCACGGGCGATGCCCTGGAACAGCTTGGACCCTTTTGGGCCGCCGACCCAAACTTTTGTGCCACGTTGCTCGGACAGTTCGTCGAGGATTTAGAGGCATACGCTGAGGATCTCGTCAATGTGAGTGGAGCGGCAGTTTTCTCTGGAACTGCTCGAGTGTGTTCTTACGCCTAACCACGCAAAGGTGGCGGATAAGGAAGCCACGAGGCGGAGCATTGGCACCGTAGTACAGTGCCCTGACAGAAATGCTGGGGCTCGACTTCTTCAATCACGTGCAGTTTTATGTAACAGTTCATCGCAGCATTGATTAAAGTAAGGGACAGTAATTGAAACTCTCCTATTTCTCTTTAACGTAAAGATGATTTTACATAAGGCACATGTGCACCATCATCCTGGCCTGTTTAACGGATGACTTATTTTTCAATATTATGCCATGGAGTAATAAGTTCATGAAATGTGGTATGCACCAGCCCAGCCATTTTCATACGTACGTGCCTACTGTACTGCTATATGTTTAATGGTTAAAAATACACAAAAGCTAGGCTTCGGCCCAATATGGCAGTGCTACAACGCTCCCTTAAAATATTTTATAGAATTTGTTGTTCTTGAAAAGTTGGCTATGATTATTAAATACATCTTCCCAAGGGGTTAATGACAAGGGATGCAAAGGCATTTGAAATACAGTAGACTCTCGTTAAATAAAACCTGAGGGGACCAGAAAAATGTGCTTCACTTAACAGGAGTTACATTAACTGAGAGATGAGCAAGGGTGCAGAATTCGGGAACAAAATCAATTGTGCTAGAGGAAGCCGTTCCGCTTAAGCAGCAGTTTCATTTAACTGGTTTCAATTTACTGAGAGTGCACTGTATTCTTTGCTTGAGTCCTATCAAGTACTGCTGTTGCCATCATCTCTGCCTGACATCTCACTTTGCGCTGGTCCGCAGCATCGGGACAGAGAGAAAAGGCGCATTTGTCATATTTCGAGGCCTGCCGCTTTCCGTTCTTCGGACTGGAATGGTTTTTTTGCTTGCATTGATTGCATCTTCTTCCCACAAGCATGTTCTAATCCTTCACTTTGAATCCCATGCAATGCCTCTCGTGTCATCTAGCGCAAGTACAAGATCAGCTACCGAAAGCCGCACCCGGCCTTCTTCAGCGTGAGTGCATGGCACCTTCCCCATCCTCTTTCCCTTCCTTGGTTCTTCTTTGCAAAACGGTGTCCGTGTGTTTACGCAGTTGCATTGCTTTCGGTGAAGGGTGCCCAAGTGCCGAGCTGAAAACTTGCTCCACGCTCTCATGTCGAGCATGTTGCGGTTTGCTTAGCGGGCAATTATAAAGAGCCTAGTGCTCGGCAATTATAACTGTGGCCGATGTGTGCCATATAGCAACAGCTTCAGTACGATGAAAGGTGTTTCAAGTTCGATCTGACTCGTGACCATGGTGTAAGAATAATCAGGTGTTGACGCTGAGTATGCCTCAGCGGCCAGATAATGTTCCGTCTTGTGGGCACACTGTGCTACGAGCCGTCAGATGGCGCTGCGGCAAACGTACACAAAGAGGGGTGCTGGCACATTGAAATTTCTCTGCCTCCCCAACTTTCTTTTTCCAAGCGGTGTGAGTAAGACTTAAAGCACGAAGAAAATTTGTTATTTCAGATTAAAAGGGGAAACTTTACCAGGTTTAAGGATTCATTAACACTAAAATGCCTTGTGCAGGTTGTAAATGTCGTCAACACAAATAGTTCCACTCACGCACACTAGTATTTTTCTCTGTTCACGGTATTGCTCGATGCAAAGAAAAATAATTAAAAAACAATGTTATCCAGCATGCTATTCCTGCATCAAAATATTTCCCCGTGGGAACAAATGCAAGGAACTTCCTCGTGCTTAGATGGGCATGTTAAACAGCCCCGTATAGTAAAAATTAGACAGCCCTCCACTATGGTGTCCCTGGTAATCAAATCTTGGTTTTCACCTGTCCAACCCCATTAATAATTATTACCCCTCTATTAAAGGAGAATCGTTATGGCACCAGAAACGTGTTTCATGCGTATCACTGCTTTTATTTACACAGGAAATTGTTAAACCATAGTTGCGCTTGTTCATTTTGAACCTGATATAATTATTTGAAATGCACAAGTATTCCATACCAAGCACACAACAGCAGTGCAGTTGTTCTACGAAATATACAAATATTTGTACCACACAAATATTTTATATACATCGCACTAAAGCGATGCGGTTGTTCGTGGATAGATGTTACGATGTGAATTCACATATTTATGTCAACGATCATCGTCAGACAGCCCCGCCACGGTGGTCTAGTGGCTAAGGTACTTGGCTGCTGACCCGCAGCTCGCGGGTTCATATCCCGGCTGCGGCGGCTGCATTTCCGATGGAGGCGGAAATGTCATAGGCCCGTGTGCTCGGATTTGGGTGCACGTTAAAAAAACCCCAGGTGGTCAAAATTTCTGGAGCCCTCCACTACGGCGTCTCTCATAATCATATGGTGATTTTGGGGCATTAAACCCCACAAATCAATCAATCAACCGTCAGACGGCACTTTGAAGAGAGGCACACACTCCGCACAAGTCTGAAGCCAGAATGGCAATTAGGTACAAAACACGTTCTAGCCATTTCTGGAGCTATTCAGCTGTTTGATGTCACCTTCGTCGATAGAATTGCATTAAACATTTGTGAACAAAAAGAACCTGGCTTCAAAACAGCGCGGTCACACATGCCAACTAAATGACCCAGAATCGGCAGCATGCACGTTTCGGCCGAGCGTGTCGCCGAGACTGAGACGGCTGACCCCGCTCGCCGTAGCACCATCTAAGAAGGCATCGATGAAGCTGGGAGATAACTGATAATGTTCCTGAACATTATCTGGGCGCTCTGGGATTGCGCTTTACAACGCGTTGCAAGAAGACTGTCAGCAGCTGTATATTCTTACACTGTGCTTGTAACTTGCAATGGTTCGAGAAAGTGGGCAACACGAAATAGAAAATGCGTGACACAAAAGACTGTGTGTCCTGGGTTATCTGTTCAGTTTTGTATTTTTGCACCTTAAATAATAGCTTAGGCGAGAATGTTTATCTGTACTTCAGTTAAACCTTAACAAGTCAGTAAAAAATGCGATTGACATCGTTGTGCCAAGATATATTTGTTCCAAAATATGGCTTTTCTTTATGGTGTAGTCGCCCACAAATTCATTTTTACATAATAGGAACTGCAAACCTTATCCAAATAATATGGGTATGTGAAAAAAATCTTAATTGTATAAACTAAAATAATATTTCGAATAATTTTTTACCTTCCAGTCAGTCAGTTAAACATTGTATTTACTGGTGCATAACCTTCCTCTGCACATAGCCCGCACCTGCATTTTCAAGCCAATTTGAATTTCAAAAATAACTAAATAAATAAATAAAAATAAAAGATCCTGTAGCACTGCTGAACTATGCTTTTGTGTACAATGCAAAGAGCACATGCATGAGGATGGATGGATGGACAAAACTATTTAGAACCTGCAGATTAGCGACCAGGCTTAGGCCACCCGAGTGGTTGTGGTAAGGTTTAGTCTTTCTGCCACTTCCCGGGCCTGCTGGATGGCCCACATTTGGTCAAGTTTTCAGCTAGCCGGAGCGTCGCGCCAACACGTCTCAACGAGGTCCGGGTTTTGGTGATTCGAAAGAACCACATGATTTTTCTTCTTGAGCTTCGGAATGGATAAATGCTCAGTTGCTATTTGAGGCGAGTGTTGCTTATGCTCGCTCAGCTAAGCCCAGCTACACAGTCCAGCAATGCCTGCATGTTGTTGTGAAGCCGCCTTTTTTGCATTACCATGGAGCTGTGCCATGAAGGGAACTTGCGCACTGAAATTCGCTGGTGACTCGCACCCCAACTATAGCTTTGAAAACTCTTTGTATCTGGCATGGATAACGACGTACAGGAGAAAATATAATTTTTGTGGAGACGCATTACTTGTCGGCATAAGTTAGAATGCTTAAAGCAAGCACAACACGTACACAAGCTGCTTCGTTATTTGTTTCCTTATCTTGTCTGCTTTAATTTTTTTTACAAAACTGCTTAATACATTGGACCAACTACACTCGAACCTCATTATAACGAACTCCAGAAAATTTGCAAAATAGTTTGCTATAGCCCAAATTCGCTATAAGAAACTGCGCTGAAAAATTGCCAAACCCTAGTGTGAATAGGTCGGCAGCATGACAAGAACTGACAAGACATTTACTTGAACAAAAATACTTTTATTGAGGCCAAAAGAACCTGTTCAACGTGGCTTGTTCTTTTTTTCTTTTTGTTGATGGCGTGGCGTATAATGTCTTGCTCTGCCATGTCGAGGCATTCCACAAACTTGAGCCCGGTGCCTTCCATCGTGCTGCAATAGTGCCACGCAAAAGCCAAACCAGCCAAAGCCTCGCTAGAGATTGGCAAGAGAATGTTTACGAAGACAGCATCTTCAACTTCCGCTGCTTCAATCCCGGTTCGCTGGCGTGTCTCACCTCCGCAGCGATTTCTGCGTCAGTCAGTTCGGCAACTGCTTCTGGCGCGTCGGTGTCACCAACGAAGTCGTCCAGTGTGAGAGTGTCCAAGGCATCGCCCACAAACCACGAAAGATCGCTCCACATTTCGTCAAGCTCGACAACCTCTTCAGAGCCTTCAACATCTTCAGTGGGCTCTTCAACTGCCTCAGCGCCAACGGTGAAGCCAGCGTGCTGAAAGCAGTTCGCGATCGACTTTTTCTTCATGCTCTCCCAAGCTGTCTTCAACATCTGTATGGCAACCAACAAGTCAATTTTCAGGTCTTCGTTAATTCGAAGACGAATGAGCAGCCGCTCGAAGCGCCTTCGCTTGTAAATCGCTTTGAAGGCGCAGATGATCCCTTGGTCTAGAGGCTGGGGCTTGGAGGTGATGTTGGGCGGCAGAAACTTGAGCTCAATATTGCTCAATGGAACATCTGTGAAGTGTGCCGAGCAGTTGTCGACGAGGAGACACACTTTTCTGCCTTCATCCCCAAGCTGCGTATCCCACTCCCTTAACCATTTCCCTGACAACTCTCGTGTCATCCATGACTTTCATTTGGAAGCATAGGTGACTGGTAGGTCGCGGCAGCGTCTCATACAGTTCGGTGTCTTGAACTTGCCAATCATAAATGGACGAAGTTTTGTCGAGCCATCCATGTTCGTGGCAAGTAGGACCGTGATTCGAGCCTTGTTTTGCTTGCTACCATGACATTTCTGCCTGCGGGTGTCTAGAGTTTGGCGCGGCAGCATCTGCCAGAAGAAGCCCGTTTCGTCCATGTTGAAAATATCTTTTGCTTGATATCTGGCACGAATTTGAGGCCACTCTTCTTTCAGCCACTTGTCCATCGCTGCGGCGTTCGCCGACTCGCTTTTGCCCATGACAGCTTTTCCGACAATGTTGTACCGGTTTTTAAATCGTTGCAGCCACCCTGCACTGGCACTATAATCTTTGACATCAAGGATAAAAGCGAACTCTCTTGCTTTTTGGTGCAGCATTGGCCCTGACACAGGTATATTTCTAGGCCTTGCTTCGACAAACCATTTATGAAGACATTCTTTGACTCGTTCGAAGACAGCGGGTTGAATACGCCGTGCGTTGGTGTTTTCCGCTGTCTTGCTGAACAATTTCTTTTTTCTGCTTCAGCATGTGCTGCGAGGTACGTTGAGAGCATCAGCAACGACCGACTTCTTTTCACCTCTTTTGACACGGCAAATATTTTCCATTTTCCAGTTTCGTCGCATACGTCAAGGTAGTCCATTTCTTCCCGTTTCGCGCTATGGTGATGATGTACAACACCGCCTAGCACCGCAAAAACGCACAAACGAATAAAACACCACACACACCCACAACCAAGCAACCACTAGCCCGGAATGGCGGCATGCAAACTGACGCATCCACGTTGTCGATAGTCAAGGCCGTTCAATCCTACCGCCGCGTCAGGCGCATGAGATTTTAGTAAACGGCCGTATCCTTAGAGAGTGAACCTTGCCGATCTCAGAAGCCATGAAAAAAAATCGTTGTTTGCTGTATACGGCGCTACACCGCATAAGGCGCTACAGGCGCATCGGATGTAAACGCAGGTCCGCCTAACTGCCGCTGTACTGCGAAGAAGCCGAATATGCACTCCCGATGCGCTCGTATTCTGGTCCATGAAATTCGGTATATCCATTGTGCGCCCAAGTTCGTTTGCTATAAAAAGGCTAAAATACGTACATGTAATTCTTTATACTTTCTGTCGGTAGTTCAACATAGCCAATAATTTGTTATATCCATGTTCGTTATATCGAGGTTTGACTGTATCCCACTATGTCACTATTGACAAAACACATTTCAAGACTCCTCTCTCCCCCACCCTCCTAAAAAATTGCACCTTATTTTTGTTACAGAAATCGCAAGGCAAGTGCAAAGCATGTTGGTAACGAAGGCTGCATCAAAACTTTTGTTAAGGGGCTGAGTGTAGGCAAATATTGTGAGTACAAGCATACAGTAATGAATACACTCAAACCTCATTGCATCTTATACAAAAATAAGTTTGTTATATCTGAAAATTTGTTATACAGGTTTATTCCTAACACTACGTACATTGCAAGACTATTTTTCGTTTACTTTGTTAAAACCGATATTTCGTTATATCTAGATTCGTTATATCGAGGTTTGAGTGTATTTCTCAGTGCTGCTGTAGTGTAAGCACGATAGGCTCCATGTAGCGGGCACACAACAAACTCTATACACTTCTATTTTCTTGTGATCGGCGCTGGCATACTTTGTATAAGATTGTTTTTGAGTGCCCTATTGTAAAATCATATGTAATGCTGAGCATAGGAAAGCCTTGTAAAATTGTTCTGGCTGCTAACAGCTATGGACTGCTCAAAAGGGTTTTGTTAGTTCGGTCAGCGTAATGCTTGAAGCTGTTGTATAAGTGTGTGCGCTTACACTGCTTTTGCTGTATGGTGTCTGCTCTGGCGAAAATAACAGGAGGACCCCAACGAATGCCTGGACAGGATGGGCTCCCTGCTGCGCGTCTACGGCACGGTGGTGCATAGCCTCGGCGACCAGGCTGTCCAGGTTGTCACCTGGGAGCTGCTCAGCGAGGTGAGACGAGACTGCTTGGTTCTTGGCTGGTTTATAAAAAAAAAAAAAATGAAGTTTCGCGGTTCGCCGGAACTGATGGCAAAGTTTCAGCGTGGCAGTGTAGATTCTTTGAAAATATTGAGCGATGAACAAGACTAAAGAATACGTATTACCACACGCGCTAAACAAAGACTTGAGAAAGAAATAAAAACTGGGAAGCAACGAATTCTGCTTTAAAAATTGGAAGCGGCTCTAATTCTTTTTGACGTAGGCATCTAGTAATGGTACTCGCTTCTCGAGATTCGTAGGCCCCGATGTATTCGTTGGGTGAACTTTGTTGTTCGTCGTGCTGTCAGTGCCAATCTCAAGAGGCCACATTGAAAGAAGCACGTGGTTGAGATCTGCTCTGCCAGGTGCTGCAAACAACTCCAGCTGCTCGCATGAAAACGGTCTGCTCTTTAAACGGACTCATTGAATAAGTTCTGGTTAATTATACATATAGTTGAATTGCCCTTGTTTCAAATGTAAACTTATGCTTCAATATCGTATGTATCTAATGCAACTCTTTAACTTGAAGCAGAACTGCTAAATTTCGTACGAGTTTTTTATTCTTTAGAAGACTTGCCAAACGTTCAGAAGACTGAAAGTAGGTGCACAACCAGAAATGCTTGGTATACAAACAGAAGTGTCACTCTGTGCTCAGGCCACCAATGAACGACTCGATTGGGTTGACATGACAGTGTAGCACAGCATCGGAAGAAACGGCCACTGTGAAGCACAATGCTCAAGTGCCTAGAACAGAAACTGTAAAGGACAAGTTGGGCGTTGGTAATTTACCTTTATTAGAGTAGTAAAAATCCTGCTCTTGTCATGAGAAGACTTTTGGTAAGCCAGGAAATGTGCAAAAAAGAAAGACTGGCAGCGATGTTGCCTGAATGTTCATGACGCCACCTCGATATGACCTAGATTTAGACAGCATCTTTTGGAGGCCTGCACTGTCCCTTATGAGCAAACATTAATTCTATGTGGTTTTAGGAGACCCGGTGACCTAATATGTCAATTTTGGCGGGAATTATATTTAACTGATGTTATCAGAATCAAAATTTTTAACATTCATTCAGTTGTTCTGGTGGGAAAGCCCGAAACAAAATGGGTCACAAAAGTTTGAGGCTTTCAAAAAGTGAATTGCTTGTTAGGGTTTTTCAGTTAGTAGTGATCTGTTTCTGGATTTTCACCTGCTTTTTCTTTTTTCTGTCTTCTTTTCTTTTTTTCAGAACCTTCATGGAATGGCGAACTGTGTCCTTCAGGCAACCGAGTTCGCTCCCAGAAACTCTCTTCTTGTTTCAGGTGAGCTGACTTGGTCCGAGTGGTCGCAGCGGCATTATCGATTCTTTCTGTTCTTAGTGTCTGTAGGGTCGGTTACAACATAAGTATATAAGCTTGCATCGTGGACGTATGGTAATACTCTAAAAGCTTGTGAATTTGGATTTTGCTGGACCAGGAAAAAATACTCCAATTAACCAAATGCAAAGTTCTCGAAATTCACAAAATCAACAAATAAGTGTCCATGGCATCAATGAATTTTTATTTTCTTGATGAGTATGTAAATTCAGCAGTTATTTTTTATAGGAGCGATGTAAAGCCGCAATTTTTTATAAGAACGATGTAAAGGCCGCAATTCTGTTATTCAGTACTTCAATCTCAATGGCACAACACCCCCATGTGTAAAGCTAAAACGGGCTTTCATCCATCCTCTATGATGTCGATTGTCACGTCATATGGACCCAATGTCAACTATGATATTGTTGATTTTGGCTGACTGAAACAGGGCATAGTGGGACATACCCAAGAAAGGTGCCTCAGACTAAGAGTGAAGAGGTGGACGTTGTCGGCGAGCTGCGTTGTGGCTGCGGACTGACTACTGTTATTTTCCACGTAACATTTTGGTGGAAGTGCTGGGTGCTCTTTTGACAACGGAGCTACGCAGTGGACGCCTCCTTAAGTCTGCTACCATGGCTTTGGGTGAGGATACGGCTTTGCCACCTACCTCGGCAACGACAGCAACCCGGTACGTCGTCCTAACGCAACCCCGTGATCCCGGTACCTTTACTGGAGAGGACAATGCGAATGTGGACAAGTGGCTTAGTATGTACGAGCGCGTCGGCAAGCAATATGGCTGGGACCCAACCGTTATGCTTGCGAATGTCATTTTCTATCTTGGCAAAACCCCTCGCATCTGGTTTGAGACCCATGAGCACGAAATCACAAGCTGGGAAATGTTTAAACAACAGCTTCGCGACCTTTTTTGGCAACCCGTTTGGTCAACAGCTTGATGCCCGAAAGCAATTGGCCGTACGTACACAGACGTCCACTGAGCCCTACTTGACTTATATTCAAGACGTCTTAGCGTTGTGTCAAAGGGCCGATCCCAACATGACTGAGCCCGACAAGATTTCACACGTTTTAAAAGAAATCGCCAACGATGCGTTCAGCCTGCTTGTACTTACGAACGAAACGACCATCGACGCCGTGATCAAAGAGTGCCGCCGTCTCGAGCAGGCGAAGAGTCGACACATTTTGCAGGAGTTCCAGCGCCTACCCAACACCGCGGCAACGTCGTCTTACGAAGCCACTCCTTGTCACCCGTCTACAACCGAAGACGTGACGCGCATCGTCCGGCGTCAGCTCGAGGCCGCTTACCCGGCTGCCAACAAACCGACGTTGCCCGACGCCTCAACGCCAGCTGTCTCCTTGATCCAGGCTGTTGTCCGCTAGGAATTCGCAAACTTGGGTATCCTGTCCACTGCACCCACCCTGGGTAATACTGATCCCTTGATAGCTTCTGTGGACACGAGGCGTCGCCGTCCGTACTCTATTCGAATCAGAAACCCGTCTGAATGGCGAATAGCTGATGATAAGCCAATCTGTTTCCGCTGTGGTCGCGCGGGACACATCGCTCGTTACTGCCGCAGCCAGTGGCCATCTATGTCTTCCGGCTCGTACCCCACTTACAGTAACTCATTCCGTCCACTAAACCACCGTTATCCGACCCGCACTGAGTCTACAGCACTTACTGACCCTGAAGACTACGGCGACCCTGTCACGTCGTCGCCGCCGCCTCAAAGTCGCCCTTCTCGTTCAAATACGCGTCGCCGCTCTCCCTCGCCATCGTTTAACCGCCGCATGTCCCCAGAAAAGTAGGCTGCGCAGCTTCTGGAGGTGAAGCTGCCCTGTCGACCTTACCCAAAAATCCTCTGTTGCCCTTACGTTTCAGCCGGAACACCCTTGAAGTATATGTTGATGGCACATCTGTTGAAGCTTTGATTGATACGGGCGCTCACGTCTCTATTAAGAGTTTGCATTTTCGTCGTCGCATAAAGAAGGTCCTCATGCCCCCCTTGACCAATGTCGTCCAAGTTGCAGATGGCGCAACAGTCCCTGTCGTCAGTATGTGCACAGTTCAACTTACCGTAGTCGGTCATCAAGTGGTCGTCCTTTTTACCGTGCTTGCAACATGTCCCCACGACCTCATACTAGGCCTCGATTTTCTTGCCGCCAATTCTGCTCTGATTGATTGCTCCGCTAGTGTGCTCCGCCTTGAACTGCCACAAATCAGTGATGCCTCGTACCAACCTACATGCCGATTACAATGCAGCGACTTTGTTCACCTGCCCTCCAAAACTGTGACGTACATCGATTTTCTGTGCTCACCAGCTGTGCCCGACGGTGACTATTACGCTACGGCTCTTACTGACGTGCTCCTTGCACACAATGTTACAATGCCCTACACAGTGCTCAGCATCACAGATAACAAAACTTGTCTACCACTTGTAAAGTTCGGCTACATGAATCATGTGCTTCTACAAGGCATTTTCTTGGCCCACCTGTGTCCGTTGCTCGATTCACAAATTGAAGTGCTTGCCTTAGACACCTTTATTTCACCGCAGCGCACACCACTCGCAACACATTCGGGCAGCCGTCAAATTGCAAACATGATCGCCACTGATCTTCCGCCTCTGCAAGTTGAAGCCCTACAACATCTTCTCGAGGCCTACCAGGATATTTTCGATTTTGGCAACCGACCTCTAGGGCAGACGTCCTTTGTCCAGCATCGCATACACACAGGTGATGTCAACCCTGTTCACCGCCGTCCCTACAGAGTGTCTGCTTTTGAGCGGAGCATCATTCAGAAGGAGGTTAATAAGATGCTAGCGAAGGACATTATTGAACCATCCTCCAGTCCCTGGGCATCCCCGGTGGTATTAGTTAAAAAGGACGGATCGTGGCGATTTTGTGTGGACTATCGCTACCATAACAACATCACCAAGAAAGGCGCATACCCTCTGCCACGAATTGACGACGCCCTTGATTGCCTCCATGGTGCCGCCTACTTTTCTTCCATCGATCTTCGTTCTGGTTATTGGCAGATTGCCGTGGACCCTATGGACCGAGAGAAGACTGCTTTTGTAACACCCGATGGCCTCTACCAAAACAAAGTCATGCCTTTCGGCTTATGTAATGCCCCCGCGCCTTTGAACGAATGATGGACTCCCTGCTCCATGGATTGAAGTGGTCTACGTGTCTTTGTTATCTGGATGACGTAATTGTGTTTGCTCCCACTTTTGAAGCATACCTTGAGAGACTGTAGAAAATTCTTGATGTATTCTGCCTCGCCGGCCTTCAGCTGAATTCATCCAAGTGCCGGTTTGGTCATTGTTGCATTACAATGCTTGGACATATTGTTGACCCTTACGGCGTACAGCCTGACCCAGAAAAAGTTCAAGCTGTGAAGGACTTTCCTGTGCCAAAAACCGCCAAAGATGTCCGCAGCTTTGTGGGGCTCTGCTCCTACTTTCGGCGGTTCATCAAGAACTTTGCTCGGCCCCTAACAGATTTACTCAAACCAGATGAGACATTTACCTGGGGTCCCTCGCAAGCAGCAGCATTCTCCGACCTGACCACTTTGCTCGCTTCCTCTCCTGTTCTGGCTCACTTCGACCCTACGGCACCGACCGAAGTCCGCACCGATGCCAGCGGTTACGGAATAGGCGCCGTGCTGGCTCAGCGACAACGTGGGCAGCATCGTGTGATAGCTTATGCCAGCAGGCTGCTGTCCCCCTCGAAGCGTAATTATTCCATCACAGAGCGGGAATGCCTAGCGTTGGTGTGGGCAGTCGCGAAATTTCACCCTTACTTATACGGCCGACCATTTATAGTTCTCACTGACCACCACGCTCTTTGCTGGCTCGCCTCCCTCAAAGATCCCACAGGTCGTCTCGCCCGCTGGGCACTCCGCCTCCAAGAGTATTCTTACACCGTAGTGTATAAATCAGGAAAACTGCACAAAGATGTGGATTGTCTGTCGCGCTACCCTGTGGCCAACTGCGATCCTACGAGCACTGATTCTCTGGGTTGCGTCCTTTCCATCTGCCAGCTGCTTCATCTCGGGGACGAGCAGCGTCGCGATCCGGATATCAGCCGCCTAATACAACAGCTGGAATCTTCACCGCAAGACGCTTCTGTTCGCATGTTTACCTTAAAAAACCACACCTTATATCGGCGTAATTTATCGCCCAATGGTCCCGACCTACTTCTGGCCATACCAAAGCACCTGCGCTCCACAGTCTTACGCGAGCTCCATGACGCGCCAACCGCGGGTCACCTTGGTGTCTCTCGCACATATGACCGTGTGCGCCGCCGCTTCTACTGGCCTGGCCTTTCACGCTCTGTACGTCGTTATGTCAACGCTTTCGAAATTTGCCAGCGTCGCAAAAAGCCGTCGGGGCTCCCTTCCGGATATCTTCAGCCCATCGACATCCCATCGGAGTCATTCTTCCGTGTTGGTTTGGACCTTCTTGGTCCCTTCCCAATATCCGCCTCCGGAAACAAGTGGGTCGCGGTTGCTACAGATTACGCGACCCGTTATGCGGTTATGCGAGCCATGCCGACGTCGCTGATTTTCTACTACGCGATCTCATTATAGTGCATGGAGCCCCTCGTCAACTGCTGACAGACCGAGGCCGTACGTTCCTTTCGAAAGTGGTTGACGATATCCTGCGTTCCTGCTATACCCAACATAAGCTCACGACATAGTACCATCCCCAGACAGACGGGCTTACAGAACGTTTGAACCGCACCCTGACAGACATGCTATCGAAATACGTCTTGGCCGACCATCGTGATTGGGACCTTGCACTACCCTAAGTGACGTTCGCATACAATTCCTCCCGGCATGACACTGCTGGGTACTCGCCATTTTACCTTCTGTTTGGACGCGAACCAACATTGCCGTTGGATACCTTCCTGAACTTACAGCGCAACACCAGAAAAAATACAGGACAGGGAAGGAGCAAAAGAGAATGAAAAGACGGCGCTGTCTTTTGCTCCTTCCCTGTCCTGTATTTTTTCTGGTGTTGCGCTGTAAGTAAGTTCACGATGGATCCTAAACAACTGGCCCAACTAACCGTCTTACTACAGGACACCTTCCTGCCAGCCGCTGCGCAGTCTACTTCTGAGTATGCACGCGACGCTAATACCCGAGCTGGCCATGCTCGTCGGCTTGCCCGCAGCAGTTAATGGTGTCCCAAGACTCGCAGAAGCATCGTTACGACGAACGGCATCGCGACGAACACTTTCCGACAGGTTCCCTCGTTCTTCTTTGGTCCCCTACGTGACATGCAGGCCTTTCAGAGAAGCTTCTCTCTCGTTTCACGGGTCCATACCGCGTGCTTAGACGAGTGACCGACAGTACATATGAAATTGTCCCTGATAATCTATCAACCTCTTCTGCTCTGCTGTCCCGAGACATCGTCCTTGTATCAAGGCTCAAGCGTTACCACACTGCTCCTGCTGTGGCCCTGTAAACGCGCGGGTCATGTTACGTGATTTCGGCTGACTGAAACAGGGCATAGTGGGACATACCCAAGAAAGGTGCCTCAGACTGAGAGTGAAGAAGTGGACGTTGTCGGTGAGCTGCGTTGTAGCTGCGAACTGACTACTGTTATTTTCCACGTAACAATATCATTCTGGCATTGCCAGCTCGACGCTCGGGCACAGTGGTGACATCCCGGAAGTTGGAGGTCACTTTCAAGTCCCCTTAGATGATGTCAATGTCACAAGGTGCGAAGTATAGTGCTGCATTGCATGCGCAAACTTCAAAATTTATATACATTACCTTCAAAGCTATATTTGTTGTTGTGATTTGGTAGATAATAGTTTAATATTGGTGATAACGTACCCAATAAGCAACACGCGTCCCAAACAACAACTGAGCACTTATTAATTTCGGAGCTGAAGAAGAAAAGTCACATGGCTCTTTTCGGTCACCAAAACCCGGACCTCGTTGAAATGCATTGGTGCGACGCTCTGGCTAGCTCAGAACCAGAAGACCAAAGTACTGTTCAACCCCTTCACTGGGAAGCATTTCCTGCCCCTTACATGATGTTTCTCTTGTAAGCAGGGTACTATGTTCCCCTTTCTTGATAAACCCCCATTTCGTTGCAAGCGCACTGGTGTCTGTTATACTCATTTGTCTCTTACATCAGGGTCTCTTGTAATGGGGTTGGATGAGGCCGAAATTCGGATGTTTCGAGAACTTTTCAGCCGCGAGATGGGTGATATGAAGTTGGTTACTAATACCATCGACCGACAGCCAGCACAAGGCTGCTCTGGAAGCTTTGAAAGTATGTGCACAACCAGCGCACACGCAGTCAGAACTGGAGTTATCGTTTGCCATGACTGCTATGGACTGAGCAGCGGTCGATATTGTCGCAATCATCTTTGATGACTACAAAACTTCCAAAGTGCATGGGCAGTGACTGCTGACACAGGCAAAGTGACGCTGTTTGACGCAACCACTGTCCATAAAACTGCAGTGGACATCATCATAGGGGGCACCAATGTAGTTTTGAAGGCACATGCACAGCCAGTGCACGCTGATTGTAAATGGAAGTACGTTGTAGGGTGCCAAGTAAGGCGACTTGGTTAACATTTATTTTAAGAGCTCTTAACTATGCGTAAGTGTGCATAATTGAACGTAAGATGAGGGAAGACTAGATGTGCACATCCTGTCTTCTCTCATCCTTGGTCTCGTATCTACTAGGGCAGTTAATAAGCTTTTTAAATGGTATGAAAAAGAAACTACAGCAGATTCAGTAAACAGAAGTCTGTTAGCAGAACTGCTGATTAAATGGAACAACTGCATCCAGCACGATTGGTTTCGTACCTGAATTCTGCACCCCTGTCCATCTCGCACTACACCGAACACCTTTTCCTGGTCCCTTCAAGTTTCGCTTAACAAGAGTCTACGGTACTTCGCTTGCTGCACCTGCTGCGCACGGTACCATGGTAGCTATGTTGTCGGTGTGATCATTGACAGTGACTATGCAGCTCTGAAGGTACATGGCTAGTGCAGTGGTAGGTTAAAGGTGATAAGGTCACAAAAAGCATGAATAATTTTGCCGTTCTTGTCGTTCACTATGGTGGAGCAGAGGACTTCACCACTTAGTTTTCAGTTGGCCTCAAGCTGAACTCTGATGGGCGCATTTGTGGCAGCCAACTGCTCCATCCCTTATTAATTTTTTCGGGACTGTCCCAGGAAGACACATGCGAGTTCTTTCAATGGTAATAAATGTTTTGTGCATATATTGTGGTTTGAAGTGAATTTCGCTAGTTTTTTGGTGACATGAAATTTCAGGTGATGCAGATGTCACTCCCCTGTGAGATTCGTATCACGGAGATCATACTGTGTATACGCATATTCATGGTGATTGATCTCGCAGGCTATTTTGAGTGCGAAACTTCATGTCAGTGCCCCTTTAAAGGGGCCCTGCGACACAAATTAAGTGTGTTGTTTTCATCGCTTCTCTGAAACTGCGGAATGCACTGATATCGTTGCACGAGTAGCAAGGATTTCTGTTTAGAAATACGAAAGTGTGAAAACATCTGCAAAACAACACTAGGAACGCTGCACAACGACGAGGCGAGTCATCCGGTATGTCCCTGTAAGACGTGCAATAATTGGAAACGGCCTTTGACGTCAGTGGAAGAGTGAAACGCAAAAGGGAACATTTTTTTCTTGTCTGCTGGGGTTAATAGCTTCTGTTACTGTGTACCGATTTCGATAAATTTTTTTGCATTCATCTCAGCATTCGGCAGCGCTACACAAGCTGCAGTGTTGTAGGGCCCCTTTAAAATGTTGCAGGGCCCCTTTAAACTAGAATAAAGCAATGCTGCCGAAAGCATAGCAGTTAGAGGTGTCGCGTAACTTTGGCTTGTTTGTCACCACTGAGTGTATTCTTTGCTGTCCTCCGCACGACCTTGACCCTCTCCCTGGTGTGTTCTTTGTGCAGCCAACCAGACGGTGGTGCTCTTGTGCAACCTGACGGGTCAGTGCCCTCCGTCTCTGGTGGACCTGCTGCACCTGCAGGCGCAGTTGGTGCTGTCCGAGGCACACACCCTGTCCCTGCTGCGACTGCTTGGGTCACTCGTTCAGCACCTGGGACCCCAGGTCAGTGGGACTTGAGCCTTTGCCGATTGTTGTCAAATGCAGCACTGCCTGAGCTGTCTTGTTTTCCTGCGCTTACCTGACCTGCCCCTGCATACGGCCCTCGGCACAGCTCCCAACTACTGTGCACGAGAAAATTTGAGAGCAAAACTCTGTATGGCTAGTGGGTGGGAAAATGTGATGGTGAGTGAGTGCACAGAAACCGAAGTAGAACCCTAGGAGACAAAAATATTTTCAACATAATTGCTACTTAAATGGGACAAGTGCCTCTAATATGATTGTTTCCTTTCTTGAATTTTGCATCTCTGTTCATCTCAGTAAACGGTACTCTTGTTAAACTGAGCAGATTTTTCGGATTCCTTCAGGTTATGTTTAATGAGGGTCTACGGTACAGGTCTACCCACCTATTTAGAAGCCATGTTGCCAGGAATGCAGCATAACTACGCTCTAAGAAGTACCATAAAAGATCGAAATATAGGTTAAATAAAAAAAAATCAATGAAAGTCGATCCTCGTCTTATGTACCGGTCATTGGCAGAAAGAAATTTGAAAGTTTTGCAACATCGGGCTGCCGAAGTGAAACTCCTCCATTGCCATCATGAGCATTAGCAGCGGCGTCATTGGGCAAGGCTAGGCAAGGCCTGCAGTGTTCTAGCAATTCTATTTTGCCTTGTTATCCGCTGTCAGTCTGCTGTTTTCAATTTCCTTCATAAATGAATGGTAGTTGACAGCAGGTTCGTCATAGGGCTTCGTCGGAAGCATTGCTACATGATGTGACACATGGGCAATGCTGATGAAACTCAATCTGGTTTGATATGCCCTCGAACTGCACTGTGATCGCTAAAAGATCCAAGCAAGTGAAGCTCTTGACAGCGGGCAACGAGCCTTCTCGATTTACAGTGATGCTCACATGCACCGCCTATACAAAGAAGCTGCCCCCCTTATGTCATTTTCAAGAAAAAAGGGCTATCAAGAAGACTTTCCCCGGGATGTTATCATGAGAGGAAACAAAAAAGGGTTCGTCAGGGAGTCCCTCATGCTTGAATAGATCGGGCGCGTAAGGAATCGGCGACCCGGTGTGCTTTTTCAGCGACTGAGCATGTTTCCCGGATTTCCCAGATAGTGAATGCTGCATCTGCCATTTCTTTCTCGTAGATTCCACTACCATTGGTGTCGCTGGCCTTCGAGAGCCGCTGGTGTCGCAGCCCACGGGCACGAGTGCAGGCACAGCTGTTGTCGGTGCAGCATTCCATGCTGAAGCTGAAGAGCGTGGCCATCGTGGAGGAGGCCTACCGGTGCCTGGTGCAGAGCCTGGACGCGACCAACATGGTGGCCACAGCCCTGGCACCCCTGTGCTCCCTCAGCCAGGTGGCCAACGCCCGACACTCCATCATAGGGGTGAGCAACATTGGCCCTCCTGAAAACAATATACACTCAAACCTCGATATAGCGAACCCAGGTGTAATAAAATATTAGTGATAACGAAATAATAAATAATCATGCAATAGACATAGTGTTAGGCACATATATTAATAATGACTTTTTAAGTACATAAGTGTTATTTTCGTGTAAAATGCAACTTCGTTATTATGAGGTATGAGTGTACTCACTACCATAGGTTGGCAAACTCACTGGTGAGCTGACTCGTTCGGGCTAACTCAAACTTTGATCAAGCCGTGAGTCTGAGTAAGTCCTGTTCAGAAAAAATTTGGCAAGTCTGATATTGAGCGAGCACTAAGTGCAAGGTATATTTCCTGAATAAGTCCACGTGAGCTCTACTTTTTTTTTTTTATTGCCGAACTATGCTCACATTAGTGCATGTGTTTCCTGGGTAGCAAGTAGGAAGAAACATTTTTGTGGCTGTCGATCATGGCTTTTGTGGCACAAAGAATAAACTAGATGAGTGTACTCAGAAGTAGCAGGACAACGTGCTACAATGAAACCCTAATTATGCGACTTTCAAGGGACCACGCAAAACTGTCGTATAATCCGGGCATTGTATAATCTAAAAACAAAGGTTATAGGCAGTTACACTCAGCCTTACCCCAAAAAAACGGGTACAGACCGCCTGAATAAAACCAAGGCAAGGCCTTGTGCCTCTGCACTAGGTCGTGCCTTGGTTTTATTCTGGCGGTGCCACGCAGCTTCGCGGCCAAATGTCACTGCTGGCACTACCGCGGTAACCATAATGATTGCGATGATAACGTGCGAGTGCTGCGCCACCTACCGCTTACCGCCTGCTAACCCTAAATGTGTCTTACCTACGAAGCACGTGTGTTCCACGAGGAACATATGACTTTACAAGGGGTGATAGCACCCCACTGCATGCACGCAATCTAGATGCATATGGAAATGCATGTACTTCCACGAGAATAAATTTTTCGTTCTAAGAAGACAATCTGTTTTTTCAATTGTTAACTCAGTGGAACGCAAGTTCATATTTTGCACTCGTGAATATTTGGACGATGTCTGATGTAAAGGTGGTTTTTATATTTCGGACTTAATCTGAAAGCTGTCGTAAGATCCAGGGTTGGCCTAAAATTCAGTTGTATAATCAAGGTTTCTTTTACTGCCTAATGTCGTTAACTTGCCACATACCGAAAAAATTTGAGCAAGCAAGTCACGAAATGCGTGCCGCCTTTAATGCTGGCTGTCAAGTACTCATGAAGAAGATAGCTTTCAGCATGAAAAATCTAGCGCAGTCTCGTCTGAGGTAGTTTATGCTAGAACCGATTGTCTTGTAGCTAAAATAAACAAATTCACTTCTTTGTTCTTTTTTGCCTGGCTGAGGCAACTTCTATCTTCAATAATTTTGTTTATTTGGTGTGTACGTGCTCAGGACGTGGGCTACGAAAGGTGCGTAGTTCTGAGTAGGTTTTCCATCGCAAGGTCTTCGCTTCTGTGGCATGTGGAGAATTCTCGACATACATAAAAGCATGCATTAAAGGTGCATCTTAGATATTTTAATTGAGGAATCATGTAAAGGTTGCTATTTCTAAGCAAGAAAATGAAAACAATTTATTTGTTGGCCATTTCATAATTCCGGCAATAAAGGGTCAATACATTACTTCTATGGGGATTTTACCAGGACCAAACTGATTCGTCGTAACACGCGAATTATTAAGAAACCGGGGGACGTATAATCGAAATTCCACTGTATATGTATTTGCTCTTATAAGAATCACAATTTTTTCTTTTCTTCAGAAAGTTTATGCAAATTTTCGGAGTTACGCTCAAAAATATTTTAAATTATATACCGTATTTACTCGCGTAATCCTTGCACTCGCATAATTGTTGCACCCCCTACATTGCGCTCAAAAATACGATTTCTTTTTTTCCTCGAGTAATTATCGCACTCCCAAAAATTGCCTCAATAATGTCGTCTGCTTGATCTAACTATTGGTGATGATAGCACTATCTGGCGCCATCTCTTAAGCATCAAGCGTACTATTATTGCACGGAGATTCAATTCAAGCCAAGCCATTGTAGCAAGTGTGCGTTGCGGCGTGTTTTGTATGTTGTGTCTGTAATCTTCTGACGTTATGGGGCAGTATGAAAGCTTCACAGCTGCTTTCTAGTTGAAAGTGATTGATCAACACTAAACAACGGCAACAGGGCCGCCGGTAGGCCCTTCGGAGTAGACGAGTTTTGTGTTTGCTACTGGTGACGGCAGGTGAAAGCCACCAAAACGCAGTGAGCCTGCCATGTGCCTAAGACTGGGATCGATAATTAACTATTTCTTCAGAAGGAAACTGCCGACGATGCTGTTAAATAGCCATCAGCTCAATACTGACGTCCTACGCTTACCTTTGGAGGGCTCCTGTTGAGGGACGAACGCTACCGCTACGCCCGCAACGCCCACAAGCTTTGCGTGTGGTATTCTAATTCTCGACTATTTGCTTACACTTTTTGTGTCTCAAATAAATCTTGCCTTGTGTTGAACCTCTGCTTTTATTGTTTAGGTAAGTTTTAATTAGTACTTCCTAAAGCTTGCTGTGGGTTGCTGGTGTGAGAATCCCGATTTGCTACCACTTCGTTTTCTTTTTCGCTTTGTACGTTTCCGTGGAAAGTTTTCCCCGCGTAATTCTCGCACCCCCCAACTTTGCATCGGTTTTCTGCCAAAAAAGTTGCAAGGATTATGCGAGTAAATACGGTAGGTGCTGCATAAATTGCGCACCGTCCTTTTTTATTTTTCTCTCACAATCAAGACCGGGTCAGGATCGGATTTCTTAACTGCACTTCACTTCGTTTAGCCTTCCTCGCGCTAGCCAATTGAGATCAAGAAACTCGTTTGAAATTGGACTTGAAAGTGCACCTTATAGCATAAGCTTCGAATCGGATTCAGCAGAGTTCAGCTAAAGCAGATAAAGGATATATTTTTATGTGCAGACTTTGCTCATCTATTCTAGAAAATCTTCTTGATTTTAAGCTTTACACGTGTGTTCACGAGTTGATACCATTCACTTGATGTTGGGCTTCCTTCCTACTCCCAGATGTGGGCCCTGAAGCCAGCCTTCTTCGACCTCCTTCTCGAGTACCTGACACCAGTCAGTGACGTCTGGCACGGATCGCCCAGCACCCAGTATGCCATGCTTTACCTGCTGCACTCACACAGCCAGAGGTAATGTTTTTGTGAAGGCTTACCATTGTAAAGCTTGAGAGTCCACACTTTTCTGCGCACTTTGTTTTATGTTTGCTGTATCTGCACCCATTTGTTGAGAATTTTAAGGCTGTGCTCGGGTGATTGGTGCCAAAAAATGTCATTTATGGTTATCACCAGTGATTACAGTCTACTCTCGTTAGAATGGATTGTGAAAATCTAACATGAGTCTAATTCGAAGTTCACAGTATTCAGGTGCCACGCTGGTGGGGGGATTCGCGTTGCCGTGCGACAATCGTTTCAGTTTCACTCAACAGTATGAGGCGGGCAAGTTTCGCTGATACAGTGGAACCTGCTTATAACAAACTTTCGTACTACGAATTCCTCGATATAACAAAGTTTTTCTATTCTCCGTCGTTGCTCTATTGAAGCACATGTATTCGTGACCGCTATGTAACGAAGTAACAGCGGGAGGCGACCTTGATATAACGAATTTCGCCTATGGACAATCTAAGAATTTTGTCCCGGATTTTGTCATTTTGGTACGAGCATGCATCTTCTGCTGGCGACCCGCCGCCGCCAAAGCGCAAAATGGCACGCTCGTGGTCCCAGGGACAACCTAGCGAGAGGGAGCGCTCGTGCAGCCGGGCCTGCGCCCCACGAGGCGGTGTTGCCACCGTTCTTGCCACCGCGGGTACATGCGCGGATGTGTCCCACCTCCTCTTAACCAAAAGCAAAAAAGGAAACTACTTTTGCATTGGTGGTGCCACGCCTCTTTAGTGTCACATATGTGGGGCCACGCTGAATATGGAGGGGAATTCACCAAATAGTTTTCCGTGGTATCCATGTTGTTTGCTTTTCGTTTTTGACACCGTGCATTCATGCATGCATGGTTTCACTGCGTGTGCATGGTGTGGCCCCCGACAACGTTCAGCTTTGCCTTTTTTTTTCTTTATCCTTTCCTTTTTTAAATGCGGACAACCATGTCATCACTGCCTAAAGTATGGCAGATTACGCGCTGATGGAAGCTCTCTTAAACGACAATGACGACGGATCTTCAAAGGTCGACTCATCACGTCAAAGGTCGACTCATCACGTCATCACGACTTCAAGGCCGTCTAACAAGTTGAATTGGCAAATTACGAGGTTTCTTCAATTCACTCTGTTCTTGTAATTTGTGTAAAATTACGCGGGGTTGGTGAGCACCTGCTTTGTTTTTTTTTGTGTGTGTGAAACGCTTTCACAAACTCTGCGCAGGCACGGACACTTCATATCATCCAGCACGCTGCTCATACATGGCGACGACCCGGGCGTGCCACGGAGCGTGTACCTCTCGAGGATACTCACCCTGCTTGCCAGTGTTCTTACATCGACGACCGTGCCGGACGATGCCAGGTCGGTGCCTGTTGGGATGTTGTTTTCAGCTCTTTGATCGTTGCATACCTGCCAATTCTCCCGAATTGTTTGGGAAACTTCTGAATTTGCACCTCATCTCCTGAAAAGTAGCGACCACAGCAGAGGTGTTTTTTTTTTCTCCTCTCCCTTTTTTAATTATGCGCGTAAGTCAGCCCTTCCTGCTGCGGGAGAACACTCGCCACCAGACTTCTATTTCATTGTAACTACATATATTGTAGAGTACAGCTGAGTATATTCTAGGCACTGCGCGTCTGGGCAAATGTTGACCGCAAGAACACTCACCACCGTACCGAAAGGAGGCGAGGGAAAAGGTACAGCCTTAACGAAAAAGATTGTCAAAGGTAAACGGTGGCTGGAGCTGCGGTGCTGTATGTTCACGAGCGTTCCGATAACGAGAGGGGAAGACTGTCGTGCACATTTCATTTTCCGAGTAAGGGTGACGTGCACACCAGCGATAAGGGGCCCCAATGTTCTTTGCACTCTCCATATCGGCATACTTGGGAGAAACAGTGCCGCGTGTTAAAATTTCGCTGCTCTGGCCCCACTCTTCAGTTCACTTGAGGCAATCATTTCCATTGAGCCTAGCCAGGACTTTTGCGTCTCTGTCTTGGCCCCCACATTTTGTATGCTATGCCTACACCATCTGCCATGGTTATGGCAGTTGCATGCTTCCACAAAGCTGATGGCGAGGTCAAAATGAAAGAAGTGCTTAGAAGTGTTTCTATACTCTGTTTCAGAAGTTCCCTTCAACACTGTAGGAGTCTACAGGCCCCTCAGCCAATAGGAAGGGTGCTTAGTGTCTTCACTAGTATTCATTCCCATAGTGTCAGCTCAGCGTATTCACGGCGTCTACTCAACAAATTGTAGGTATTATGACCAGTTTATTAACTTAAAAATGCATAAAGCTATTAAACAAGCAACTACCCCGGAAACTTGAAGAAGCGGGCATTTGTTGCTCTACTGCTTTACTGAAGATTGCTAGAATCTCATGCTTGCGGATAACTTAACTTTGGGGCTGTTTCTCGCCTGTGCTGTTCATGGCTATTGTATGTCTGGTTCTCCGTCGATGCGTTCCTCCACGTCTTCTGCTGCAATGCTTCTTCTCTCTTCTTGTTTCTACCGAAGGAGAATCCGATGCGTATAGAATTCTGTGTGAAGTTGCATGTCCGATATTTGGAGATGCAGCGTTCTTGGTGTGACGACGCAGTCTGAACACTACCTCAATGCGTTTAGGCTTTGCAGGTGTGGCTAAGCAAGCAGTATTTCTCGCTAATATCTACAAAACGTTCCTGATGCTTTAGTCCCAGATTGAGATGAAACAAATCAATGCATGATTTCACCGTTTGTTTACTGCTGTCAGCGCTGTGGCCAAGTAGCATAAGCAAGTCCTGATTGAAGTGGGCGTTCACTTATGCATCGGTGCTGTCTGTTGATTTTTAAACACAGTTATTGGCAGTAACAGACACAAGTAATTAAGTGCGTAAGAAATAAATGTGAAGAAAAATAAACATGTCATGAGAAACGTCAATTTTACCCAACTCTGTCAATTTTAAGGCTACTGTATGTGGAACTACGTTTCGCTTCGCAAGCGTGTGGCTGTCTTACACCCTGTAGCTTCGGTAGTGCTGAACCAAAGTCGTGAAACAGAGTGACTCGTACACAGCCTAGTTTCTGTTCTTTGTGACTTTACGGAAAGGTGATAAATACAGATTCTGTACCACGTGTCCGTGTTTTAAGCGTGTCACACGGCGGAAAGGCCGATATATAGGTACACACCGCTTCACAGAAGCATCAGGACTATGTTTGCGCTGCCAGGTGCCTTCACAAATAAAGAAGTTTGATTCGAGCAACTCAAAATAAACATCCTTACTCCTTTTTGATGTCTGTCTCTAGTTTCAGTAGGTCTCACTATGAAAAAAAAACAAAAAAACTACTCCCCCTCCCTCGTCGCAATGTGCTGAATTTGGATGCTGTGACGTTGGCATGTATGTCGTTGGCTCTCTCTCTCTCATTAGGTGATTGAAATAAAGGGTCGTAGCTTAAGGGGGGGCGCGGCAAGTAAAGTGCCGATTTTGGTCAAAATATGCGATTTTCTGATTTATTTTTTTCTTCGTAATCTTCAGACCTTCAACTTCCTTGTTCTAAAATATTACAGCGAAACGTGCGCTACAAATCCCGCAAATAGTGTTTTTGCCGAGGCTAGTCGCCGAAAAGTGCGAAAAAAAAGCCCCTGAAACGGTGTTGTTCACGCCGCACAAACGCGCCAAGTTGTTGACCGTGGGCCGCCATTTTGGTAGCTTTGGAAAGAGGAGAAAACCGGCTTCCCGATGGTCACGGTCTCGTATTTCGCCGAGTGAAAATAAAAGCGTGAGGAGCAAGTAAAAAAACGAAAACGAAGAACGGCAATTGGCTGCGCGGGTCACGTGGTAGCAGGCGCGACGACCTCTTACTGGTCAAAGCTGCGCCGCGCACCTTGGCAACCTTGGAAGCGCGAGCGCATCTGCGGCCGCCGTGCCGAGAATCATCCGGCGTGCGCTTCGTTTTTTGCCAGTTTGCTGTTTTTGTGATAGTTCGCGTGCTTTTTTTTACCAAGCTTTGTTTACATCGGTGGTCTCTTCTGAGTGCTTGCTCATACTGCGGTGCTATGTTGCCGCAAAAAAAGTTCCGGAGCGTCCACAAGTACGGCAAGCGTCGGAAAGCTTGGAACAAAGGGCAGACGACTGCGGCTGCCGTCCCAGTCGCAGTTCCGGACAGAGCATGCTCTTCAAGCGTCACGGAGCCTCTACTCAGACCCTTCGCTGATTGTTGTGAGGCCGAGAGTGTGGAAGGTGCCACAACGTCGTATGTCAGACCGCCGGATGCCGTCGACCGTGATGGACGCTCTCGCGAACCCGATTGCGGTGGCACCGCGTCGGCAGCCGTTGCAACTCCGGGCGTGCGCGCGTCGAACATTCTATCGCGAGTTTCGGCCCAGATTCCGAGCAGTGAAGAAATCGCGCAGCGGGCGCAGACAAGGCGGGATGTTTTGGATGCCGTAGCATCGAAGTCCGCTTCAAAGCGGAAGCTCGAGCTTCTGAACGAAGGCTGCGACGAAAATGACGGCGGTAAGGACTCCACATTCTTCATTGTAAATAAGAAGATGCTGAACGGTCTGCTTTCGTCAGTAAAGTGCAACAAGTGCGACGAAGGGTCGATACGCCTCGAGACTACGCACTGCCTTGGACTCGCGGCGAGGATGGAACTTTTTTGTGACAATTGTGGCATAGTGAACAGTGCGTGGTCGTCCCCGAGGTGCTCCGGGCAACAAAAAACGAACTCCTTTGAGGTAAACGTGCGTGCTTTGAGGGCTGTGCAGTCAGTTGGCAGAAAACAATCTGCCATAAATGACATTTTTTCTGCGATGGACATTTCGCATCGAGCACTGCACCACAAGTCCTATCAGAGACTGCAAAGGAAGTACAGCCACCCTGCCACCACATCGGCTGCCACCCGCATTGAAGCAGAAAGTGCACAGAAGGTGCATGACATTTACAAGGACCTAGGAGGAGTGCCAGGCAACATTGACGTCATTTACGACGGCACGTGGATGACGAGGGGGCACAGAAGTCATATTGGCGTGGGCTGTGTAATCGAACTGTACACAGGCTTGGTCTTGGACCACTGTGTCCTGTCCAACTACTGCCAAGGCTGTGCTGTTGGCCCCAAGCCTGGTGACGACAACTATGAGGAGTGGCTTGAGAAACACAAGCCACAGTGCCAAAAGAACACCGATGCTAATGCAGGCCAAATGGAAGTAGAAGCAGCTAGGATCATGTTTGAGAGATCGTTTACCAAGTACAAGCTTCGATACATCAATGTGCTCTGCGACGGTGACAGCCGTACGTACCTTGCCCTCACACAAGACAAGGTGTATGGCTACATGGTGATTAAGAAACAGGAGTGTGTGAACCATGTGAAAAAAATGGGCACTTCCTTGCGCAACCTTCTTGATGAGCACAAATCCAAAGGCCGAGGACTGAGCATGGGTGGCAAAGGCCGGCTGACGCAGGGCCTGATAAAGAAGTTAACGAATTATTATGGCTGGGCCATTAAGAGCCACCCCAACGATGTTCCTGGCATGGAGAGGGCCATCATGGCCACTTATTACCATGTAACATCCACAGACCAGGATCCACACCACGACCTAGGCCCAAGTGGGACTGACTCCTGGTGCCCGCACAATCAGGCATTGGCCAAGGGAGAGCCGCTGCCGCCTCACAAACATAAACTGCCCCCTCACGTGCGAGTGGCACTGCTGCCAATCTACTAGCGCCTCTCGAACAAAGAGCTCCTTGAAAGGTGTGCGCAGGGAAAAACCCAGAACGCTGTGGAGAGTATGAACAGCCTCATTTGGTCACTCCAGTCCAAGAGCCAGTTCGCCTCCCTTCGAAGTGTGGAAAGTGCAGTTGCAGATGCAGTCTGCCGTTTCAATGGTGGCTGCAAGAGATCACTGCTCAACTGGGCTTCAATCCAGGAGACTGCTCTTTGCGGCGAGCAGCCGAAAAGGATGCCAAAAAGGTAAAGAGGGCTCAAAAGGCGCATTGTTCCACGACAAAGAAGCGCAAAACTGGGTTGCGCTCTACAGAGGCCAAGGCCACAACATCTCAGGATTACTGCCCAGGAGGATTCTGAGTGTTTTAGGCATGTTGTGAACTTCCAAACAAGAGTGAACTTTCAAAGTCAGTTTTCTCAACTCTTGATTTTCGCCTATGTGCCTTCACTAGAACATCTGTCATTTTCTAACAAAGACTGATAGAGTCGTTCCGTTTTTTGCACTAGGCTCAGGAGGCCTTTAGCAGTGCAATAAAGCTTTATCTCTCTTCTTACTCATCATTTAAAATTTTTAGAACACATTTTATAATTACTGCGATGTGTGCGCAAAACAACATCCGTGTTTTGGAAATTTTATTTATGGTTACAAGAACTAGAAAAATCAACTAATAGCTTCTTTGCACAAGTTGATGCTTTGGGAACATAATAATATGAAAAAATAATTTCATTTAGCAATAATTATCTTTTTAAGAGTGAAGAGCATTAATTAGTATAATTATGCTTGTAACTCAAAAAGTACAAGAGGTATTTGAAAACGGTTTTCATATTTGGAATCCTCACAATCATCCACATACACACACCAAATTTCATCACAAACAGTACATTAATAAAAAAATTAGTTTTACTTGCCACGTCCCCCCTTAAAAATGTGCAGCACGTAAGTGGCGTGGAAGGCTTCAGCAAAATTTTGTTCAGCAAGTTTACTGTGGAGAAATTGAGAAAAAAAACTTTTTTGGCTACTTCATTTCTTTTTTAAGGTGGTACACTCATACCTCAATATAACGAACTCTCCAATTACGAAATATCGATTATAATGAAGTGAATAAAATAGTCTGCAGTCGATATAGTTTAAAAGTAAACCTTTAAAATGCATTTTCGGATATAATGAACCTATTTTCGTCCAAGATGCAACTTTGTCATAGTGCCCCGCCGCGGTGGTCTAGTGGCTAAGGTACTCGGCTGCTGGCCCGCAAGTCGCAAGATCAAATCCCGGCTGCGGCGGCTGCATTTCCGATGGAGGCGGAAATGTTGTAGGCCCGTGTGCTCAGATTTGGGTGCACGTTAAAGAACCCCAGGTGGTCGAAATTTCCGAAGTCCTCCACTACGGCTTCTCTCATAATTATATGGTGGTTTTGGGACGTTAAACCCCACATATCAATCAATCAACTTTGTCATAGTGATGTTACAGTGTATACTTAAATGTCATTGAGCAACCTCCACGTTTATATGTTTGTAATGAATGATCTTGTTCACTACACTTTGCATGAATTTCGTAAGGTTCGATGTTTACCTAAAGGATAGCAAAAAAAAAAAGGAAAAAAAAATTGCTCATTTTGGCAAATGCATGTGCGCAGCACATTTAATTAAACCTGGATATAACGAAATTGACAAATCACCCCCAAAATTTCTTTCCAATTGGGACTACATCTGCAAGGCCAGCAGTGAACATGATTCTCATGAAAGCGCTGATGTCTTCTTATTAGGGGGGCAGAGTGGTCTTTGGGACCAAAAAGCGACAAAAAAAATCCATTTTTTAAAATTGATATATTTGGTTTCCGCAAGTATTTTTCTATCTCTCGGCAAATTTTCACACACCAGGAAGTAATTTTTTTGTTATGTCATTCTAACTGTCAATATTCTTGGTGCTGTTAACATGCAGTACCTGTGAAAAAATGGGGAACCGACTTTGAGGCTCTACTGCCCCGCCGCGGTGGTCTAGTGGCTAAGGTACTGGCTGCTAACCCGCAGGTCGCGGGATCGAATCCCGGCTGCGGCGGCTGCATTTTCGATGGAGGCGAAAATGCTGTAGGCCCGTGTGCTCAGATTTGGGTGCACGTTAAAGAACCCGTGGTCGAAATTTCCGGAGCCCTCCACTACGGCGTCTCTCATAATCTATATGGTGGTTTTGGGACGTTAAACCCCACAAATCAATCAGACTTTGAGGCTTCTTTATAATTGGCCGGCACCTGTGTTAGAAGCTCTGCTACGAATTTATGAGCACCTTTATGAGGATTGCAAAACATGCGCACCATGATTGTTGCTTTTTGAAGAAGCTGTGTGTCTTCAGTTTTTTTTTTTTTTTCATTTTTCTCAAAGAAGTAAATTTACGACTGTTCAATTTTGAGGCCTCAATGTCTCTGCAGCAAGGGCAGGTACAACAATAATTATATTTGCAGTGAAAACCTGTATGTGTGTTGAATGCAAGTATGGGAGAAGAACTTAGAACACAATCCTTTTTAAAGAAATACTCATCAAAATTATAATACAATTTAACTGCTTTTGAATGAATGAATGATCTTTATTGCACTCATATCTTATACAAAATAAGCACAAACTGTGTGGTCCCATAGCCAATGGCTAGTGCGGGTCTCATTGAACGTATACATAACTGGAACTGTAATAGTTCTAATTTAAAAAAAAACAGAAGTAAACAATTCAAATTTGATATCATCATACAAGAAGTAATGTTTACCTGCTAACAACAGTCACTTGAATTCGATTGAACATAGAAAAAAGGGAAAGTACATAACTTGTAGTAAACACAAATATTTGGTTATTAATGGCGTACAGAACTGAAGAATGATACTTGTAGTTGCAAGCATCAATAGTAGTTCTCTTATATTGCTTAATAAAGAGAACAAGGGTATGGAAACATCTTTAAAAAAAAAACATCTTTCAAAGAAAACACTAAACACATAAAGGGCAATATATATACATAATGAAAAATTACAACCTAAAGTATAAGTCCACTCAAGCAATGAAAATTGCTTCAAAGTAGTATTTTTTCAATGATCTGGAAAAGTTCTGGGTATTCTTTATATAACGTGGTATGCCATTTCAAACTTTCACTCCAGTACATTGTAGTAGACGTTTGCTATAGGCGTTTTTTGTGGGCGGTATATTGAAGTTTTTAAAAGTTCGGTTCCTCGTTTGGCGTCGGGGAATACACAGTAATGAAATTGGGAATGGTTCATTGTTCCTAACAACACCGTTAATACATATAGCTAGTTTTAGTTCCCACACAAAATCAAATGGTAAGATCTTTAACCTAGAAAAAAGTGATTTGCTATGTTCGTAGTAAGGTGAGAAAGTAATCGTACGTATAGCCCGTTTTTGCAGCCGTCGTATTGGCTCAAGATAAATAGATAGTTCATATTGCTGCAAAATAACCAATAAAGGCCCAAAAACAAAAAGCTCTTACACACTTTCACTTTATAGTCATTAGTCTATGTTAGAATATCCTAAATATCACTTTTGATTAAGCACTTTTTTTCTTTAGTGGCCTTAAATAATAGGGGGTGAACTTAAGTTATCTCAGGAATAAGATGAGTTACAGGAAAAGTAATTAAATATTTGAAATCAGCAGGAAAAACTGCATAGCCTTGTGTAAATTGGTCGAAATACCTGAAGAAATAAACAAAAAATGTCTAAGACTAGTCTGCCCCCTTAATGCGATAACGTTGAAGAGCTCCTTCCGCAGCACTTTCAGTGTCGGCGTTGGTGCCGTTGGTTATGGGCGAAAAATAATCTTGTGCGTGACCTAGAAAATCAAGAAAGATTAAAATAAAATAATAATGAAATCTGGGTTTGAGTGAGGTTCGAACTGAGGTCATTTGCATGGCAAGCAAGTCTTCTACCACAGAGCCACACATCTGCTTGGAAATTCAGTGAAAGTAACTTGCGTGCTTTAGAAGCGCACGCGTCCTGTATACATGCTTCACAATGCAACAGTAATATCGCAGTAATAATGCGTGGTACAAGCTTACATTGCAATCGGGCATCAGAAAATGCAATTATCATGAATTCATGGCTTAAAGCAGCCACCCACTCAAAGGCACACACATTACTGCGCCTTTGGCCTTAAGGCCATGTAGCAAAGACATTGCAAGTATGAAAACATTTCATGGGCACAAATGCCCGTAGTTTAAAGCATGCTACGAATTACACAGAATACAGCCGTATGTGAAAGCTACAAGCCATTTCGAATGCAGTGTGCTCTAGGAACAGGACATAGCTATCGCATTCAGCTCTTAAAGGCAAAGTTTAAGGATCCCCTAATTTTTGTTTTCTATGTGCCTGCTGGAAACGCAGGGGCCTGTGCCAGCACTGGTCCCTGCAGTTGGTCGAGTGCCTTCAGCTCCACATGCCCCACCTGGCAAACTCAACCGAGTTCCTCAACCTCGTCGATGCCACCATCGACTGCGGTGAGTGATCCTCATCTGCTTCGGTGTCGAAGAGGTACTGACACTAAAATGTTCTGTTGCCCTTTCTTTTTCCTTGAATGAGAGGCCAAGCCCTCAAGAGCCTAGAGTAGAGTAACACCTAATTAATTCAAAGTTACTGGGGCTGCAAGAAATCTTTGAAATAAGTGGGCTTTAAAATTAAGAGAAAATAATAAAGTGGGATGCATGTGTGGTGTGAACACATTTCTATGTAGTGTAGACACATTTCTGTGTGGTGTGGACACTCAGTATTGAAAAACGTGGACTCATTGTGTAAGCGTTGTGCTGTGTACATATGTATAACCTTGTGTTTGATACAAAATATGCGATGTCGACTTTTGCGCAAGAGGAGTAACCGGCACCGCGCATTGGCACCAACCTCTCCTTGTATACATTTAATTAAAAAAAGGAACTTGCAATTATTCTAAGTAATCGGGGCAGATCGTTTGCTGTTCCGGCTAGTTAACGGCTCCAAGGGTTATGTTTTCTCGAAATACCTGATCTTTACTTTGCCGCAGACACTGAGGAACCGTAGCCCTGGCTGCTTCCACGGGAAAAAAAGAACTCCAGGTATGCGCGGAAGGCACAGCACAGTCACAGTGAAAGCTAGAAGAGCAGCCTTTCAGAGCCTTTTCTAAACACTCATTGGGTAACTGCTGGAAGCATATTTGCTGGGTACCCACTACGGGATTAATAATAATTTCTGGGTAGTAGACCAGCATTCGCTATACTATTTTTCGTCATTCTTCTGAGAAGCATTGTATCCACTAAACACCTGCAAGGAATTTGGTGCCAATTGTTCATGCAGTGGCCGATAATGAGGAATTATGCCTTAAGGGGGTATTGGCCACAGTTAGTAGGTGATCAAAAACAAGCTTTTGTAATGGGTTGGAGCATTGCACGACCCACTCGTTATGGTAGTTGCATTGTGCGATGACTGGTTGTTCTTTCGCTCTTTTAAAATGCTTGATTACTCATATTAACGCGATTTTTTTCCCAACAACAAGCCTCCCTGAGGCAAATTTGCGAACAAGTCTCAAGCACCGGTTGCGACTCAATGGTAGAACACTGGGCTGGCACGCAGCGGACTCGGGTTCGAGCCCCACTGTGTCCTCGGTATTAGTTTTTTTTTTCTTATTTAGCGTTAGGTTATGCGCAGTGCCGTAGTTCTCTCGATAACCACTGAGTTTTGATCTCATAACAGCTTTTGCTGTAAAAGGAAATGCTGTCGTGATAACAAAAATGCGTGCCTGTCAAAACAAGGCGTGCTTCACTGCAACACAGTTCTGACACGCGGGCAGCATGTCATCTGCTCCTCGCTGCATCAGCACGTCATGATGCGATCATTCGTTCATTCTTTCTGGTAAATTAAAGAATTTAATAATGGCCACTGTGGCAAACTTTGTGATATGCTTTAGCTGGGAAACACGATCATTGAAGCTTTCGAACTTATTTTTGAAGTAGGCGTTGCAAGCAAAAACTCTGCCAGCAGTGTAAGTGCAAAAATTGCTGGAGAAACTGGCATTTGGAGGTTCGCCAAACTGTCCTTTATTAAACTTTTTTTGCAATCCCAGAAAAAATTGGTACATCATAACGTGCTGACGTTGCGAGAACATAGTTCGGCCTGCTTCTTCGTCTATATAACATTTTTTCTCTGTTTTGTTTCTTTGCTTCTGCAGGCTATGGCAATGACCCCGAGGTGACCTCGAGGGCCTGCCAGATTCTGCAACGAGTGGTGGACACTGTCTGCACCCTGCTTCCCAGAGACATCCTGCAGAGGTGGGCATTACAGCACGTGGTGGCATTTGCCGATTCCAAAAAGTATTTTCTCGAACTAGACATCACTATATGAAGAATAAGAATGAATGAACAAACTTTGTATAAAGTACGGAAGTTTCCTTCAGGCGCAGCAGGGGGAAGAGAGGATTAACCCCTGTCCCACCCCACCCTTCGTCGATGATGATGGCAGGCCCCGCCACGGTGGTCTAGTGGATAAGGTACTCGGCTGCTGACCCGCAGGTCGCGGGATCAAATCCCGGCTGTGGCGGTTGCATTTCCGATGGAGGCGGAAATGTTGTAGGCCCGTGTGCTCAGATTTGGGTGCACGTCAAAGAAACCCCAGGTGGTCTAAATTTCCGGAGCCCTCCACTACGGCGTCTCTCATAATCATATGGTGGTTTTGGAATGTTAAACCCCACAAATTAATCAAAATCGATGATGATGGCAGTGCCTCAGGTGATGGCTCGAAGTCTCTGGACTCGAGCGGAATGTTCGGCTTGCTGGACGGCCCAAAGCTGGTCAGCCGGCTCGTTGCCGTTGAGTGATGCTGATGCAGCCGATCAACAGCAGTGGACAATAAGACAAAAAAAAAATCTTTTCTGAAGCACATTTTTACGTGGTACATCACAATGTCAGACTTCCCTCTTCGCCATCATCGCTGTCGCTTCTTTGGAAAGGTGGCCTGTCGTGGAGTTGTTGAGGAGTTGCCTCGAGTTCGTTGCTGCTGTGCGCTTCATAGTAATGTCATGGTTGCAGCATATAAAACCCAGAAGTTAATCTTATTTAGTATGCACAGGGGTTAAACTTGCACTTTATTCCCTGGCATAAATAAGCGGCTAGAATTGTCTTTTTCCTTTTCTCATTAATGTCTCACATATTTAGCAACACCAGTCCCCATCAATAAAACTGTGCATTTAACTATTATTCTGTATACCTTTCCACGTGAGGCTCTTTCTTTCTTTTGCATGGCTTTCTATTACAAGTACACTATGACATCATAAGAAAGTGGCATCTTACAAGAAAATAAGTTCGTTATATCTGAAAATAAGTTACAAATGTTATGTTTTAACACTGTATTGCGAGACTGTTTTTCATGTACTTCGTTATAACCAACATTTTGTTACATCCATGTTACTTATACAGTGGACTCCTCTTAAACGGAACTCGAAGGGGCAAGAAAATTTGTTTTACTTATGAGAAGTTTTACTTAAACAAGGCCCAAAAGATGAATGAAATATGACTTTATTTCAAAAGCACCAACTGTGGCTGACTGAACAAAATCGTTTTAATATATACAATACTTAAATTGTTGATTAGAAAGAAAAATGTTGCCAATATTGCTTGCAAATATCTGTTTATAGCTGCACTTTCTCTAGAAACTATCTTAAAGACAAGACCACGCCGCTTCCTAAAACTGCTCAGGCAGCCATCGCTCACCCGCAACTTCTCGATCCCCATGCGAGTAGCAATCTCTTTGGCCTTCTCTGCGAAAATGGGGCCACTGATCAGGAAGTTTGCACGGCGCGCACGCTTGAATCAGAGAAATAGAGCATCTTCGATTTCTTTGTACACTGCCGCTCTCATCTGCAATCTGTCCGTGAAGTCCCCAAGCTTTACAGCTTAAGTTTTTCCTTTGTTCTTGAGTATTCTCAACAGTGGACTTAGGAATATTGAAATTCTTCACAATTTCTGTCTTCGATAGGTCGTTGCGGTCAAGTTGTTGAATGGTTTTTACTTTTGTTGCGAGCAAAAGTGCATTGTGCTGCCATTTTTTTTCCATCTCAAGTTCACGACGAGATGGAAACAAAAAAGATGGAAACGAGATGGATTGTTTGCTGCACGGCGTGCGCGGACATGTGCAATAGCTAGACTGGCTTGACTAGGCTAGCTTCAGCATTTGTTTCATGGTTGCTAGACTGCTGTGGCCACTTCTACTGTTCATGGATTTTGCCCGCTTAGTTTCATTTAACTGATGTAAGCGAAAAAAATCATTCCGATTACCCGAAACTTTTTATCATTAAATATATAGGAGACCAACCAAATGTACCTAAATAGTTTCGTTTATGCGGCTTTTTCATTTAAGCGAGTTTCGTTTAATGGGAGTCCACTGTATTGAGGTTTGAGTGGTGTATCTGTTACACACTAAGCTATGAGAATGTTAATGGAAAGTCTATGTTTTCATACTAATTTAGGCCATTCGTGGGCCTTCATTACCATCTCGTCGTTTTCTTCACTGTTTGATGATGTCCTATGCAGGTGTTACAGCCTGTGCGTGGTCAAGGCTGGCAGTGCTGTCCTCAACGAAAGGTCAAAGTTCATTGCCCTCATGACCTTGCTGCCTGTTGACCTCCTTACAAGGTTTGTTTTCTTCTCCTCCCCACAGGTTTGTCAGGGCGGGTAGCTGTCTGCTTTTCCTTTGTACCGTACCATTTTCGGTAATTGCAATACAAGTCTGACGTTTGTTACCTGAGTAGAGTTTACATGTATTATGGTGTCTTGGTTTTTGAGAGGGTTTTTTTTCTCTGGAGTTCATTCTCTGCTCAGTTGAGGATGAAGTGCATAATGGATGCTTACAGTATGACTAATTTTACCCACAATGCAAGGTGTACTAGTACAAGCACTAGTACAGTATCTCGACATTGCTAACATAATATTTGTTGGGGAAATGGGCTCCTATTTCAGAGCCGGAAGGATGAAATATCGTACGGTGTTCAATGAGACGTGAATAGTGCCTTTGTAATGGAGTAGCAAATATAATGATATAATAAGGAATTTTCGGTGATTACATTTGGAAACTATACTCACCAAATCTTTCTGCCACTTAATTGAATAGCAAAATTATTACTTCACAGCATGACCCAATTATTCACAGTAAGGTTTAATAAATGTCACCATGACAGAAAAGAAAAATGGAGTGTCGATTGTATTGTGAAAAAAAATGTTTGTCTAACATCAAAGGCGTGCTTGCTGGGAGCCACTGCTAACCATTTGTAGATAGGTCTGACTAGGACTGAATTGCACGTCAGTTGCAGCCTACAGTGTCCTCTGCCACTTTGCAGTGAGGCGCTGCTGAGCTCACCCGAGCTACAGGAGCAAGCGTTGCAGCGCACGGCCATCTTGTCTGCCCCGGGCATCATCCTGACTGTGCAAGGCTTCCGCACGGTCATGTCTGCATTGCTACTACCGCCACCTGGTGGTGGCAACATCGACGCCTGCGAGGTAGGCAAACCGCTGAATAATAATCGGTGATGAAGCTGGCTGTATAATGTGGTTGTTTTGTAGATGTCTTTAGTCACGTGCCTTTGCAACATATTGCTTCGGATCTTTAAGATATTCAGTCATACAAGTCAGTTTGCTGTAAGGGTCATGTGTTGTTACGCCTAAAATATAAATAAGATGTAAGAAATTGTTACGCTGGTCATTTCATTGTAAAAGCGTTCACTGGTGCACGTTGCCAATGATATGTGTCATAGAGTGACACCATGTACGTTAGATGAATGTATTTTTGTCGACCCGCAGCCGCACTCAAGCTACAGTTTTGTAGCTTTTGGTCTGGGGTGCCTTTCCTCCTGTTTGTACGGAAGACAGTTATCATTATTATTATTATCATTATCTCTTGCAGCCCCTGTGTGAAAATCAAAGTTTGAAACGCGAGTGACACTGTCGTGAAGAAATGGAAGAAATTTTCTCCTTTGATAGCTAACCTGACAAATAAAAAAAAAGCCAGGTGGCACACGTCAACGATGTAACTTGGAATGCGTGACTCTTTACCGTGACCCCTAATGTAAGAAGGTGCTGAAGCATGTTATAGATGTTGGGCGTATGTCATGGCGACAGCCACTTTAGTTGGATACAACTCGGGAAGGCAAGAGAGGGCCGGCCCAGATAACCAAAGCAGTGTCACCAATGGCCTTCATTACTAAATACACTCAAACCTCGTTATAACAAAATTGCATCTTGCCTTACAGGAAAGTATGTTTGTTATATCCGAAAATTTTTTATAAAGCTATATTCCAACACTATCTATGCAAGGCTATACATTTACTTTGCTATAACCGATATTTCGTTATATCCGGGTTCGTTATATCGAGTTTTGAGTGTAAATAGTTCCGCTCACCAGCCGGATTGTGGAGTTGCAGGCTATTGTGTGCACTAATTTGTTCGGGCATGTGATTGAAATAGAAATGTTGTTACTTTTCAAAGCCGTGCCTAACCACAGCTTACTGCATTTTCTGTATAGGTACTGTCAGTAAGTCATGGTACCGGGCTGCTGACACGGAAGCGTTGCCATTAAAAGCCCTATGGCCTGTCAGTGTGGTTTAGTACCACACTTCAGTTTGGTTTATAGTACTTGTGCAATTCGGTCAGCCAAAGTGAAATTTGGTTACGGTTGCCCCTTAAAGGTTTGGTGCGTGTTCATTGGAGCCCCATTTCGTACCTGTGCAGTTGCGCCTGGAGCGGCTGGCACCGGCTAGGCTGGCCTCGGGTCACCACGCAGGCGCCCTCTGGTGCTGGGCCTTGTGGGAGTCTGCGCAAATTTGCGTGCACCTGAAGCTCCGCACTCCTCTGGGCAAACCCCAGGAGACGTTCACCTCGATTGAAGGGGCCCTCAAGGCCCTGCTTGCTGATCCCTCGCCCACGGGTATCCCTTCTCTCAAGAGGTGTGTTCTGGGCTGCTGTGCTGTCGACACAGTACTTGCTGTGTGACATTACTCTCAGGGTTTATTTTGTCAGAGTGAAAGGCAGTCCTTTTAGCCATGACAGATCCTCCAAACTTTCAAAATTAAATGATGTTAATTGGTGGGTAAAAAATGATTGTGCAGTAGACATGCAGTCAAGGAGATCCATGCACTTGTGAACTTTCCCTTGATATGTTGAGGAGTAATCTGCAATAACGTTTTTATGTCACTGCATTTAATGCTGGCTTTGCTGTCAATGCTGGCAGTCGTCGTATCAGCCATGGGAGGGTGAGCCTGCACAGCAGGATGTTGACGTAGACTGCAGGCATGCATACAGATACAGTTGAGGACTGAAGCGTGACGCTGGTCTTTCTGACCCGATTCACATTATAGAGTTGTACCATATAGAGTATGGAGTGTATGGTAGCTTCCTCCACACTGTTATACTCGACAGTGTTCCAAAATATGCTAACTTTGGCAGTAAAATATTGCAGTGAAGCACGACACATGTGGCCAAACTACTAACACTGGTACAGCGGGAATGTGGTGCGAATTTCTGTTGTCATTGCATGAGCGCGGCTATGCGTGCGCTTTGATTGTGATTTAATCAGTCTCTTCTCGATTCAGTCTTCTGCGAGTACATCATGCACCTGTGTGTGTGTGTGTGTGTGCGTGCAGGGCACAGCTGCTTCTGGACTTTCTGGAGCATCTCGACAAGAGCATGTACAATGCGTACGAGGGCAGTGCAGGCAGCCTGCCTGCAGCCCCCAAGGCGGTGCGCACATTCTTTCGCACCAACCGGGCCACCTGCCTCGAGTGGCTGGCCAGGGTGCGACCACGAGCCGTGCGCCTTGCCCTGCGCGCGGGACGGCCCGCCGAGGCCCTGCGACACACGGCGGCCCTGGCTGCCTCTGCGCCTCAGGTGAGACAGTCTGCTGCAGCCCGTGTGCCGGCACACAAAATGTTGCTTACTTAATCTACCTACCAACGATAAGAATAAGAACAATGTTGAGTAGCTGCTCAGCAGGTGTCTCTACTGAGCAGATGCCTGAGCAGTAGTGCTGTTCTTAGTCGAGCCTGTGCTGTCTGCACGTTGTTGCTGATGATTGCAGACGAGCGGCAACATGAAGGAGATGTGGACGAGAAGAAAGAAGAGGTTTAATGACGAGCAGTAGAATAAACATAGGAGTGCTTTGACTAGGGCTCGTGTCTTTATTTTACAAGTGTCATGCAGGGTCATGTTCGCTGCCCCTCCGCTTGGGTGCTCAAGGTGATAAGGCTCGTAATGATTAGGATAAATTATGACAGTGATGCTAAATGACTATGATGAGGATGCACGCGACTGATCACTCTAGACAATTTCATAAACTTTCGCACTTACAGCTTTGCTGTCCAGCAGTTTTGGTGCTGTAAAACTGGCTGAAATTTTGTTCTTTTCTTCATGTCTATTATATTATGGCACTGTAATGCGTGCCAAATAATTTGACAGATTGACTTAGTTGTACTTCATTATTTAATACTGTCATCTATGACAAAGTAGAGGTGTGGCAGTAGAGAGGGAAAATCTGAAAGGTACGACATTGATTGTATTCAGTACGAGCATTTCTTTTTTTGTGTGCACAACGTTACAGCAGATTACCTAAACAAGAGGCTTCATTTTTTACTCATAAGCTGTGTATCGGAATTTCTGAAAGCAGCCATTCTAATGGGGTCTCTATCTTTCTCCTCTGAGTCTTCACATCCCCTTTTTTATTTGGTTGCTATAACCGAATATTTTTGCTTCACTGTCCGCAATGAATCCACTCATGTAGAAAGTACAAACACGGGTAGTCAAGAATTCGAATGATGCAAAAGCCAGAACTGCATGGTACTGAACGGTTAAGTGCATAGTGTAGACTTTGTTATCTTGCATTGCTAAATCTGGCAGCATGGTACTCTTTTATAGAAGCATTCTATGGCTGTCGTTTGTGTACTAGTAACCCTTGGTTGTGTGGCACTACTGTCAATGCACAGGCCTGAAGAACCGTTGAAGCATTTTTGTAATCTTTCATGGGGGCATAATACCCAGTCATTGCGAATTGGGCCAGTTGGTGAGGATTCATTGTGGTCATAGTGCAAGAAACGTAGACAGAAGAGGAGAGAACCACACAGAACAGGTACGAAGTTGTGTCGAATCGCATTGGATTAGTGCCTGTCCTGTGTGGTTTTTTTCTCCTATGTCTACGTTTGTTGCATTTTGAATACAACAAACGCTCCGTCACCTAGTTAACTTTCAATAGCCACCGAATTTCATAGTCTATGTTAGCTTGCTTCTACAGCCCATGAACAAGCCAGTCGAGGACATGAAGTTTGCTTTCCAACAAGCTGGATCGCAATTCAGAGTTGGCTGCATGACTGGGGCAGATGTCATTTGGCCCGGCACTAACCCCCGTATTCACAAATGCTCCTCGACTCGACTTTCACCCTTCACTTGACAGAGTTGAGCACTGCGCCGCCGCTCGGCTGAAAATGGCGCTGCGCTACTCGAGAATCGCAGCAGATTATTGCTGATATGCAGTGACTTGCCATGACTAGAGACGACGCTTCCATCGGCTTTCTCAAGTGAAGGTGAAGCGTTGAGTGAAGGGACGTTCTAGAATACGGGGATAAGAGTTTATGATAGCATGCCAAGGTTATTCTAGGGTTATAAATTCAGATAAGCTGCCGTACTACTTCTGGAGCAACACAAATGTGCATGAGACCGGCCTCCGTAGCCTTTGCTAAAATGTCAATATAAGTTGTCGCAGAGTATAGTAAGGTCTGCGTAGGTAATGAACATAGTATTACGAAAAAAAAAGAAAAATATGAGACAGACAGTGATGTGCGGGCTAGGCTGCTCGGGAAAGGTCTGCGGACCACGTGATTTAGAGGCCTGGTGTATGCGAAATCCCTCGTAACCCTTGTCCTTCCGTGCAGGGCTTGGGAGCGGTGGTTCGTGATGTGGCCACCTCGCTGGTGCAGCTGCACTGCCCCGAGGCCATCTGGGGCCTGTACGCCTGGGGCAAGGAGGTCCTGGGTCAGCGCATGCCCTGGCTGCGTGCGGCTGCTGCTCACGCTGCCGGCAGGTGAGTGGGCACTTCAGGCTATAGTACTCGGTTACAACTTGACAAAAACGATCTCATGTACCTTGAGAATTGATGTTATGCGAAGCATATTGACACGTGCGGTTCTTTTGGTTTACGAAGAAAGCCGCTATCACTTTCTGTTAAGCGCAACGCAGGCCGCGTTTATCTTGTATGCCACTCTGGAACGCGTTATGACGCGTGTATAAAAGACTGACACGTGCGGTTCTTTTGGTTTACGAAGGAAGCCGCTATCACTTTCTGTTAAGCGCAACGCAGGCCGCGTTTATCTTGTATGCCACTCTGGAACGCGTTACGACGCGTGTATAAAAGCCGGCGCAGTGCGCCACTGGGGAGTCTGCGTGTATCACAACCTCATGACATCCAGATGTCACGAGGTTGTGATACACGCAGCACTTGAGAGGAAGCACGCAGGAGTCAGGGCGGTGTCAGGCGAACTGTTTATTGGGCGAACTTGTGCCCAGCAAAACAGGGCCAAACACAACTCACAGCAACAGCGGCGTGAACAGTCGTCGGCCGACGGAAAAAAGACTCCCCAGTGGCGCACTGCGCCGGCTTTTATACACGCGTCGTAACGCGTTCCAGAGTGGCATACAAGATAAACGCGGCCTGCGTTGCGCTTAACAGAAAGTGATAGCGGCTTCCTTCGTAAACCAAACGAACCGCACGTGTCAGTCTTTTATACACGCGTCATAACGCGTTCCAGAGTGGCATACAAGATAAACGCGGCCTGCGTTGCGCTTAACAGAAAGTAATAGCGGCTTTCTTCGTAAACCAAAAGAACCGCACGTGTCACTATGGTTGGAAGGGGAATGTGTTTTGTTTGCTTTTTACAGCACACACATATGTTGACCAGTTGTGTAACGATGCCAAGAGCAACATGGATATTAGCAACACCAGAAGTGGTAAGGTGATATGAAGTGCTGGGTTTGCACTGGTGTGCGCGAGGATGGTAGCCCTCACCACTGCTGCACTAATTAACTTCAGCGCATGGCACCAATGACGGTACCATTGACGTTAACCCAACGTGATGGCTGTATCATAGAAGTACATATGTAATGTTCTTAAAATTGGATGGCCAGCACTGCAACCACAATTGACGTTACACGAACATTAGGATCTACACTCAAACCTCGTTATAACGAAGTTTAAGGGAAGCCACAATTATTTCGTTATATCCATTATTTCATTATATCGATTATAACAGTTTGTGGAAATGTATGCTCAGATGGGTGCACACCTATAAGCATGCAAAAAAGGAAACCGCCTCGCAGCCTGATGTACCGCTACGTACCACGAGTGTGACGGAATATAAATAGTCGAATCTCATTAATTCAAACACGCTTAATTCTAACTTCCATGTAATTCGAACTCTCACTGTGCTTTCGTCAAAGTTATGTGTGTTTCAATGGGCAAAAATGCCTTGTAATTCGAGCGTACAAGCCCTTGCGACGGTTAATTCGAACATAACGGGCTCCGAAAATGCTCTCAGCACCATGTCTAATCCCGCGGCAGCACCTCTCAATGCTGCGCTCGAAGAAGGAAAAAAAAAAAAGAAAAGAAAAGACTGTGGTGGATTGTTTGCTCGCTCTCAAATGCTGATCTGCGACACGCCTGTGCCACGCTTCTTTCTTTCCCGTCTCTGCACACGTAGAGACTCTTCTCCTTTCAAGGCTGAGCGCGGAGAAAGAGGGAAAAAAAAAAGTTGTCATGGAGAGTCCTTCTTTCTCGGTGCAGAGGGCAGCAGCGGAGACGCTGTCATTGCCGTCGTCTTTAGAGAGTGTTGGCGCTGGACTTAGCCGCGCGCTACTGTGATTTGCAAACTACGTGTGAAATTTATTGATTCGCTGCAAGGTAAACGTCTGCAGAGGCGTCACCAATTACTTCAATTAATGACGAATGCCCTCTGATTTTTGAATAAATATAAGTCTTCTGAAGCTTCCCCATCGTGTGTTCTTATCAGTGAGGGGGGAATCGCTTTGCACTGTGCGGCTGCTTCTAGGTCACGTGACCCGCTGAGCGCTTCCTCAATCCTCTTTGCTGGCTTGTGAGGAGGAGGGATCTCTCGGCCATGTGTAACGTGGCTATAAGGTCAGCGCGGTATTTTTGAAAGAGCCACGCCGAGCGAGCGTCAAACTCCGCAGAAAACGATATACTTGACACTGTCACGCGCTAATCCTAAATCCCACACCACACACCGCTACGTCTTGCCACTCCTTGTCAACCAGGCCGAACTCCCCTTCCCCACACACGCAACCCCCAGCACTCTCGTCCCAATAATGATGATGACGCCGTCACGTAGTGCCCTCTCTCCGCCAAGTCCCGATGATGATGATGACGCCGTCACGTAACGCCCTCTCTCGGCCACCCTCACAGGTCCCCCCCCCCTCAAAATGTGAAGCCACCACTACACATCGCCTGCAGCGTCATGGTAGAGTGTCAGCTGATCTGCGTGTCTCACACCGTGGCGACGACCCGTTTTGGGGTCCACTAGAACAAAGTCATTCTGTCCTACACGTCTCACTGCCCGAAAGGGACCGGAACACCTGGGTGCAAGCTTCGAGGAGAAGCCCTTGGTGGCATCGCTGAGGGAGTGGCTTTCGAGCAGAACAAGATCACCCTCCTGTATTGTCAGTGGCCGCCTGTGCTGGTCGTAGCGAGTCTTCTGGGCGCGCCACATGTGGTTTTGGTGTGTCCTGGAGAAGTCAAGCACCTCCTGCAGACACTTGGAGACCTCGGTAGCAAATGCACGGTATGCTGTCGCAGGAGGCTCCGCGTCGTCTTTGGCCTCAGCCTGTGTCCATGGGGTTCTCAGCTCCCGGCCATAACAGAGGAAGGCAGGCGTGTAGCCCGTGACAACGCTTTCAGCCGTGCGCATGGCCAGGGCTATTTCAGGGATGTGCTGGTCCCAGTCTTTGTGGTTGGAACAATAAGCCCTAAGGCACTGCTTGATAATGCCATTGTGGCGCTCCACCATTTGTCCGGCAGGGCGGTACGAAACAGTGTGTCGGTCTTGTATGCCCCAATGCTCAAGGAGGCCCTTCCACAACCTGCTTACAAACGGCTTTCCATTATCACTTGAAATGGAGACAGGTGGGCCATGTCTGCAAAAAACCTGGATCATGCAGGCCACCACACTCTTGCTGTTTGCTGCCCGTAATGGGAAAAGTTCAATGAACTTGGTGAACTTGTCAATCACCACTAGAAGGTACTTGCGGCGTCGAGGCGTCATAGGCAAGGGCCCAATTATGTCTACGCTGAGCTGTTCCATGGGGGCAGTGGCCCATTGACTGCTCATCAGCCCTTCTGGCTTCTGCCGGTGGGCTTTGGTGCACTGACAAACCTGGCAGCATCGCACATACCGTATTTACACGATTGTAAGACGACCCTTTTTTTCAAATTTGACAATCCAATGTTGGGGGGTCGTCTTAGAATCGAAATCGAACCATGTACCTTAGAATCGAAATCGAACCATGTATTGTCATCTCGAATAGTTTCCCGCTCAACCCAAAGCGCATAGTTTTCCGCGTGCTTATACAAAAGCTTTTCTTTTTTTAGCATCTACTGCGCGCATTACGAGTGCCTTTATGACGAGCGCACGGCCCTTGAGGGAGCACCGGTAATCGATGGAAGAGCCGCCGTAGGGGGGTACTGGTAGTTGACGGAAGAGCTCCTCTTTGTGATACAATTTTCTAAGCGGGCGCATCGCCGCGTGCTCCTGTCGCTTGTGTCCACGACCGGCTCTCTCGAGTCACTTCTGTCTGACATGAGTGCCGTAGGCTCGAAGAACACTCGGCGCTCGTTTACGGCAGCGTTTAAGCGGGCTGCTATTCTTCATGTGGAGGAAACCAACAACTGTGCAGCAGGACGGAAGTTCGGAATCGGTGAATGTGTGGTGCGAAAGTGGCGGCTTCAGCGCGAGGAAATTTTCTCGTGCGACTCCAAGCGCCGTGGCTTTCGCGGGCCGAAGTCTGGCCGCTTTTCGGAACTAGAGGCGAAGCTTGCGGCCTACTCACACTTGACGACGACGTGCTGTGGGACTGCAGCAGCAATGACGGCAGCAGCACCAGCGAGGACGACTCCAGCGACGATGAATAATCCTCCGCAACCACGTGAATAAATTTCCCTTGTGTAAAATGCACGAGTTCTTTTTTTTTTTTTTTTTTTTTTGATATGCGATTTTGGGGGGGTCGTCTTACATTCGAGTCGTCTTACAATCGTGTAAATACGGTACTTGGCTATGTTCGAGCGCATACCCAGCCACACGAAATTCTGAGAAATGCGTCTGAGGGTCTTGAAAAAGCCGGAGTGGCCGCTAATCGGGTGGTCATGGGACAGTCGCAGGACCAAGGTGTCCACTGCCCACACCACAGCCAGACACTCCCATTCTTGCACTGTATAGCGCTGCTCTGCCTCAGTGAGGACCCTGCTAATGAAGCTTATTGGATGCAGTTGAGCATCACTCTCGGCTGCCTGCAGAAGCACCGCTGCAATGCCAACTCCACTGGCGTCTGTTTCCACCACGAATGGTCTGTTGAGGTCCGGCAAGTTTACAACAACATCGTCGGCCAGGGACTGCTTAAGTGCTCTAAAGGCTTCCTCTTGCTGCAGCTCCCACCGCCAACGTTGGTTTTTCTTAAGGAGTTCTGTGAGTGGACGTGCAGTGATAGAAAACTGAGGTATGAACCCTCTGTAATAGCCTGCTAGTCCCAGGAAGGCCTGCAGCTGTTTGATTGTTGTTGGTTGAGGATAGTACAGCACCGCTCGCACTTTTTCCTTGTCCAGCCTACACTGCCCGGGCGATATTTCATGGCCAAGGAACTTCAGGTATTGACAGCACACGTGCACCTTCTCTGGGTTAATGGTCAGCGGTGCCGAACTTATCCGCTTCAACACCTCTCGAACATGCTCAAGGTGATCCTCTACGGTCTCCGAATACACCAGGACATCATCAAGAAACGCCATGGCAAACTGGTGATTAATTCTCTCCAGTAGTTGGTCCATCAGGGTCTGAAACGTGGCAGGACCTCCGGCAACTCCAAAGGGCATTCTCATGAACTCGAAGGTTCCCCGATGGCAAATGAACGCTGTCTTTGGAATATCCTGCTCTTGAACAGGGATTTGAAAAAACCCTGTGAAAGATCAAAACTTGAGAACCACCTGGCTCGTCCCAGCTGTGCCAGCAACCAATCAGTCCTCGGCATGGGGTAGACTGGCACCTGAGTGCGTGCATTCAGCTGGCGGTAATACACAGCCATGCGGTAGCCACCAGACTTCTTCTCAACCAGGACTGGAGCACTGGCATGCTGACTTTGTCTAGGGCGGATGAGGTTCTGTGCCAGCAGGTCTTGAATGCAGTTGTCCATGATGGCCTGCTTCTTGGCATTCACTGGTCGCAGTTTGCATCGAACAGGTGGGTTGTCTCCCGTGTCTATGCGATGCTCTGCCAGGGTTGTGCAGCCCGGAGTTGTGGTGAAGATTTCACTAAACTCCTCTAAAATGTGTTTCATGCGTGGGTCTAGGTCCGACGAGTGGCCGGGAATGATCCCATTGCAGGCTGCAGTCGCCTCCGGCACACTGGCACACACACTGGCATCGCCCTCAGCAAAAATGCAGCGCAGACTGTCTCCAAAATCATCCACTGCCTCTGGCTGTTCCTTAACGGCCTTGACAAAGGGCACAATTCTTTGTGGTTCTGTGCCGACAGTCCACCCACCAAGTGACACGTGCAGAGAGATGCCACTCACCGTCAGGAAATCCCTACCGAGGACAACGTCACGTCACAGGTCAGGAACGCACAAAAACTGCTGTCTGCGGCAACCGGCAGCCCACTCGATCTGGCACTTCAGAGACATGGTTGACTGCGACCAGCCTGATGCTAAACGCAGCACGCGTACGTCTGCCTTGGGTTTGGCTCCAGAAGCTTGGGCCGCCGCTGCGGCGTGCTGTCCGAAGAAGCTTACACTTGAGCCTGTATCTAGCAGGGCCTTGAACGTCGACGACCTGATACGGACGTCGATAAGGGGCTCTTTGCCACCGGCTGTGGTCTCTACTTGGTGCGCACTGCCGTAGGTGCCCGCCGGGGCAGCACCTACCGCCACTGGTTTCCCGGGCACTGTGCTTGCATGTGACCCGATCGCTGGCACCGGAAGCAAACCCGTGGCCCCATTCGTCGACCCGTGGCACAGTTACAAGATATATGGCCGAATCCACCACAGCGATGGCACTGCACACACATTGCTCCACTCGCGGGCTCCTGCCGCGGCATCGGTCCCGGCCCGTAGGGTGAGAACAAAGGCGCTGTGTCGCACGAGTACTGTCGGTCCCGGCAGTACGACGGGTCTAGCGCAGCTGGATGCAGTGGCCAGTGATAAGTCGGCGGTGCCGGTGGGGCAGCAGCACACGAAGCGAACGACGCCGTCGCCGTACTGTTCGGCTACGGCAGTGAGTGATGGTCGGGGGGGCCTGACTAGGCCGGAACGCCAGATCTCTGGCTACTTGGTTGCTCGGAAGTGGCGGTGGTCTGTACTGGAGGCGACGCCAAGCCGCTTCATTAGGCCGTCGGCTGCCTTCACCAACTCGGCGAGGTCGTTGTAGGCAAGCCCCTCCGCCAAATCTTGCAACTGAGGGTGCATCTGCCTCAGTACGCGCTGCACCTTCTCGGCTTCAGAGACCTCTTCCCCGATGCGGTCGTAAAACGTAGCGATCGCATATATAAACTCTTTCAAATTTTCTTCCGGGTGCTGCGTGCGCTGTTCGAGCTCCGTCTTCAGGCGACGCTTCGCGTCAATCGACGAGAACTCGGAGCGGAAGGCGGCAGTGAAGTGCTCCCACGAGTCGAACCTGCGCACGAACCGCCACCACAACTTCGCGCCACCCTCGAGGGCAGCCGGTACCACGTGTGTCAGTCGCTTACCGGCGGCGAGTCACGAGGCAGAAGTTTTCCAAACGTTCAAGAAACTCCTCCGGCGACTGCAAGTCTCTAGCACCGGCGTAGCGGGGGAGGTGCGCACCGGCGAGCCGAGGTGCAGAGTCGTCAGTGGCCCGAGGGACCGCGCCAGTGTTAGCGATCGCAGTCCATGCTCCCACGTGCGAAGCCATGGGCAGCGGCGTCGCCATCACTCGATCGCGCACGACCGCCGCGATCCGTTCGCGCTCCATGGCGGAGCCGTCGGTGTCCAGCAACAGCTCTTCAACGACACCTTGGAGCCTAGGCATGTCGTCCGCTGCAGTTGTCGGGCCTGAAGCCATCCCGGACGAGCCCCCACTTGTCACGCGCTAACCCTAAATCCCCCACCACACACCGCTACGTCTTGCCACTCCTTGTCAACCAGGCCGAACTCCCCCTTCCCCACACACGCAACCCCTAGCACTCTCGTCCCAATGATGATGATGACGCCGTCACGTAGTGCCCTCTCTCGGCCAAGTCCCGATGATGATGATGACGCCGTCATGTAACGCCCTCTCTCGGCCACCCTCACAACACACTACGGTCAGTTTTTTTATAAACTATTTGATATACTAATTTAGTTCGTTATATCCAATTACCAGTCAATTTTACATCTTTACAATGACGTTTAAAATGCATGGTTCTCAATGGAGCCTTCAAGGGGAATTTCAATCACCATGTTATATCCTATATTTTGTCATATCACGTTACATTGTAACGAGGTTTGAGTGAACAGTAAGACCTTGTTAACTTGAAGTCACTGGGGCCGCGAGAAAGCTTCGAATTAAGCTGGTTTTCGAATTACCAGAACATACAAGAAGCGGGATGCAAGGAACTTCGAAAACTATTCAAAGTATATCGGCGCTTGTCGTTTGCTGTGCTGGCTAGCTTGCGGCTTCAAAGGCCATGTTCTCCAGCAATACATGGTCTTTATTTTGCCGCAAACATGGAAGAATGGTGGTCATCGCTGCTGCCACCGTCCTTTATTTATTATTAACTGTCTTATTAATTTCTTTACAACCCCAGAAAGAATCCCGCCGACTTTGCGAGAAACATGCGATAAGCTGCCCGCATGTCACCACTGTGCTGCAGTGAAGCACGGCCCGTTTTCCGCAGGCGCACGTTTTGGTTGACCTCGAGACCGTTTTTCTTCTTCTTTTTTTTTTTTTTTTGCACTGGAAATAGCGAGGCTGGAGTGGTTCCACTGCCACCCGTTAGTATTGATTTATTGCATTGCCTTGTGGCTATTAACAACAGTCGTTCTGCAGATTTGCAGTGAAATCGGGATCTCGAACTGGCACATTGCACCCAAAGGTTTCGCATTAAGGGGGAGGTGGCGATCGAAAAAAACTTTTTTGTTTGTTGAGCTAGAGTAATGAAATTTGGCAGGCATACTGAAGAGTGTCTCGTATAGCTATATATGAAGTTTCATTGCGATATCTCGAGTAGTTTTCAAATTACACTATGTTACATAATTTGATGACATAGTCTGCTGGTGAAAAGCCTAGCATTGTAACAAAACATGCCAGGAAGGTCCAAGTGGTTTTGATCTTTACTCAAAAGAACACTACACAGGATGACATTATCAAAAATTGTCTATTCCTTTTAGTTTTTTTACAAATAACATCCCCATCAGCTTCATGTATTGCATCAGAACTTCTCATGCACTAGTTAGCACATGCAAAAAAAACTAGGCCCTAAGCAAGGTAAAGAATAATGTCATCCTGTCAACAAGACTTCAAGGATTAAAAAAAAAAACAGCATCAAAATCGGTGCAGTCACTGCCACGCTACACTTTTCACAAGCAACACTAAGTGCCCAAAACACACTTCAGAGAAAATGGCTTTCAAAGTTTTTGTAGCACTTCACCTTCATCAAAATGCACCAGAACAGTAGTCTTTGGTGTCCATGCCTGCAGGTGGCCTTTTGGTCCTCTGTTTCTTCATCTGGTGCATGTTTGATGATTTTTTAGCCCGCTGGCTGTTCTTTTCTGCAGCCCTCTGGAGGGCAACAGCCCCAGGTTTTACACCTAGTGCAGTGCAAATCTCGGTGTAAGCTCGCAAGCTGCCTGCATTGTACTTTGCAACAGCTTCATGCACTGCTGCTTCCACAGTGAAGAGGGAGGCATGCTGCTGCTTGGATATCAGTGACCAAATCACTGAGTGGAGGCTCTCGGCAGCATTTTGAGTCTTGTTGCCGCTACATCGAGCCAGCAGTTGAGGGTCGGAAAGGCGTTGGTAGATAGGCCACAGTGCTTCTATAACCTTGCTAGGAAGGTTGTACTTGTGTGGAGGTGGTGACTTTCCTTCTGCTTCTGCTGAACGGTGCCTGCACCAACTGAGGGCACCAGGAGGACACAGCTGATGATGGGGCTCGGCATCAGTGGATGAAATGTGGTGGAGTGTTGCCATCACCGCCCTTTGCATATCTTGCACATATGTGTTGCTTCGCAGGGCTAGGCCATAATAGCTGGTGAGCCTCTTTATAAGATCTTGCGTAAGGCCACCTCTTCCACCAAGTGCCTCTCCCTTTTTTGCTTTGCTCACAAGAGAGCGGAGCGCAGTGCCCATTCTTTTCTGGACATGATTCACACAGTCCTCCTTTGTGAGTGGTATGAATCCATATGTCTGATCATTGCACAGGGCTGTGTAGGTGCGGCTGTCTCCATCACAAATTACGTTTGTGTACCTGAGGTCGTTCTTGCTGATGGAGCGCCCAAAAAGCTGCAGTGCAGCTTCAACTTCCATGCGCCCTGCGCCTACATCGGTGTTTTTTTGGCACTCGTGAGCCTTCCTCCATTCTTCATATGTAGGGTGGCTTTCAGGTGGCCCTAGCGTACACCCAAGGCAGAAATTAGACAAGACTGTGCAGTCAATCACCAGACCCGTGTAAAATTCAATAACACAGCCTACACCAATGTGCGAGCTGTGCCCACGAGTTAGCCATGTGCCATCATACACCACTGTAATGTTTTTCGTGAAGTTCACTTCCATTTCTTCATATGTGTTCTTGACGGCCTGTACAGCATCTGTCAAAACAGTTTGTGCAGCCACTTTGGCAGCTGGCTTTATCACATTCTTTAAGTGGCGTTGATAAGTCTTCTGGTGCAGTCCTCTGTGCGACACATTCATCACTGCCCAGAAGTCATTTATAGCAGTAGGTCCTTTTCCGATGCACCTGATTGCCTGCACTGATCTAACATTTACATCGAAGACTCTCGCACCTTCTTTTCTCTCTGACGACCAGTGAGAGCTGGCTGTGCCGCAAGAACGACATATAAGCACCATTTTCACGGCAAGTCCAAGCCTTGTGTCCCGGTCCACAGCGAGGTCTTGCTCATGGCAAATTGGGCAGAGTGTTTTCCCAATCATCGCGTTCAGAGCGGTCATCTGCATAAGCACGTATTCTTCTTCTGGCGCAGGCGTAGTTTCGCGTTCCTGAGACGCTGTCAGTGCGAATTTCCGCTCAGTTGCCGACATCGCGCCGAGCGACTCGCGAACTGTTGTCGACTGCGCCTCTGCCGTTTGCGCGAACAGAAAGCTTGGTTGAATATGCCCTTGAATGGTACGACACTCGCCGAGTAAAGTCTCGTTATCACTCCGTTGATTTACGGCGTCTGCTGACGCACCTGTCATTTCCGCATCGATCGTTTCACCGTCATGTTCAACAGCCCGATCTCGGTTAGGCGAGCAGGCAGCCTCACCTTGATGCGTGATAACATCGATAAGCATGCCTTCAGTTGATGACTCTGACACGCACCTGCGTCGCACCACCTCTGCATTGTCCGCTGGGTTGCGATAACTTGTTGACGGCTGAGGATCCAGGGTGACTTGGTTATCGCCGACTGACTGCCGACTTGTTGGGCATTTTTGCGAATGCCGTGGAATAGGCAGTCGGCGCTTCCGTTTCCTGCGAAGCGTGCGATCCATCGCCGCAAACCACGTGCAAAGCTTTTGAAGAGCCTCCTCGGCACAAAGAGCTGCGTCGGTCGTGCGTCCGGCAACTTGCGACTGTTCAAGCAGAAGGCACGGGAGAACTCGACGATCGGGGGGCTGCGCAGAACTATCGTCTCGTGAAGATGGTTTGCACGACAGTGCCGAGGCCAATCGCAAAAGACGAAGAAGCACACGGAGAACGTTTGCAACGAACAAGTCGGAGCAGACAACAAGCCGCGCAGCCGGCGCGGCAGCCGCACCATGCGTGGGAGATGAGCACGTGAGCGCGCGCACCAGCCAATAGCAACCACTCGTTTCCCCTCGCTCCGAAGGAGCGCGCGCTCCGTCCAATTGTAGCTCCGCGTTTGAAAAGCGGGAAACTCGAATACCTCGTGCGCTACCCAATCGCAAGCCAGTTACGCCTCGACCACGCCGTTGTTGTCACCGCTGATGGCGGGGAAAAAAAAGCAAGAAATCACGAACAAAACGTGACCAAGATGGCGGCGCTCGGTTGAGCGGGGGAGAAACGGCGTGCACGCGAAGTTAGGGTATTTTTGACGATCACGCGCTCCTCAGGTGCTGCCTCGGCTAGCTAAATATTTTATTTGAGGTACTTTTAGCGCGAATTCGGCGCTGATATTTACAGAGGAGGTAGTTTATAGATTATACTGACCAAATATACTGTTTTCTAAAAATGGACTTTTTTGACATTTTTTCGGTTTTCGAAGGCCGCGTCCCCCCTTAAACGGACTGGTGCCGGCCGCTGCTTCAAATTATCCACTCAAACTTGCATAGCAAAATACGGGACCGCAGAAATCCTTCGAATGAAGTGAGATTTCAAAATAACCGAGTTCGACTTAACGAGGTTTTACTGTATTTGAAAAGTATAGCCAAGGCCTGGTGTGGCTCGGTGGTCTAATACTTCCTTGCCAGACAGAACGCTAGGGTTAGATTTCTGCTGGGACAGTGACATTTATTGTTTGCATTCGTCCAGTCTACGCTGCCTATGGTAGCTTTTTCTTAATGCTCAAGAATTAGATTTAACCATGTGTGTTCTTGCCGTTCCTGGGTAGATATAAAACGTCTATCACCGGTGGGACATACCCGCATACCAGTGGCACATACCCGCCCATGGGTATGTGCCACTGTTCTTCAAAAAATGTTTGACGATGTACACGACGAGGCTGCGACATTATTCATGTCATGATCAGCGAATCCTATTCGACAAACCATCTTGACCTCCCGTACTAATTATGGTATACCCCAAGTTAAGAGGGTGATCATGAGAGCACGCAGATGTAGGCAGCTAGATGGGTGCGTGGGTAGGTAGGTACAGCCGCCGATTTTTCAGACCTGGCGGGGACCAAAAAAAAGGCCGGAAAAATTTTTTTTGTCAAAAATATGAACTTTATTGCATCAAGCAGGCTTAAAAAATCCATAATTCTGCCTTGCCTCATACTACGCTTGGAAGCAATTCGGTTCGCCCGTATTTGTGCCAAGGTGACATCTTCACCGTAAATGCTAGACAAAAGCATCACCGCAGTGGCAATCTCCGCCGCCGACGGCTGCGGCACAACCTGGTGAAGAATTTATTCATCTGTGGGCTTCGCGCAAAAAACAATGTCATTGTTTGCGCAATGTCATCGTAGCAATGTCATCGTGGCAGGCACCAATGTCATCGTGGCAGGCACATCCGCGCCACCGCTGCGCAGGTCGCGCATTAGCTCCTCCCCGCCATCGGAGTCGTACGGATCGCCTATGTCCAGGTCATCCGCTTCGGAATCTTCGGCAGCAACAAACCCATGTTTAAAGCAATGTGTATTGGTGTCTACTTTCACCGCCTTCCAAGCTTCGGCCAACATATGGATGGCAGCCAGAATGTCTACCTAGCAGGGCTTCCCATTGTCAAGGCGCAAGACAGTGCGGCTGAGCAGGTGGGCACAGTAGTGTGCCTTGATGTTTCGGATCATGCTTTGATTCATTGGCTGGAGCATGCTTGTGGTGTTAAGCGGCAAAAATTCCAACCAAATGGCCTCAAGGTTCAACACGCTGCCGTGTGCGCCACAGTTGTCACCAAAAAAATATGACTTTCCTGCCTTGCCACACAAACTTTCAGTCAAGTTTGTATAGAAATTTTTCAAATAAAGACTGTGATTCATTCCTTGGAGCTACTGTCGTAGTCCATAGGGAGGGTCTTCACCACCTTAAAACACCTGGGATTTCTCGCCTTCCCGATGACAAGAGGAGGCAGTTTTTCTGTACCAGTGGCATTGGCACCTACTGTTACTGTTAAGCGCTCCTTGTTAAGCTTCCCGCCGGAGCATGATTCTCCCGAAAATGATAGCGTATGGTCCCGGAATATCTTAAACAAAAGTCCTGTCTCATCGCAGTTGAAGATGTCCGAAGGAGCGTATTCTTTAAGCAAGGATCTCAACTTCGTGACACGGTAATCGGACACAAGAGTCTGGTCAACCACTCCGCTTTCACTGCTCACTTTCTTGAACAGAATTCCATACATCTTCTTGAAGCCGCGAAGCCATCCGTCAGTGAATATAAAATCCTCAATGCCCATTTTGAGTGCAAACGAGTCGGCTTTTTCCTTCAACAAATCGCTCAACATGGGCAGGTTCTTTGCCAACACTCCTTTTAACCACAACTGCGAAGCATCTTCAAGGGCTGGATGTACGCCTTTGCTGTTGTTTTTCTGGCTCTTGTTGTATGAATTCTCAAACGCTGTCAAAATCTTCATACAGTTTTTGACATAGCCGGATACCGTTCGCTTTTATAGGTGGTATTTTTTGGCGACATCAAGCTGTGACCGTCCACTTTTCCAACTTCACAATTGCAGCTTTCTTCTCCAACATCATGGTCGTAAAGTTTCCATGCTTTTTCGCACCACCTGGCTCTCGCGATGGTACAGATGGTGGAGCCATGGCGTCGAGCTCGAGCACACAAAATTCGATGCCGCAGATAGCCGCCGCGAACCACACATCTCGATACGACCCGACAGAGCACGTGCTAAATGATGACTGGAACAAGCTGGCAAGCTGCAACTGCTGGGAAAAATAATCTTTACTCTGCCTCCTTTACAGCCTCTGAAACTTGAAATATGACGTTCGCTTTCCAATCCCGAAGGCAGGAAAGTCATTTTAAAACTAAGTCACCAAGCTAAGTCAAGCCGGCAAAAAATCTCGCATGGCGGTGTCATTACAAGTTCGTGGCGCGGCTCAACACAAGTGATTTAGTCCGAAAAATCCAACTTTCGGGGACGAAATTTGTCTGAAAAATCTGTTGAAAAAATGTATTAGCCCTATGGGAACCATGACGGTGCTTTATTGAAGTCCGAAATATCCAAGAAGTTCGAATTTTTTTAGTCCGAAAAATGATTGGCGACTGTAGGCTAGGCTAGGCTAGGCTAGGCTAGGCTAGGCTAGGCTAGGCTAGGGTAGGGTAGGGTAGGGTAGGGTAGGTGGGTAGATGGGTAGGTAGGTAGGTGGGTAGATGGGTAGGTGGGTAGATGGGTAGGTGGGTGGGTAGGTGGGTAGGTGGGTGGTTAGGTGTGTGGGTAGGTGGGTAGGTGGGTAGATGGGTAGGTAGGTGGGTAGGTGGGTAGATGGGTAGGTAGGTGGGTAGGTGGGTAGGTAGGTAGGAACGGATGAATGGACAGATGGACAGACAGACATTGCTATTTTATAAGAGTATGCTTAGGAATCCCTTCGAATTTTTTTCCTTGCAATTTCATTTCGGAATATTTGCAAAATGTTCTAGAAATATTCAATTTGATTTGCTAACACTTCAATATTCGAATTCACTTTGCACCCAACATTTGAAGTCATCCTTGCAGATGAGCTTGTGAGGGTGGCCGAGAGAGGGCGTTTCGTGACGACGTCATCATCATCGGGACTTGGCCGAGAGAGGGCGCTACGTGACGGCGTCATCATCATCATAATTGGGACTGGAGTGGGGGGGGGTTGCGTGTGTGGGGAAGGGGGAGTTCGGCCTGGTTGGGAAGAGTGGCAAGACGTAGCGGTGTGTGGTGCGTGATTTAGGGTTAGCGCGTGACAAGCTCTGTGCTGCCAGCAGAGATGTTGTAACCCTAATCAAATAATCGTGCATTTCTGATTTATCAGAAATGTAACTGTCGAAAAGGGAATGTGTGGTGTCCATAGTACAGTACTGTGACATTGTTTGCAATTGTTGTGCTTGCGGAATTTCGATGAGAACTTATCCTTTTCTATTTCTCGTTTTTCCAGATATGAGTCTGCTGCGGAGGAGTATGCAGCCATCCTCAAAGACGACGCACAAACATCAAAGGAGATTCGGCCATTTTTGCTCAACCAGGCAAGTTTTGGCAACACTGTGCATTGTTAATATTGCCTTCTGGTTGAAAGGGTAATCACTATTTTCTTCGGTGTAACGGGAATGTGGTGAACTGTGCATTAGTGGCTGTTCTCAACCTATTCTTAAAACTTGGAAGTTTGAGCGGACAGTTGATGAGCCGAGAAGATTGCTTATTGCTCTCTTGTTTATGCTTTGTCATTGAGCAGCTTGATTGACAGTTGAAGATGGCTTAAGAGACGCAGTTTGTTTTGAGAAAGGTGACTAGGGTTTTTCAGTAATATAGACATAAACACCCAACGGCAAGAGTTTACAGCATGTTGGCTCTACAACAAATACAAATTTTTGCTCTGTTAGTGTGTGATGCTTCAAATCAAGCTGGTGACATGAATAGGGGGCACAGTACCATCTACAAACGGGAATGCTTATTTCAAGGTTATGTTCTTAGACAAAGCATGAATATATATCTGTAAAACATGCTGCAACTCGCAGACTTTTGCTGTTGGCTGTACTTTTGTCACTCTAGCAAAGGTAAGTGTGCCAGTTGGTATACAGGTGGGTGTCATCATCATCATCAGTATGACTACGCCCACTGCAGGGCAAAGGCCTCCCCCACGTTCGACCAGTTAAGCTGTGCTTGCTTGCTGCTGCCACGTTGTACCTGCTGACTTGTCAATTAGTCTGTTTACCTAACTTTTTGTCGCCCCCTGACGCATTTTTAATCTCTTGAAAACCAGTCGGTTACCCTTGATGACCAGTGGTTGTCCTGCTATGCGCTACATGCCCCGCATATGTCCATTTCTCCTTCTCGATTTTAGCAAAGGTGTCCTTAACACCTGTCCCTGAGCCCCTGTGTTCTCTTTCCATTTCTTAGGGTACCACTTATCATTTTCCTTCCATTGCTCAGTGCATTGTCCTCAATGAAGTTGAACGCTCTTAGTAAGCCTCCAGGTTTCTGCACCTGGCGTCGTGGCCTGTAAAAGAAACTCCACCCTCCACGTCTGGTCACACTAGAGGGACGTTCAGTTAGTTCATCATAATGTGGCATTATGTCAACAATGTTTATCACATCTTGGGTGCCATGTCACCGCCTGCAATCGCATTATGGTGGCTGTCTAGTTGTTGTCATGGCTTGGCTGCGTAACAACTGTCATATTGGGTGAGGACATCCGTTTATGATGGGGAGGTGGGTGGTTCCCCAGTGCACAGTAGAAATCAGCGTTTTGTGTGTGCATGTGTACTGCGGGTGTGAGTGGTTGTTGGAGCATGATGCCTGGACATTAGTACTGTGGGAGCTCTGATCTGACATCATGGCTGCGGTATCAGCTCTGTCAACACGACAACTATCTTTCGGATGACGGAGCTGATATCTCAGCCGTGATGTCCTAGCTCTTCTCTGTCTTTGCGAACGCGAGGCGCACTGTTCACTACAGTTAGTGCCTTGACTCGGGAGAGTTGGTTCGTGCTCAGAGGTTCATACGTGCACGCAGACGGTTCACGTCTGTGTGTGTCTGCACCTACGTCACGCTGCATTTCTCCGAGAAACCAGACTACTGTCTGCTGTACTTTTCTGATTCTGCTTCTGTAACTTTATTGTGTCCTTAGATCCTGGACTGTCACATGAAGTTGGCCGACTGGAACGAAGCGCTCAAGTGGGTCGAGGATTCTCGACACGCACCAGTCAACGGCTGCATCAACAAGCCCAGTGCCCGCATGTCCTCTATCGCCCAGCACATCAGGTAGCTTCCTGTCAGCCCTGCATGGAGATGCGCTGTATATGTGCTACACAAGAAAACCACTGATGCATTGCTCACTTTTATGTTATCACGCATATAACGTTCCTAGTGTATGGTCCCAGTGAGTAAAGAATCCACAAACACGTACCATATTTACTCGAACCTAACATGCTCCTTCGTTTTCCGATGAAACAAATCCAAAAACTTTCTGCGCATTAGTACTGAACAGATCTTTTTCTGCTTGCCATGCAATGGCAAACCAAGTTTTGCAAGTTCCCCAAATTCAGCGCAGTGCCCTACTCTTTTTTTACGTACGTATATAACCCTGTTGCACTGTCCGCCATTCTAAGATAAACTAAGTTACCTCTGCTTCACACGATATGTAGACAGAGTGCTTACAATAGATATTTTTCTACCTTAGTCCCCATGACGCAATTTGTTTCAAGGTTAGCCGCAATGTTATGTCGATGTCCGTTACTGCTGTTACTAATAGCAGTAATTACTGCATCTTTTCTGTTGCATATTGCCATAATTTTCTTGGTGATTATTATCTAATTTCTCAACTTTCCATTCTCATTGGATAATTGCAATGGGGATTGACGGGAAATGTAAATATAAGCTCGCAGAGTCTCTTATGCATTTTGCCGAAGACGACTCAAAAGTCAGAGTCCTGTCCTTTTTTGGGGCGAAGATTGGGCCACTTTTGGGCTAGCGAAAATTTTATGTAAGCAGGTGGCGTCATGATGTTGCAAATTACGGCTGTGTGGCGGCACAATGTTGTCATCACTAAATAATTTTCTTCATCACTCGCATCGACACTGACGGTAAATTTTCACGTTTGATGACGCATCTCCAGCTTTTGCCTTGAAGGGCCAGTGGACAGGCTTTGATTTTTGACAGCTCCTAAACAAACTCATTGATTTGTGCAGAAGGCTGCAGCAATCACATTTTCGGAACACCTCAGTGCTGCACTCCGCGCAGACCTCTCTCCTACTCACGACCAGACATTTTCGCCCACGCAGTGACGTTATCTTGCCCATGGTCAACATTGCGTATTGCCAATACTGTGAACAGGTCCTTTGCACTATGAAATGCCGCCTTGGCCTAGTGGTGATGCAGTTTTGACTGTCTTGGCCCACACAGTCTAGATTTTGATTTTCTTGTACGACCCTCTATCATTTCGGTAGAGCTCCGAGATTACTGGAACATGCTGTATTGCCAGAACGAAAGCCTCGAAGATCAAAATGCGTCCCGCGACTTTACTGCGTGGCGAAGGTGAATGCTTCGTGGTATATTTATTTCTCTTTGCACCTCTCGCACCGCGCCTCCTCAGCACACCACCCTAACACGAGCGGCACATAGCAGAAGCATTGCTACGTGCATCATTAGTGTGCAGCCAATGCTATCATTGGCTGCACACTAATGATGTGAATCGCTGACATCATGTTACGTTGCCGAAGTGCGCACAGTGACTGCGAAGGGCTGTGGCTATGCTTCTTGTACCAAGGAGGATGGCACGGTCAATCAAGAAACCGTAAGCAGCTGTAATGGGTTGTGCTACACCCTGTAATTTTTCTTGTTAACACACTTTATCGTCAAATTCCTGTGGCACAGAGTTGACATCTCACAAATGTTCTGTTATCTCTCTGTGACAAATTTTTGACAAGGTAATCTCCTGGCTGTTTTTAATAAATGAAATAAATAAAATCATCTGCAGGTCGCTGCTGAGCACAGACTCCGTCGAGAGCCCATCCTGCCCGCGAGACATGTGGGACGCAGAGCAGCAGCTGCTGTTGGCCCAACACCGCGCAACCATGCCTGCATGCTGTCGGGACATCAACGCATCCGAGGAGTCTGCCACTGCACTGCTGCAGCTGAGCACCATCCAGTGGCCACCCCAGGTGGACCCTGCCCTGCTGGCCCTGGTGCGCCGGGTGCCGCCGGTGATTGGTGAGCCTCTGTCACCCGCACAACACGACTGCAGCGCCATCAGCGAAGCCCTCACGTGGAGCCACGCCGAGCCTATCGAGGGGTGAGTTGTGACGCGTGTGCTAGCGTATCTGAACAATCAGAGTATTCAAGAGCCATTACCCTGTTGAGAAATTTTTTGGCAAGCAAGTCTTCGCATGTATATACTTGACCTACTATGTTCCTTTCTTTAGCAGTTTCTTTCTATGTGTTTCTATATCCGGTGGAAGTGATACTGCTCCAATTCGTTGTGGGCATGGGTGCAGGGTAAAGCCTGCCCAGCTGGCACCATGCCTGATAACTTGCATCACCCATATCTTTTTTTCATGTTTTCCGTTTTGCCAAGCATCTTCTTAGATAAGGTACACTGCTTTAGGTGTACTGTGAAAGGGAGGTTATCTTATAGAAAGAAAAACGAAAGTGGAGATACCCAATGTGCCATCATCCTTTTGCACTTTCGTCAAGACTTAGCGTACATTACCAAATCCGTATTATAAGTTGCTCTCTTAGTGCATACTTTGTGTGGCGCGCAACTTCTCATGCAAGGAGAATGCTGAAGCGGAAGTAGCAATGCTTTGCCAGCTGCGTGCGAAATTGATTGACTTGCTGCAAGGCAAACGTGTGCAGATGCGCATCACCGATTACTTTAACGGATGTTCTGTGATTTGTGAATGCCGTAATTACTCGAATCTAGCGCGCACCTTTTTTTCCGGTGAAGCGAGTTCATAAATCCCATGCGTGTTATAATCGAGTACGAAAAAAAAAATGAATACGGTCATTCTATTGCCATCGGCATATTCCAAAATGGCCGCCCCCTACGTGCGTCGGCATGGCGCGTCGGCCATTTCTGCCTATGTGTTTCCCATGTGCAGCACTTCGTACGTGTGCTGAGGAGTTCGTCATCTTGGTGTGCATTAGCATCGACGGCATGGAAGGGTCGACTCCAAAAACATGACAATTGCACCACGATGCCGCTTTTAAAAGAAAAGTCATCGCGTGTGCCGAAACGGATGTAAATCGGGCTGCATCGCGGTCGTTTGGAGTTCCCGAAACGTGCGTGCGGGACTGGCGGAAACGAAAGCAGATTATTGTCGACAGCAAAGATTCACGCAAAGGCTTCAGTGGACCACAGCAGGGTCGGTTTCCGCAAATTAAAGAGCTGCTCGGTGAGTATGTGCTTGAGCAGCGAGCGGCACAGCGGCCCGTGACGACAGAACTGCTCCAAGTGCGGGCTATGCAATTAGTCTTAGAAAAAGGTCTAATGCGCGGAGCCAGTTTAAAGCGAGCAGGTGCTGGCTAACTAACTTTACGAAGAGGAAAGGCTTTTACCTCTAAAGGCGAACGGGCATATGCCAAAAGTTGCCGGAGGAGTACGAAGAAAAGCTTCAGTTTTCAGAGGTTCGTCCTAAACTTGCGGCACAACAATGGCTTCTTGCTTGAGCAAATCGGGAATGCCGATCAGACGCCTCTTTACTTCGACATGCCTGGCACCACAATCGTCGAGAAGGGGGTGAAGCAAGTTCGCGTGCTGACATCGGGCCACGTAAAACTCGAGTGACGGCAATGCTCCGTTGCACGTCAGATAGGCACAAGCTTCCCCCGTACCTCATATTTAAACGGAAGACGCTCCCGAAAAGAGTCTTTTTCCCGAGTGGTGTGATCGTGTGTGCCAACGAGAAAAATGGGTGCACGTTGCAATCGATGTCTTACTTCTTTTTTTTTTTTTTTTGCCGTGGACTGAGCTGCACAACGTGGGAGCGGCCCGCGATTCTACCCCTATAAAACGGGGGTGGAATCCTTCAGGACCCCAATAAAAGTTTTTCATCCATCCATTTTGCCGTGGAAACCGGGTGTGCGTTACAATCAAGGGCGCAGTAGAATCGAGTAAATACGGTAAATGTAAGTCTTCTGAAACTTCCCCCTCGTGTGTTAGCTCAATGCACATGCATCACTGCTTGGAAAGCCCTCTGTTTATTTAGCTTTTATTAATTTGAACTTCTTTTAATTCGAACAAATTTTCGGGCCCCTTTGAGTTCGAATTATCGAGATTTGACTGTATAACATGACCCAACATAGATCAGACGAAGGTGCAAATAGACAACCCCGCCAAAATATTGCTGCCATCTTGAATTTTGGTGCCGTTCTGAGATAGCGCTTCCCTTCCCCACCTTACTGGAAATGTCGACTTCGATGAGGGGAGAGGGGGGTGCTTGATTGGAATTTTACAATAGTGTTAGAAATGTACATTTGTAGGCAATTTTCAAATATAACAAGCCTTATTTCGTGTAAGATGCAACTTTGTTAATATGAGGTTTGAGTGCACTTCGACTGTTCATTTCCCGGGCATAAATTTGCCCATGAAAGAGTTTCGCTTTTAATTAACAGCCCTACTACTGCCTCCTTTATCATCACAACCTTGTGACAACATTCTTTCCTTTGTGTGTCTCATTTTATTTGGGGCCTGTCCCAGGTTCCTGTTGGCTGGGGCTCGTCTGGCTCGCAAGCAGCACAACTTGCGACTGGCTGAACGCTGGCTTCTGCGGGAGGCCGGCAGTGATGAGGAGGGTTCGTCCCTGATCACGCTGGCCGACGACGGCGCCCCCTTGGCCATCCTGAGGGAGGCTGCGAAGTTGCTGCACGCTCGGGGAGAGTTGGTCGAGGGTGCAAGGATAATGGCCCGTGTGGCCTGGACGCACGCCACCAGTTTCGAAGACTCGGAACTGGTTGCCAGGTAATGTTCAGAATCTGATTTTCTCATTGTTTGTGAAGTTGGCTGGTACTTCCCTGTTTAAAGGGATACTGAATGCAATTTTTGCTGCCAAGATTTTCAACCAAATTGCAAGATTGGGTCACCAAATAGATAGAGACGGCCTTTATTCCAGGCATAAACTGCAGGAAAATAATGAATTTAATAGATATTGCACGAACTGGCGCCTCTAGCGGCCGCTCCGTAAATGAGAGGAGGCAATGTCACATGCGCCCAATAAACGGGCAACTCAACAATAGTAGCCGTCACCCGCGTCTCTCAAGCCACTTATCTCCACCATCGGTTTCAGCAGTGAACAATGCTCCCGGCTGGGGCAAAGCATCAGCGGTTTTGTGGAAGACAAAAAGCGGGATGATAGGAGAGATGGAGAAAAGGAATAGGAAAGCAGGAACACGTGCTTTCTCGGAAATAGTGACGTCACAGCTTGTGCTCACGTGCAGGCACCACATGCTCACACTTCACCAAAAATACAGCCAACTGTTAAAAAATACGGGAAGTTAACTGTTTATAGGAACAGTCACATCTTTTATATAGAATTATGAAGTTTCGTCAGTTCTCTTCAATTTTTGTTCATTATCCCTTAGGTAGGAGAGTGATTGCTGGGAATGGGGCAGTTAAGGATCAAAGGCTGAATTCTTTGAGAGAGTACTACGAATAATTAATGGCTGCACATTTTATTGGCATACCCAGGCGACACTTGAAGGTGCTCTAACCAAGTTTAAATTTTGTGAACTGAACATCTTGGATGCTCTAGAAGCGTAACAAGCAGGTATGTCAGTCATGTTGCACCTTTATCATAAATTGGCCCACTTATTTGAGTCCTAATGCTTAGTTGCTTCTTTACAATAATTTTTCGGAGAATTCAGATCGCTCTGAAGCAACCACCCCAAATGTGTCAATAAAGGTTTACGAAGTGTTAGCACAGTTTAAACACAGTTATATCACTTGCTTTGCGCATGGTCAGAGAAGGGCACTAACTGCGAGGCGTTTGGTGCTCAAAAACTGTTTCAACCCATTGGGTAGTCACAAAGTAGGTACAGTCGATAATTCGAATTTGAAGGGGCCCAAAAATTTGTTCTAATTACAAGAAGTTCGAATTAATGAAAGCTAAGTAAACGGGGGGCTCCCCATGCAGTGGCGCATGTGCATTGAGCTAACACACGAGGGGGAAGTTTCAGAAGACTTACCGTATTTACTCGCATGATCCTCGCAGTTTTTTGGGTGGAAAACTGATGCAAAGTTTGGGGGTGCGAGAATTATGCAGGGAAAACTTTCCACGAAAACGTACAGAGCAAAAAAGAAAACGAAGTGGCCGTAAGGTCAGATTCTCACGCCAGAGCAATAAAAGCACAGGTTCAACACGAGGCAACATTTATTTGAGACACAAAAGGCGCATTCAAATAGTCGAGAACTAGAATACCGTACGCAAAGCTTGTGGGCATTGCGGGCGTAGCGGTAGCGTTCGTGACTCAACAGGAGTCATCAGAGTCGTCTTTAGCTCTAACTCCGCTGACAGCGGGACTGCGGGGGCAGGAACGACGCGGTATCGCGCTCTTGGCGACGTGCTGCTTCTTCACAAGAAACGAAGCACATCACTCGCTAGCTCCTCTGAACCACGTACGGGTACTTTATGCATTGGCAGTGGACCACACAGTCAAGCTCCTCACCCCCCCCCCCCCCCCCCTTCATTCACTGCCAAGGATTGCCCGAAACAGCAGCTAGCAGTTTCACGCGTCGTCACTCGAAAATATGATGCCGAGCACAGTGCGCGACGATTTTTTTTTGTCGTCCTAATTACACATGTCGCGCATTGTCACCGAACGCCGCCGGCAAGTTCATTACGCGCCGGCTGCACTGTCCACGTGGCCACGCACGCCACGGTCATACGGAGTGCTGTCAGTAAGCTTTTGTGATGCGATTTAGACATGTGTGATGCAATTTAGACATGTGTAATGCGATTTAGACGTGCTTGGTATCACCACGAACGTCTATGAATGTTCTGAGGCAATGAAAGCATCATAGATTCGCGTTTCCGCGACCGGATGTATGATATGATGCGTTTCACCGCTAGAGTGGCAAAAGAGCATGTATGAATCAGGGGCACGAATTTTTATATGCCCGTTTCGCGTCATTAAATGTACTGCTATAAATTCCTGTGCCCCCAGTTTTCTGCCCATAACTTCGTTATTTGGAAAAAAAGGCATAGGCCGTCATGGTGTGATCCATTTTTCAGATGCAATAAACCTCTATCCAAATAGAAATATGTGTAATCATTTCAGTACATGGTCTTATTCAATTACAATCTTTTGACATGCCTATCACACTACTCCATACAAAGAACTTAGTTTGAAATTTATACTTGTTCTTTGTAAAACACGAAAAGGAGGTTTTGGGGGGAAAAAAGGGCAACCAAGGCACACTGGTCAGAGACCAGATACCTGAGAAGTCAAGTATCACAAGACAAACCTAAGATCACAATCCCTAGGTGTTTTCAAGACGTAAAAAGAAGTTGAAACTTTAAATGCAGTTTTCTCAATACTGTTTTTCTGGCATTGTGCTCAGCTCGTGGAGCAGATATCTGGGCAACCACTGTACAGATATTGATTCCCTTTATTTTGTAATGCTCCTTGAACTGTGCTTCAGGGGGCTGCGATCTTAGTTTTTTATTTTACTCCTTAAAGAATTTTTTATAGGATTTCTTGTTTGTAGTGCAAGTGTGCTCACTGCAGTGTCACTGGAGAAAACATTAACTACAAGTTTTAGTGTTGCAAAAAAATTATTTTGAGAACAAAGCCCCCTTCAACATACATTTGGCTGTGCATACAGTAATTACCAACTATTTTTGTCATTTTACAGTGAAATCCCGTTATAACGAACCTCAGATTAACGATTTTTTCAGATTAACGAATATTTCGGAAATCCCCTTCCAAATGTCCATTGGTTCAATGTAAAAATATTTCACTACTACGAATTTCTTTCAGAATAACGAATGTTTCAGAATAACGTATCAAATTTTATCACCCTGGTACCTTAAGAGCACTTCAAAATAACGAATTTCTAGCGTAAAAATTACGTGCGGCGGTCTAAATGCCCAGCGCCATATGTGGCACTATCATCATCATCAGAGCTCCTGCTCATTTCTCCATGCGTTGCCTTATGCTAAATGCGCACTAGCCTGGCTAGCCCTATCGCCATCGCCAGTACCTTGTTTTCGATGTTTTTTTTTTTTTTTTTTTTTGCATGCTCGTTGAGCCAGGTTGAGCCTAACCTCGCCGCCTTTGTTTTGTTACGTCGACCGGCAACGTCGCACGATTGTCGTACGGCTTTCTCGTTTTAAAGGTTAGAGTGATTCGTTTCTGCGTTCGCGATGAGCTCCGGAAGCAGCGCGAAAAAGAAACGGAGGCAGTTTTCTTTGAAAGAAAAAGTGGATATTCTTTCTCAAGTGGACGCCGGTAAAAAACAAATCCACATTGCGAACGAGATGGGGGTTGCACCATCAACTGTCGCAACCATCCTGAAGGACCGACAAAAGATCCTCGAGCTGCACCGAGGGTCCCAACTCGCACCGTCAAGAAAACGGCTCCGACTTGGGAATTTCCAAGAAGAGGATGCTGCAGTACTGACTTGGTTCAAGGACGCGCGTTCTCAAAATGTGCCGCTGTCGGGACCCATGCTGCAGGAAAAAGCCCGGCAATTCGCTGATGCTTTGGACATCACAGGCTTCGAAGCAAGCGCGGGGTGGCTTCATCGTTTCCGTGAAAGGAATGGAATCGCCTGGCAAGTGGTGTCTGGTGAAGAGAAGGCGGCAGACGCAGCAAGCGCTGCTGCATGGAGGGACGAGAAGTTCCGCGAAATCGTCGCTTCATACTCCGAAGATGATATATTCAATGCGGACGAAATGGCGTTCTTCTATCAAATGCTTCCTGATAAAACCATGCATTTTAAAGGGAACAGCTGCAAAGGCGGCAAGCAGTCCAAAGTCCGGATTACGGTATTGTTATGCTGCAATTCCACAGGCACCAAGAAGCTGAAGCCCTTGGTGATCGGCAAATACAAGAAGCCTCGCTGCATGAGGAACGTTGTTTCATTGCCGTGCGATTATCGGGCTAATTCACGCGCGTGGATGACACGAGAGTTATTCTCTGAGTGGCTACTAAAGGTGGACGATGAGATGAGGAGCGCAGGTAGGAAAATCCTGATTATCGCCGACAACTGCTCGGCGCATCTTGTTAATGTCAGGCTGACAAATGTACAGCTGGAATTCTTGCCTCCGAACTGTACGTCCTTGCTCCAGCCACTGGACCAAGGCATCATAAAAAGTGTCAAGGCCCATTACCGGACATGCCTGGTTCAGCGATTGCTGATAAATCTTCGGATGAAGCTGCCTACCTCCATCAATGTGCGACAGGCCACAGAAATGGTTACCGGGGCCTGGTGGAGCGTTACATCAACCACCATCCAGAACTGCTGGAGGAAGGCAGGCTTGGTAGTAATGCCATCTGAATCTGAACAAGGCAGCAAAGAAAGCGACGCGAGTGGCATGTGGCAAGAAGTCGTCGAAAGACTCGCGATGGATGCCTCGGTGACGTTCGAGGACTATGTGCAGTGCGACGACGAAGCATGCACGTCAGCCGAACTGACGACCGATGACATCGTCAGTGCTGTTCGTGGTGATAACAGCGACGAGGACGCCAATGGCGAAGACGACGCTGAGACCGCGCCCGTTAGCCAACCAGAAGAATCGCTTTCCAAATAAACGTGCGCTCATTCCGGAATACTTCGCGTTTTGTTTCTTTTCACGCTCGTCATAAAATCAAGCGTTTGCGGATGTGTACACAGCAAAGGTAGGCGACTCCTTTTGTTGCATTTACGATTTTTAATGCGAATTTTCGATGTTTTCACTATAACGATATTTCAAAATAACGAACTATTTTCCGCGGTCCCTTCAAATTCGTTGTATCGAGATTTCACTGTATAAGTCCTCCAGCCCCTCCACGAGGTTCAATTCAAAAATAATTTGTCTCTCATTAAGTATTTGTGCTATCGCCTCGAAATTTTTATGGATGCACGGTGAGGCCATTCTTAGTGTCTGTGCCAATTTTCATCATCATCCAACCAGAAATAAGAAAGTCCATTGTCAAAGGCATGTCCCCCCTTTACAGAATCGTCCGCAGTGACCTTCTAAAGAAAGAAAGTTTACCATCAATCCCAGTTTTGGGCACACGTAAGGCCCAACATGTCTTGGTGGCTTTCACCTGCCGTCACCAGTAGCGAACAGAAAACTCGTCTACTTCGAAGGGCCTACCGGCGGTCCTGTTGTCGTTGTTTAGTGCATGATCAATCACTTTCAACTTGAAAGCACCCGTGTAGCTTCCGTACTGCACCATAACGTAACAAGGTTACAGACACAACATACAAATCGTGCCGCAACGCGCACTTGCCACTTTGGCTTAGCTTGGATCGGATTAGATTGAATTTTGGTGCAATATAATAGTATGCACTATGCTAAGTAGATGGCGCCAGGCGGCGCACGCGATCATCAGTGGCTGGAACAAGCAGATGATATTATTGCCGTAAATTGTGGGGGTGCGATAACTACTCAAGGAAAAAAAGAAATCGTATTATTTTTGGGAGTGCGAGAATTATGCGAGTGCGAGGATTACACGAGTAAACACTGTACATTTATTGACAAATCACAGGACATTTTTCATTATTTGAAGTAATTGGTTATGCGTGTCTGCACACGTTTGCCTTGCAACGTGTCAATCAATTCTGCACGCAGCTTGCAAAGTAAATCTACTTCGGCTTCAGCATTCTCCTAGCAAGAGAAGTTGCGCGCGGCAATGTCCAGCGCCGACACTCTAAAAACGACGACAACAACGACTGCATCTTCGCGCTACTACCCTCTGCGCCAAATCCGCAGCGGGGTCAGCACATGACGTGAAAGGAGGAGCGTCTCTATGCGGAGAGAAGCAGATTGGCATTTGAAAGAGAACAAACACTCCACAGAAACTTTTTTTTTTCTTGCTCTCTTTGCGTGCCTTGTTGAAAGGAGGAGGGTTACGTGGCAGGGACGGGAAAGGGCGAAGCATGGCACCGGTGCGTAGCAGATTGGCATTTGAGAGAGGGAAAACATTCCACCGCAGCCTTTTTTTCGCGCGCAGGGTTGAGGTGTCGGAGTTGCCGCCACGGGATTGGGCGGGGTGCTCAGAGCATTTTTGGAGCGCAGTGTGTTCGAACTAACTGTTGCAAGTGCTTGCGCGTTCGAATTACCGGGCGTTTTCGCCCACTGGAATACACATAGCTTTGACGGGACCTCATCGTGAGTTCTAATTAACTGGAAGTTCGTATGAAGTGTGTTCGAAATAATGAGACTCGACTGTATTATTGTGCCTTGTCCAGCTGGAATTTTGGTTTTCATGTCCCCAATCAGACTTGGGGAGCTACCTCTAGGGTTCTTTGAATTTGCTTTTCTTTGTGAGATTTTATGCTTAGTTGCACCTCGGAAAAAGCCTTTTGAACATCCTGTACTTTTTTCTGCTAAAGCATGCTGGCTCTGCTACCGAACAGCTGCATTTGTTTTTTGGGGCGCCCCACTGTTGCTACCTCGTTTCACAATTCTGCACAGGCCTATGTATTTTATTTGATTAATGTGATCGGGATTTATTCACAAAACTTGTCATTAGTTACCACCACTTGTCAGCCGTGCTGCAATGCTTGAAAACTTGGTGATTGTTTCAGACTGTTCTGTTAGCGTAGGTTGTGAGTAACTAAGTTTAAATGTAGAGCTGATAGAGCCACCGGTGCTAACACCGGTATATTTGGTGAGGCACCTATGATGGTTAATGCGTATCATAGATGAGCAGATTGATCGATGCCCGACGTTCGTGATAGCTGTTAAAACTGTACGTTAAGTGTTTGTTTAAGGCTTGTACTTTGAGTCTTTCTCTTACTGGACACAAGTTCACCCAATCACATTTCACCTTGACTGACGGCATCCTGCTCGCTTCACCATCATGACAATGTGATAATATTGTGGTTCTGTTTCGTAAAATGAGTAAAGGATTTGTTTGACAAGGCCCTGTAGACATACCTCTCAGCCTAACACATTTCGTTCTGTAGGTAGTGGGCACATCATGCTTTTATTTTGTTGCACGTAGGTCCCTGCTGACCTTGGCCAAGTGGCTGCAGGCGGAGCCGCCAACGGTCGAGCCGCTGCTCAGGGATGGACCGCGCAACGGCCACGTTGACGGCTTGGCGTCCGCCTTCTCGTACGGCTTCTCGCCGTCCGGCCATCAGCGCAAGTGCTCCGCGCCCCCTCCGCAGCTGCAGCCCCTGGACGGCCTGCTCAGCAGCTCGGAGTTGTCCATAGGGTCCTTGCTGAGGCACAGCCTGTCCCTGTGCCCGACCTTGCCCAAGGCGTGGGCCACCTATGCAGGCTGGTGCTACCGCTGGGGTCGCAAGGTCATCGATGCACCCAGGTTGGTCTCTCAATTCTGTCATGCTTCATGGGGCATTGTAGAAACTTGTACATACATTTCCGTTTCATACAACATTCTGGTGTTAGCATTTTTAAGAACATTATGAAGAGAAACTGCGCAACGGTTTTGTGATCTCTAATTGTGTGCTTTTTCAGGTTTATTATGTGCTTTTTTAGGTTTTTTTTCTGGCATTTCTTGAATAGCATACGAACAAGGTTAAACTGTGTTTGCTCATACCTACTTATGGTGAAGTCAGTTCAACGCAAAGGTAACCTTGTTACGTCCCAGGAATCATTATAAACGTGTATTTCTGAAACTGTTGTAATGATAACACTATGCGTAATTTATTTCATTGTAACCGGTCATTTGGTGCATACGTGCTTTAGGTTCAGCCATATTTAGGTTCAGCCATATTTGTTTTGTTAGTCAAAGCTAGTTGAGGATCAAATGCGCAGCAGGGGATTCTGGATAGGCAAAACTCACCGAATTGCTGGATATATTGAATGATGGTATTGTACAACATTAGGCACGATTGCTGCCTAATGGCACAGTTCGAACCTTGGGCAAATTGGGACCCATATCTCTGAGCTATGGCTACTACAGAGGCACCTCCGACAAAGGCACCACACCCCTTTGGCCCCGGCTTCATGTAGACGGCACCCCTGGGCTGCCCCACCCAGGGGAAATCGGCAGTCGCCTTTTTATATCTCTCTCTACCTATATTATCTTTGTCTCTCACTTTTTATCTGTCCTGTCATCTTCTCTTTTTCGTTTAGTTCCTAATTTCCTGGCAGTGAGGGTTAACCCTTTGTAGTTATCCAACCTTGGGTAGATATATTTGGTTATAGCGGCGATGCATGGTTGGAGTCTCCAAGTGTTTACTATTCAATAGCCTTGTTGGGTCCCCTTGTTGGGATCGGTGGTGGGTGTCCATCATCGCCACCGAATATTACATTTCCTGTATGGCACATTTTTTTCCCGCACTCCCTGATCGCCACTCGAAAAGGTGGCGCACAGAAGAAAGCATAACACTCCTGAAACCAAAGCAGTTGTTCCCAAAGTACCATGTCGCATGCACAGCCAAGAAGAAAACAAAACAGTCTGATCAATCTTACCTTTCTTCGTTTCGAAAACGCTCACAGAAGCCATTGGCCCAGGCTGCTTTGTAAACAAGTTGGGAAGCGGCGACTTCCTCTTGGAAGTACACAAGCTACAATATAACCTATCTAAACTTGTATAACCTATCTAAACTTGTAGCATTCCGAGACTTCCCAGTCTGAAGTCTCAGTAGGCCCACACAGGTCTATGAATACAGTGCGCCGTGTGGTGTCTGATGATGACCTCCTCCACCTATCTGAAAGTGAATTATTAGAAGGCTGGCTAGGCCAGAATGTAGTGAAGGTTCAAAGAATAGTCATACGACAAGACAAGAAACTCCAACAAAACACATAATTATCACATTTGGTATCAGCGATGGACCCGATTCAATTGAAACCGGCTACTGCAAGCTTTGAGTCGGGCCCTACATACCAAATCTTTGCAGGTGTTTCAAATGTCAGCGCTTTCGACGCTGATCGCGAAGCTTGAGAGGGCGTGCAACTTGCGCAAATTGTAGCTCCGACGAACACTTATCGGAAGAATGTACTGGAGCAGCCCACTGTGTGAACTGCGAAGGAGACCATCCCGCCTACTCGCAATTGTGCCCATCCTGGAAAAAAGAAAAACAAATCCTCGAGCTTAAAGTTAAATTCAGTCTATTCCTTCAAAAAGCACGCAAACGGTTTGCACTTCATCAGTCCATTCCCTCCTTTGCAGATGTGGCGCGCCGGGGCGCTGTGCCGCACGTTTCCGCGGTCGCAAGTGTCACACAGAGTGTGAACAAGGTCGCACCGTCAGCGCTTGCGGTTGGAGCAGCCTGTACTGCTCCGCCACCTGACAAACGGGGCCAGCAGACTTCAGTGTCTGCAAGATTCCGGGCCACTGCAAGCGCAGTTAGGCCCGAAACTACTGCGAATGTGCCTGCTGGGCAGGCACCATCCACCACCTCGCAGGAGGTGATGGATACAAGTCCCTTTCCTCTGGCCCCTCAGGGGTTGAAGGATAGGCGCAACTCTTTGAAGTGTGCAAAAAAAAAAAAACCCCTAATTACAGGACCCCCAAAATGCCCTGTAAGCTAAGGCAATACTTTTGTACACACAGCACCACACAACAATAAAACGACACACATACTACAGTGGAACGTCAGAGGACTGCCGAGAAACCTCGACAATATACAAGAACTTCTACACAAACATACGCCAAATGTAATGTGTGTGCAAGAAACACACTTACAATCCAAGCACACAGCCTTCCTACGCAGTTACACTATTTTTCGAGAGGATCATACTGTCGCATCATCTGGTGGTGTTACCATTGTAGTTGATCAAGAAACAGCTTGTGCACATTTACCGCTTCAAACACCCTTTGAGGGGGTGGCCATCCGTGCTGTCCTCTTCAACAAACTGGTCACAATCACCAACTCGATAAACAGGAATACCAGTCATTCATAAATCAACTTCCGGAACCCTATGTTGTCCTCGGGGACTTGTATGCACATGATAGCCTCTGTGGCGACTCTCGGTCCGATGCGTGAGGTCGCCTGATTGAACAGTTCCTTTTTTCTTCCGGTGCCTGCTTCCTGAATTGCAAAAAGCCAACATATTACAATATTGTTAACAGCACCTACTCGTAAATAGACCTCAGCATAATATCTCCATCACTCCTACCTTTATTTAAATGGGAAGTCATCAATAATCAATATGGTAGTGACCATTGTTCTATAGTTCTCAGCACATCAATATCAAATGCATGTCCTTCACAGGTTCCCAAATGGCTCACCGATATAGCCGATTAGGAACAGTTTCAAAAAATTACTCTCTCAACTTGGACTGACATGGGGGTGTTAAGCATAGAAGCTGTTGTGAGCTACTTGAAAGCTTTTTTGATTGATGCTGCAATGAAATGTATACCGCAAACATGCAGGCGGTCCGGCAAATGACAATTCTCATGGTGGGATAATGAGTGCCGTAATGCGCGCAAGAAACAAAATAAGGCATGGAAGTTGCTGAGAGATTCACCGACGTCGGAGAATCTTATACACTTTAAGAACATTAGGTCGCAAGGCAGGAGAATGTGCCAAGAGGCAAGAAGGTAAAGTTGGCACAAATTTTTATTGGGAATCTATTCATATGCATATGAGGCGAGAGTATGGAACATGGTTGGTAAGGTGGCAGGACGACAAGCACACTCACTTCCCCTAGTGAACACACAAGAGGAGAGTTTGGAATACCGGGCGAACACTCTTGGGGCGCATTTTGAACAGGTCTGTAGCCCATCCCATTACTGTCCAGCATTAACGATACAAAGCAAGAATAGAAAAACAGAAAATAGAACGCAAATCCACTGACAATGAGGCATACAATGAACATTTCGTTTTAGCTGAGCTACAAGTATCTGCTTTCGAAAAACTGCTTTCGAAGTCTGCTTTCGAAAAACGGTATTGTTGAGTTGTATGTCACATAAACTACCTACTCTGTAAATATCAGCACCTAATTCAACCCCAAAATGCAAAAAGAAAAAAAAAGAAAATGCTATTTTCGAGGTCGCCGCAGCACCCAAACCACGCGCAAAAGCCAAAATCAAACCAGACTTCGCGCGCGCGCTATATTCCGAGACCATGCGGCCGTCCTGTACCATCTTTGTCTAGTTTCGACCCTGAATTCTTTCTTTATCATTTGCCGCCTTTCAAAATGGCATAAACGGCACGCTTGAGATGCTATCGGCGTTTCCCCAAGATGCGATGCGGAGGGCTGATTGGCTAGAGCAGCTCATTCATATCTCGCGGGCGAAAGCGCGCCCGCCATTGGCTGCTGCGCTGAAAGAGGGGGCGGTCCCTCCCGGCGATGGCACGTCCGGCGCTCTCGTCTCGCTGTTGCATTTCTGCTCCGGCCGCCTCGATAGACGTTTGATTATGAGCCGCTTTTTGCCTTGCTCTCTATTTTTGATCAGTTTCTCTTTTTTCTCTCGTACAAGTTTTGTGCTCCTTATCTTTGTTGCTGTGCATGATGCCGGCAACGAAGTCGAAGATGTTGCGCTAGTTCGGAGCATGGAAATGTGTTATGCGGCGTCTACGAGAATAGAAATTCTGCTTTTCTGCTGCAAGTGCCCAGTGCGTAGATGCTTGCGACGGCGAAACTGTGCTGTCAGCTGCTACCAGTCCGCAATCTGACAAACCGTGTGTACCTGGAGCCGCGATGCATCGAGCATGTCTGAGATTGCCGGATTCAGCACGTGCTCTGAATCTGTGCCGTCGAGCGTGACACCGAGTGTTGCCAAGATCACCAGACACAGCACTTCGTCTGCATCGGGGCCAGTAGCGTGCATGGGCCATCGATCCTTCATGTGCAGAGGCATTTCCTAACTAAGGAAGAAATCAATGCGATTGCGAGACGTCGAGACGCCGTTCGCTCTGAACTCGAATCTACGTCAGTAACACAAAAAATTTTGAACTGATGCTCTCGGCTTTTAAAAAAGATGCCCTACGTCTGAAAAAAAAAGTTTTAAGAAAACTCCTAACGGGTTTTAGAGAAGATGGAGGGAGGACAAAAGAGGAAAAGAGTGTACAAGGACATTTCAAGCTACTCTGCCAAAGCTTTTTGAGGAAAACGCATGTGCTGAACTTTCAAAGCCTTTTTTCTCAAAATAGATATTTTAGCTTGTTGTGGTGCTGAGGAAAGAAATTTTTTAAGAACTGCTCATCACATTTGCCATGTGTCGTTTCTTTTATTCTGCTCCTGGATGATTTTGCAAGGGTGTAACAAGCTTCCTTTTTTGAAAATCTGTGCCATTTTTAAATAATAAACAATTAGTTTTTGATAAATGTCATACCTACTGGCTACATCAAATTCAAAGTTGCATAAAATTTTTTTGGAGGTGAAATCGAAAAAATACTGCTCTTTAGCGCCCTAGGGTATCTCTCCAGGGATGACCACAAATAATTTCAACCTTCTGGTACAGTGCAGTCCACTTATAACGATATCGAGAAAACCTAAAAATATGATCGTTATAACCGGTGATCGTTATATCTGGACTGCCGCCAAAAAATCGTCGCCGGACGTACCTTTTGTAGTTCCAGGCTTCATTTCGCTATTTTCACCAATTAATAAATATTGTAGATAGTAGGATGTCGAAAACAAGACTTTATTTCTTACTCCGAAGAACGCATCACGGGTTCGCTGAGGAAGAGAGACTGACCGACGGCGGAAGAAAGCACAGCCAGAGGTACACAGCCGGAATGCCAACGAGGCCCCGCCCCGATGCCGCCGCGCCGCTTTGCTTTTCGCTTTTTTTATTTTCTCTCTCTTTCCCGCTTTCGTTCGGCAAGCTACGAGTAGCTTGCCGGCTTGCCGTTGTAGAAGGCGGGGAGCCGCGGAGCGCGGCGCTTTGCTTTTCGCATTTTTTTTTAATTCTCTCAGCCTCTCCGCGGTCGACGCGCGGCGAGGCGCAAAACGTGACACAGCTGGCGCCATCTGTAGCGCGTCGCGCCAACTCGCGATGCTCTCCTCGGCTTTTTGAACGGCCGGGACGCGCTGCCGACGCTGTGCTGCAGTGGCGGCAGATACGTACTCGCCTACGCTAACTTTTCGTCTTGTCTCGGCATAGTTCGTTTCAGAGGAACTTATCAATCTAAATGTTACGATTATTCTGAATGAAACATGCCATCCACGGCAAACTTTTCATCGTTGTATCCGATATGCGGTGGATAACATATCGTTATATATGGTTTTTTTCCCCATAGCCCCAATGCATAAAATGAGACTGTTAAGTCGACCCATCGTTATAACCGATATATCGTTATATGTGGTATCGTTATAAGTGGACTGCAGTGTATGTCCTGGGATTTCTTCGGGCTTTTCCTCTGGAACACAAGTGAAACACCCAGTTAGACCTCAGTAACTCTAGAGCCCCTGAACACAATTTCGTGAAACATTGTAGTTTTTCTTGTTTTAATGTAGTGAATATACCCTGAAAGTTTCATTAGGATATCTTAAAAAAATAAAAAGTTGAATTCTCAGATTGGCCTTCGCCTTTAACTGCTGTAACAGAACTGCCCCAGGCTCCGACCGTATATTATACAAATGCTCAAACGTCTGCCTCCTGAAACCAAAAAAGCTCTTCTTTCTTTCTCGACGGGAACCGCGAAAAAGTCCGAATAATCGGGAGTCTGAAAAAACGGATTCACTCGAAAAAAGAGCACTTGTATAGGCCCTATCGCCCGAAAAAACTGTCATGTCTGCACACACGCACGCTTCCGAGACTGTTTGCTTGGAAATAGAAAATGCTCAAGCCACTTTAGACTGAGGTCGGCCGCCTTCTACCTAGCGAATTGTCTCCGCTTTTTCCGTTGGCTCCCACGTTGGCCGGGTTTATTCACTCCCGACGGCGCAGCAACGGGTGGCGTCAGAGCCATTTCAGCACGCCACGGAACACTCAAGAGAGCGAGAACACAGAGAACAAGACGAACCAGACCTAGCCGCAGAAGCAGCTGACTGACACTGCTGACACACACTGCTGACACACACGCCAAACGCCACAGCGAACAGACTCTGTAGGTGGCTTGGCTTGGCCGCTGAACTGGCTAAAAAATAAAAAGCGTCGCCACACATAGCCTTCGAAATCGGCAGTGGCGATTTCAGCATGCATTTTGACAGTGGCCCGATATCTATCCATAGCTAGCGCAGCATATCAGTGCTGGCAACCTAGCAGACTTATTGTTAACGTCGCTGTCGGCGCGTAATGGCGTACAGTGACGCATTCGATTAGTCAAACAGAGTCCGAGTAATCGAATAGGGCACAGGGGGGCGTCCGAATTTTCGGTCGTGAGTTTACATTAGGATCAATCGGGAGAGTGGCGGTGCCATGAGATGTCTGAATTTTCAGCGTCCGAATAAACGGCCGGCGACTGTAATGCCATTTGGCTTTTTGGTGAGATCCCTTCTGCCTGGAAAGAAGCAGTCATTATTCCGATTCTTAAGCAGGGCAAGGACCCATGCTCAGCATCAAGCTACAGGCCCGTAGCATTGATGAGTTGCCTTTGCAAGGTTTTTGAAAAAATGATAGATGACTGATGCGTTTCCTTGAAACAAATAGCCTGCGTGACCCATTCCGGTGCGGGTTTCGAGAGACTAAGTCGTCTACTGACCACCCTGTCGGTATCAAAGCACAAATTCGGGATGCTTTCATTCATAAACAATTCTTTCTATCGGTGTTCCTCGATAGGGAGAAGGCCTATAACACTACGTGGCACTTTGGCATACTCCGAGACTTGTCAGGTTTAGGTGTGCGGGGTAGAATGTTCGCAATAATCGAAAGTTACTTGTCCAACCGGACATTCCGTGGCCGAGTTGGCACTGTCTTATCATGAATATTTGTCCAAGAAACAGGAGTGCCACAAGGAGGTGTATTGAGCTGCACACTTTTAGTAGTCAAAATGAACTCCTTGCGCCTTATTTTCCCATGAAATATGTTTAACTGTACATACCACAAGGCTTCCGTACTCACTCGCTTCGGGCCTGGCCTACAAACCACGTGCTCTAGGCCTTGCTCACCCCAGGATGCAGACCGCGTGGCTCTCGTCCTAATTCAACAACGTTTTTGAAAACTAACAACAACAAAAAATAACACTTGCGAGCAAAAAAATAAATAAATAGAAAGCCAACCTGCCGACAAATTCAAACACGTTACAAAACCAATCTCCTCGCTTCTCAACAAAGCACACCACCAACGCTAGCAAAGAAGTCCCCCCTAGGCCTACTCTACTCCGGCTCTAACAAAATCCCTGTATTGAACCGCAAAAACGGTCGTCCGATACTCCAAGAGCTCCACGTTAGGCAGCCAGTGTGGGGTCTCGGCGAGGCGAAACAAGCGCATCGCCACACCACGCTTTTGGAGTGAACGGACACTGCAGACGCGGTCGGTACAAAGCACACAACATACATACATTTATTAACTAATTTAGATGACGATATCGTCCGCCGAATGTTACATCAATTTTAATTAACACGCTACCATACAAACAACATAACGCAGTGACACACTAAACACACAATAACATGATAAACACACACTAACACACCCAACACACTAACACATACCCAAGGCGGCGGCGCCAACGCCTGACTTTCCACGTGGGACCCCGGCGTGAAGCCCGCGGTGCCGAGCACCGGGGACCCACGCTACAGGCAACCGTTCGCGGCAGCCGCCACGCGCAGAAGAGGCTCGCTCAACTCTCGCCCACCACCAAGGCCTGCCTTCCGCCAGGGGCCACCGCCGGCGCTACCACTCTACCAACAGTGGTACTCAAAGCGAACACAAGGCCATCTATCGCCCGGCGGTGGTCCCCACCGAAATAAAGCCTTGGGGCGAGACACGTGCGCCACGCGGCGCAGACAACTTTACAGGGGGGGGGTCAGCACCCCCACAATATGTTGATGTGCAGGTCGGTTTTAAGTTTTGTAACCTCTCAGTGTGTGAACGTCAGGTTCACTTAGGTTTGAACAAGGTCTCTCAATGGGCAGATGAGAAAGGTTTTAAACTGAATGCGAAAAAGAGCACCTGCTTCTTGTTCTGCCGAAAAAGGGGTGTTTATTTCGATCCAGAGATTGATCTGTATGGTCGTCTGTCTGTGAAGACCGAACATAAGTTTCTGGGCCTATTAGTAGACACAAAACTAACCTTCATCACATACATCAAGTATTTAAAAGACAGGTGCTTAAAAACCATGAATATTTTGAAAGTTTTGTCACGAACTGCGTGGAGCAGTGACAAGAAAGGCCTGATAAATTTATATAAAAACCTCGTATGCATGCATCTAGATTACGGTGCTATAATCTATCATTCTGTGACACCATCAGCCTTAAAGATTTTCGACCCTGTCCACCATCTAAGCATTCGCCTCTCTGCGGGTGCTTTTCGAACAAGCCCCGTAGAGGCCCCGCCGCGGTGGTCTAGTGGCTAAGGTACTCGGCTGCTGACCCGCAGGTCGTGGGATCGAATCCCGGCTGCGGCGGCTGCATTTCCGATGGAGGCGGAAATGTTGTAGGCCCGTGCACTCTCATTTGGGTGCACGTTGAATAACCCTAGGTGGTCGAAATTTCCGGAGCCCTCCACTACGGCGTCTTTCATAATCATATGGTGGTTTTGGGACGTTAAACCCCACATATCAATCAACTAGCCCCGTAGAGAGTCTGTACGTAGAATCAAATGAATGGTCGCTCCATCTGCAGAGATGTTACATGTCTTTTACTATCTTAAGGTTAACGCAGACGAACATCCAACTCGCTGCACAATTAATGATCGGTCCAATTCTACCTTGTTCGATAACAGTCCCTCGCTCAGACAGCCCTACTCACTCCATGTCTGGAGGCTTGTTGAGGAAAGAGGTGTGCCACTTGGAGAACACCATTTGATGGCCCCAGCAGTATATCTGCCACTGTGGAAATGGCAAGTTATAGACTGCGATTTATCTTTCGTGGAAGTCACTAAACATGCACCTACTGCACATATCCACACGCACTTCCTCGAACTCCAGCACAAGTATACTTGCCCAGAATTTTTCACAGATGCTTCAAAATCTCACACTGGTGTGTCCTATGCAGCTGTTGGCCCATCCTTTTATAACTCCAGTATTCTGCACTCCGAAACAAGCATCTTCACCACAGAGAATCACACGGTTTCTGTGGCCGTCAAGCATATTAAAGAACTGCAACTACAATGTGCGGTAATATACATAGATTCGCTGAGTGTAGTAACGGCTTAGAAAACTCTGCGAAAACATAAAAATCATGTCCTTGTGTCACTGTACTCTCTGTTATGCAAGATCTATGCTCTCAAACGACATGTTGTAGTGTGCTGGGTGCCAGGGCACCGCGAGATCGCTGGAAATGTGTTGGCGGATCAGCTTGCCGCATCTGCTCAAAACAACGCTGCCGCCAATACATCCGTAGCTGTCCCTGCACTTGATCTGAAACCTTTCCTATGACGGAAGCTCAGGGCGTGCTGGCAGCAGCGACTATGGGATAGGCAAACAGAAAACAAACCATGTTATCAAACCGAGAATCAGAAATTGGCCAACAGTATCCAGATCACGCTACATACAAGTCACATATACAAGACTACAGATAGGACACACACACTCGACACATTCATACCTTTTGTCTGGTGGCGATGCATCATTGTGTGAGAGATATGGAGAACCGCTCACGGTTCTCCACATCCTCGTCCAGTGCAGTGATTTAGGTGCTCTCAGAAAAAAGCACTTTTTATTGCCATACCAACAACAGATACCTTTGCACCCATCAATTTTCATCGGTAGAGAACCCCTTTTCACACATAAATGATTGCTGGCATTTTTAACAGACGTACGTACTTTTAACGTCATATACCCAGGTGCTCCACCGCAACCTCTCTTCAGAGGTTGCGGTGGCTACATCTTCATCACTGTTTCATACCCGCCAAGTCTCCCGGATTGGCTGGAAGACTACTGGATTTTGACCGTTTTTTCCTGTTGTACGGTTGTCATGAAAATCTCTTGGAAATCGAAATTTCTGTGCCTGATCTGGCCGCATTGACAAAAAACCAGCTAAATCCGCTGCAGGCTTTTGGAACCTACCCCATATTACTATAAATGAGTTTAAGAGGCGTTCATGTAATTGAACAGTATAATCTCAGTGACGCAAAACCGCGGCAGATACAAGTTCTTAAATTCCCAGCCAAATTTTATTATGTTCATTGGGCCTCACTTCGAATGTTCCGAACACATTTTTTTATCGCTGTGGGTGATACGAACTTTAGTATGGAAACTGTCGAACGAAGGCTGAGAGCAACGTACTCGAAGCTTCGGAAGTACGCGTGCGACCGGCGCACTGCAGTGCGTGTTATTGTCGTTGCCACAACCGCTGAGGACGAAACCGCGGTCGCTCTTGACAAGATCATGTATGGCGACGACGTAACTGAGGTAACCCCGAAAGTGTGCGCTCAACCAGTCAAAGCAAGGCTGCTTTCCGCAAACTCTGTGGACAAACTTGCGGCAGATGCTATCGTAGATTGTATAAAATGACTTAGTTTTGAAGGCGTGTGCGCAGCCAACCGCATGGGGATTGTAAAATGAACTACCATTCGTCGCAACCGCCGCGCACGAAACCGCTGTCGCTACGACGCGATAGCGCTCTTTGAGCTCTAAGGGCACGCAGCAGTAGGTTAAAAGCAGTAAATACGTGAAAAAATTTCTAAACGTTCGTTTTGTCGCAAGGACGAAGCAATAAATGCGACAGCAACAACTTGGAATGTAACGCTGAGAACGGCAAGCAGATCGAAACCTGCAGCTCGCTGCTCACACACAAATGACGCACGAGAACAATACTCGCAGGACGAAAGCGAACTAACAGCGTTTACCGCGCTGTTTAAACAAGAAGGATGCACGATACGTAATCACAGGCACAGATGAGTACAAACTAACAAGTGTATTAGTTGTTTTACCTCGCTGTGTATGAAAAGCGCGCTGTTTTCGCAAAAGGGGCCTGTGCAGAGACGGTAGTGACCTTTGTGGGCCCGGCAACTAACGCTTTCGTTTCAGTGAAAACCGAAGGCACACGATTCCCCCCACCAAAGGATAAGCGCGCGCATAGGCATCCATTCATGGGGCAAAGTACACGTGAGAGATAAGCATGCGTCAGTGCAACGCGACGAGCTGGGCGCCGAGCGCGGGTGGCTTTTTTTTATTTGAGTGTTCATAAATATAGATACGTATACATATACGGTGAAGGACGGCAGCGGTGGCGACGGTAAAAAAAAAAAAAAACAGCCTGGACTGTTCATATAATTGCAATAAATATTGCAATAAAAAAGGGTCTGAAGCATTTTGGCTGGACTGTTCATATAATTGCAATAAAAATTGCAATAAAAAGGGGCCTGAAGCATTTTGGCGTTTTTGTAAAAAAAATCTCCCGTGCTTGTGTGACAGCCAGCTGCGCCGTTTCGTCCGTTCACGTGTGCCCCAAGAAGACACACGCGAGTTGTTTTGACTGAAATAGATTCTGCTTGTTGTATTGATCCTTTGAGACTCTCACCTTAGTGAAAAACTCTACCCTCGTGTGTTCAGCCACTCCTAGCCACTATAAGTCCGCAAAGCTGATATTGGCGTATGGGATTGAGACCCCTCTCGTACCCCTTTTTATTTTTCGCGGTGCTTTTTGTTTGTTCTTGGTTTTTTCAATGCCCCCCCTCCCCTTGTTGCAGAAATCTCCCGAATTCAGAGTCTTTGAACTTGGCAGGCATGCTGTCTATCACCTTTTGCCATTCACTCTCACTGCACACATTTTACGCCAATGTCATGGTTTTAATGCTTCTATGTTTTTACCCTCGTCAGTGCGAGGAATTTTAAGGCCCTTTTACAGCCACCTATCATAATCATTGTTCGCATCACTTGTCCATTGACCTGGCACTCTTGCCATCAAATGGCCGTTGGCGTCATAAAACACCGCACATCATCACCGCAGAGGCGCCTAACTTATTGCTCTGTGGCAGATCAAAATTCAACAAAACAAGCCAACTCGCAGCTTTTCAAATACTGAAAGAAATTTATCAAACAGTGGAGCAAAAGATAACATCAAAGTTGTGACTATGTATTTACGAGGACTAGTGGTTAAAATTCTAATTCTCCACATTGCAACGAGTAAGAGATGCCAGATCATTCCTTCGTCTGCCTGGAAAGATGGTAAAAGTATCATTGGTGAAGCCGAAATTGTAAAGCAGTGCCTCTCTTTTTCTCTCCGCATTGTATGAAAGACTCCGTGATGCTTTCAGGGTAAAATTTTTCGTGATGATATTCGTTTGCTTTGCTACAACTCCAAATCTATAGTTGTTGCCTGTCCTTTGGGCCCGCGATGCCTGTCTTTTGATTGGCTGTCTTCTCTCAAGTGCATGCACCAAATGATGCGGACAAAGTGCAGGGCATGACTTTCACTGACGTCCTATGGTGGTTCTTTTTTTTTTCTCTCATAGTGACGGCAAGCTGAACATCTCGACAAAGGACAACGACCTGGCATACCTGCTTCCCGATTCCCTGACAGATGAGGAGAAGAGTGCCGCCAAGCGCATCCTCATGAGAGTGCAGGTCTGCTGGGGTCGTTTTGTCTGTTTGAGCTACATTAAGTGGAATAACACGAGTATATGCATGCTGGGGCTGTGTTCACACAAGGTCGCTTTTGAGGACATCCAATGCCAGTGTGCGCTGACTGATGAATGTAGTGAACAGGAGGATACTGCTCAATAACCAGACGAGCATCTTGTGATTATACCAGCAAGTTTGCGTAAAAGTGATTCATTGTCAGCATGGCTCTAGCAGCGACATACTCTCAGACCTCGGTATAACGAATTCAGATGTAACGAAGTATTGGTTATTATGAAGTAAATGAAAAATAGCATTGCAAAGACATATAGTGTTAGCAATATACCTATATAACAAATGTTTGGATATAACATAAACTTATTTTTGCACAACGTGCAACTTCGTTATAATGAAGTTTCTTTCAGTACCGAAAATCGAGTGGCAGATACAGTCTCCGATGTCGCTGTTCAAACAGTCGTGGTATTGATAAGACAAAAAAGCGTGCTTTGGGCTAGTGAGGCATCATTTTGTCTTTTCTTCATCATTTGCCATCTTTTTGCAGCTGTGGAATGTCCTGCGCGTAAGTCATACACTCTGCTGCAATTTCGCAGGGACTTCTTTGCTACCGCTCATACTGCTAAAGAGTCGCTTGAATTTAAACTTGCACTTCATGAACAGATGGATAACTTTTGAGATAATATTCAGGCCCTCAGAGAGTCATTTAAATGGGCATTATAGTCAGGGAGATCATCTGTACAACTGCCAGTTGGCACACATTATCACATGCTGTGGACAGCTATCTCATGGGCGTGTTTTTTGTGTGTGTGTGTGTGTAACCTTCAACTGCTTAAAGGGACACTAAAGTCAAATAACAATTTACGTAAGAGTGGAAGCTCAATGTATGACAGAATCTAAAATGACGATGTTATTAACAACAGTGCCCTATTTACCAAGAAATTAAGGTAAATGCACAAGAACACACGTGCTGCAGTAGGACTTTCTCAAAATGATCCTGGTGACATCAGAAGGACCGCCTACAATTAATCACTAGTAATTGATCTAGATGCATTAAATGAAGAACCTTCCGTGCATCAAGAGATGCAATAAAATGGTGCTTGTTTGTCTCTGTTCGATTCATGGGAGAAAAAAAAACGCCGGACGTTACTATGGGGGTTGACGCGAGTGGTTCAAAAATTCAATTTTCGCGTAGCTACACTGGACATGTGGCTGGCTCTGGCAGCCTGCGGGTAGCCAGAAGTGGAAAATCGAAGAGCCCCACTGACGCGAGCTGGTCCAGTAGCTTCTTGAGGCGGGTAATTTGAAGTGTGCTAACCCGATTCGAACCATTAAAACGTGATTTGTTTCAAAATAGACCCTTCCTTGGCACAAAAGTAACACTACGAGGTTTCTGGAGCTCTGTTTCAACAATCAACGTTGGCTTTAATAGTTGCCTTTAGTGTCCCTTTGCTTAAGAGCAACTGCTTGTAGTACAGGGCAAATAATTTAGTCCTAAAAGAGTCTAGTAATGTAGGATTTGTAAAGCAGTCGTAAAGATTGCTGCAAATGCTGTAACTCTCTAGCACATTGCTGACACTACGCTGTAAAGGGAACCTCCAAGGCAGTAAGTGTCATCAGAATTGGGAATCTAGAAGGGCTTGAGACAGGGTAGATAGGCGACAGAGTGCACTGTTTCATCAATGATTATGCATGGCAGTTAGAGTTTTGGCAGCAGAGAATCTTCTGTAGCTCTGCTACGATCTGTTTGCGGCCCGCTTAGTCGATCCACCTGGTTGCGCCAAATCATGTAAATTAATACAATTCCGTCTCTGCACTGCTTCACCCTTTGGATGCAACAACTAGGGAACTCCATCCCTCCAGTACTTCATCAACCTAGCCAAAAAAAAAAAAAAACAACACGTCTGTGTCCTTATTTCTTAATAATGTGCTTAGCGCACAACCTGGGGGGGGGGGGGGGTGCTCTGCAATCGTTTCTCTCAAGTTTTACTTCAAAGTATTACAAAAATGTCGAACAACTATTTGACAGCAATTTGAAAAGTCAAGTCGCACTCAAACTTAAACACTCAAATTTACTTCACACACCCAGAATTTTGGTATTTGCACAGCTTTAATAATAATAATAATAATAATAATAATAGAAACAGTAATAGTCCTGTTTAGCTCTTTTGAGGACTAGGATGTTGTGGAGGTATTGTTGAGCATCACGATCCAAATAAAGCAGGACTTAATTAAATAGGAAGCACTGAGGAAAGAAAATTGCTGTGTCGGCTGGAACTGCTGCTCTGTGTTTAGTGGGTTTAATATTTGGCTCCTGCAGCCCTATGTACACTCCTCTGCATACGAAACTTCATTGTGTTTAACGAGATTCTACTGTATGAAGTTCAGCATGTTTTTTTTGTTGTTTTTTTTCGACCCAAGGTGTACGGAAGTTTTTTCGCAGACTTTACCTATTCTTGCAGTTCTCTACATAAGTGCTATCGTGGAGCGACTATTGCAATTACACGACTTTTTTTTAGCCTTAATCTCGCATTAGCAGTCTGCCATTGGTCAAAAGTAGCGGCCCAGGAGTTTTGACCAATGACAGACGGCTAATGGCAGCGAAAGGTATAAGAAAAGTCGTAGAATCGCAATAGAATTGCTTTGTGACAGTACCTCCTAATTGTAAATTTCATGCTGCTTGTGATGACATTGTCGTGTGAGATGTTCTCTGGATCGGGATGTAGTCCCCGGCATCACACATGCTTCAGTGAGGAATTCACTGGTCTGGCAGGAACAAAAAAACAAGCAAAAGAAACTCTAAGACATCCTGTTCTTTCTCGCATGTCATATCGAAGGCCTTTCCCGAGTCGGACGGCCATGTCGACAGGACCCACATGGCCTGGTCAGACCTGCGACAGGAGCTGGAGGCGGTCTGCCCACGACTAGACCCTCGGACCCTGGACTCCCTGTTAGAATCGCGAGCGGTAGTGCTCAGCCGGGCCTTTCATTATTATCGGTCGGCTGCCTCTGCCTACTTCAAGTATCTACAACTGCAGCAGCTACAGGTATCCCTTGGCTGCGTTCAGCAATTGGCACTGTTCAAAAGCAATCTGATCGTTGGTGTTTTCGTTGTCTGGTTTATTTTCTTGCTCGTGGGTGAAATCCTGGCCTGGCATCGACTCGCTCGCGAATGTTCAATATGCCATAACTTTTCTTGAAGTGGGCTTTGAACATCCGTTTTCGTTTTGTTGCTCACATTTTTCATTTCACATTATTGGGATTTGCTGATTTACCCTGCAACCATTGCACTTGAAGAGAAAATATTGCTCCTAATGATACAGGAAATACTGTTGAACCATTTTATAAAAGGCATGCTTCGGGCAGCGATTCTTGTCTTTTATATCAGATGTTTCTTATGAGCAGGGTACGTCGTATGCATTTCTTATCAACCCATATTTTTTCTGTTGGCACACTGGTGTCTCTTATACCCATTTGTCTCCTATTATGGGGTTCCACTATATTTGATATTTGAAGAACTAGACACTGTACTAAGTGATTGGCCATGTGATGTCAACTGATAAAAATTCATAATCCGTGAAAGTTGTAAAAAATTGTGCTCAAAAACAAACAAAAACGTGCTTAAAAGCAGTGTCCCCATAAATCGACACTGTCAAGCATATCTTCCGCGTATAATGACTTTCATGTGCACAGTTCTTCAGCTGCGTCTCTCTCGCACAGGACGAAGACACCAACGTGACGGCCACCCTGCGTCTCCTGCGCTTGGTGGTGAAGCATGCCTCCGAGCTACGCGGCGAGCTCGAGGAAGGGCTGACGGACACGCCGACGGCGCCCTGGCGGGGCATCATTCCGCAGCTGTTCTCGCGCCTCAACCACCCAGAGGCCTACGTTCGCAGGAGCATCCAAAAGTTGCTGTCGAGACTCGCCCGGGATTACCCTCACCTGATCGTGTTCCCCGCTGTCGTAGGGGCACTGCCAGAGCCACCTGGCGGCATTGGTGGAACCAGTGCCCTTTTTGGTGGAGCCACGGCGTCTCCAGCCAGTGAAACGACGGAAGATGAAGGAACTACGTCAGTGCTGATGAGAGAGAGCTACATTGCCCTCGTTGACACGCTGGCAGCAGACGACGCACAGACCATCACGCAGGTTGGCATTGCATTTATCGAGCGGGTATTGGATTGGGTGATACTGAGCTTCTCTGATTATAAGTCCTTAGAAGTTCAGGACTGCTCAGCGTGGTGCCTTTAGTCAGTATCACATTATTGCTTTGGTCACCATGGTACTGTCAGCAATAAACAATTGAAGAAGCCGATTGCTATCCTCAGTCAGTTTTGTGGTTATTGTTTGCAACAACCCTGGTGGCCGAAACTGCAGTCGCTTTCTAAGCGATCATGGATAGCTGCTGTGCAGCTCTAAAGATATGCGGCCAACGCAGCAGTAAACTTTATAAGACAATTATTTCGTTAAAAAGCACGAACTACTTCAGCTTTCCTATCCTTTGCTGATGACATATGGAGTGGCTTTTGTATGGCACCAAGCAAAGCTATGGACGGTGCATGCATTTGCGACAGCTATCTTTATTGTCCTGTAATAGTTCACTTGAATATGTCTTGGAAAGACGTAAGCAAGTTCCTTCTTGCGACTGCTGTGAAAGTTTTTGTGCGTATATTGTGGTTTGAAACGGATTTTGGTGGTTTTCATTTTTTTTTTAATACGAAATTTCAGGTGATAAAAATCTTTTAACAATTTTTGCTTCCCTGTGAAGTTCGTATCACTGAGCTTCTACTGTATGTATAATTTATGTTGTCTTCCACTATGTGCAGGTGCGACTGCTTGTGGGTGAGCTGCGACGCATCACCTTGCTCTGGGACGAGCTATGGGTGGGTGCGCTCAACGTGCACAGTGGGGAGGCCCACCGCCGCATCCGCACCCTCGAGGAAGAGGTGGGGAGGGTGCGTGCCAATGTGGGCCTCAGCACAGCCCAGAAGGACACTCTGATCCGAGATAAGCACTCCCTCTTCCTGTGCCCGGTGAGTGGCTGAAACTTTGTGGACTTGACGTTGCATGCAACCGAAAGTGTCAAATACGAGCGTAATTCATCTCGCAAAGCTTCCTGCTGCTGAATATCCGTCTGCGGATAAAGAATTGGCTAGTGGGAAGTACGAAAAATTGAGCTAAGGGACCTTTCTTGGACTTTTCGAGCCTTAGGTGTGCTCTAAAACTGCAACTGATAAGTCAAACCAAGGCAGTAGGAATACAGTAAAACCTAGTAAAACGAAATTGATAAATTCTCGGGAAAATTCGTTATAAAGAGGATTTTGTTATGCGCAGGTTCAATACGAAAATTTGAATAATACCGTAATTACTCGAATCTAACGCGCACCTTTTTTCTGGTTAAGCGAGTTCATAAATCGCATGCGCGTTAGAATCAAGTACGAACAAAAAAATTACGGTCAATCTATTGCCATCGGCAAATCCAAAATGGCCGCCCCCTACGTGCATCGGCACGGAGGAAGGAAAGTTGTGTGCGTCGGCATGGCGCGTCGGCCATTTCTGCCTATGTGTTTCCCATGTGCGGCACTTCGTGCTTGTGCTGAGGAGTTCGTCATCTAGTAATGCATTAGCATCGACGGCGTGGAAGGGTCGACTCCAAAAACTCGAGTGCACCACGATGCCGCTTTTAAAAGAAAAGTCATCGCGTGTGCAGAAACGGACGGAAATCGGGCCGCATCGCGGTCGTTCGGAGTTCCCGAAACGTGCGTGCAGGACCGGCGGAAACAAAAGCAAAAGATTGTCGACAGCAAAGCTTCACGCAAAGGCTTCAGTGGACCACAGCAGGGTCGGTTTCCGCAAATTAAAGAGCTGCTAGGCGAGTATGTGCATGTGAGCGGCACAGCGGCCCGTGACGACAGAACTGCTCCAAGTGCGGGCTATGCAATTAGTCTTAGAAAAAGGTCTAATGCGGAGCCAGTTTAAAGCGAGCAGATGCTAACTAACGATATGAAGAGGAAAGGCTTTTCCCTCCGAAGGGGAACATGCATATGCAAAAAGTTTTGCGGAGGAATACGATGAAAAGCTTCACAGTTTTCAGAGGTTCGTCCTAAACTTGCGGCGCAACAACGGCTACCTGCTTGGGCAAATCGGGAATGCCGATCAGACACCTCTTTACTTCGACATGCCTGGCACCACAACCGTCGAGAAGAAGGGGGCGAAGAAAGTTGATGTGCTGACATCGGTCCACGGTAAAACTACAGTGACGGCAATGCTCTGTTACACGACAGATGAGCACAAGCTTCGCCCATACCTCATATTTAAATGGAAGACGCTCACGAAAGGAGTCATTTTTTTCAGTGGTGTGATCTTGCGAGCCAGCGAGAAAAATGGGTGCACGTTGCAATCGATGTCTTACGTTTTTTTTGGGTTTTTTTCGCGGTTGAAATCGGGTGCGCGTTACAATCGAGGGCGCGGTAGAATCGAGTAAATACGGTAAACATGCAAATTAAACAAATCAGGTACTGAAGGCAATCTAATCTAAAACACTTGTTTTACGGTAACAATCTGCGTTATTATTGTGATACCAATGGTATGAACACTCGCGGCGGGTTTTTGCTGTCGCCGCCATGTTCCGTAACAAGTCTAAATTGATAATATATGCCCCGCACATTATAACTTTCACAGGCGGGCGAAAGCGCACGAGCGCTGCTGAAGCAGAGATCAAATGAGTCAGCCCATCCCTATCACCTGAAAAGTGCACATCTGCGTTTTTCTATCACCTGAAAAGTGCACATCTGCGTTTTGTTAGAACTGCCGTCGAATGCTCAAACAGAAAGTAAACCACCCGTCAGAAAGTAAACCACCCAAGCGCTCCCCATGTGCAGCGCGGCCTCACATGTGTGATGTTACCTAAAAGCGGGGAACTGCCGATATGCAACAGTCCTTCCTTTTTTTTGAGTAGGAGGGGGGGCACTCCCGGCGGCAACGCAGGCTCGTGGGGTGCAGGCCCGCCTGCCCGCATCACGCCGACGCTTCGTGCTTAGTTGGCAACGGGGCAGCCACGAAAGATGCATGCCCATACCAAAATGACAAAGCGCGGAGCGAAATTGCTAGATTTCCCGTGGGTCAAATTTGTTATATCAAGGTTGTCTCCCGCTGTTGCTTTGTTATATAGAGGTTGCAAATACATGTGCTTCTATGGAGCCACGACAGGGAATAGAAAAACTTTGTTATATAGAAGAATCCATTATATGGAGGTTCGTTATCAGCAGGTTTAACTGTGAATAGTGTGAATAGTCAGGTTTGAGGTGAATTCGAAGCGAATGAGGGATTTGGTCAAGTGTTTCTAATACGATAGTATATACAGTCAAATCTGAATATATCGCTCTCGAATATATCGAATTATTGGCTATGTCAAACAGCTGTGAAGTCCTCTTGAATTTCCACTGCAAAAGTGTGGGACTAGTGCCCGTATATATCGAACTCCCACATTGCGACACATCCACTATATCTAGCACTGCGTCCTGTCGAAGCCCAGAAAGTGCATTTTTTTACAACAAATATCATTTTTTTAGCTGCAATCTAGCAACTTTCCTTCCCTCTTTGCGTGCAGGTGATGAAAAGGCAGTGTTATTCCATTGTGTTGATCTGGTTCTTTGCACCCTGATTGTAAGTGCATCAGTATGTTTGATGTGCAATCTGCAGGTTTTAATGTGTGGACATTGTGCTTTTCAAAAAGGCTAATCACAGACGGCACCAGAATAAGAACGTGAAGTGACTCGGCGACCTCATTGCAGTATTCAATTTCTTGTTTGTTCATGCACGATACCACATGGGCCCTAAAAGCATGGTCTTAGAGGGGCATAACCTCGTGACGTACTTTTGGTGTTTTCAGTTTTAGAATAGACGTCTTAGAGGCTGTTTTTTCTAGCGTCTTGCTCCAAAGAAGCGGCTGCCTACTACAGAGCTACAGGTGACATCGCTATCGCCGACATGTCGACGATGGGGATTTGTTCCTGTGATGTTTGTTTCATTCGGCTTGTTTACTTGTGTACTTCTCACCTCAGTCCTGATGAATTCTCAGCCGGGAGTGTAACTAAGCGTTTACACGCCCGAAGCAATAAAGTTGATGACTTGTGCTTGGAGCAAGGTCAAGTAAAGCCCTCTCCGGAACTCTCTTCTTGTAGGCTTTAGTGCTTTGTGACGACTTTTGGGGCGTCATGATGGCTGACAATGGCCAAGGGTGACTCAATTTTGTGACTTATTAGTGTTTTTGGGCACCATCTAAGACAGAGAGCGACTTCATCAGGGAAGATGACGACGTAGCCGTTTCTGACTACATTGATGCTGAAATCAATGCTGACATTGGCGATTCGTGGAAGTGTACCCATGCCGTGCGATTATGGAGTTGCTAATGCCGCCGCTAACCAACCTTAGGCGTATTCAGCATCAGTTACCACTGTTGTGGCCAACGGTGCCGACAGTGCTTATTTGGGAAGCTTCGATGAAATGAAAGGGGTATTGACACCTTTTTTTTTTTTTTTTTCAAAGCTGAGCTTACTGTTCTATCTTCAAATCTTCCGCCTGAAAGTGATCTTTCTGACGTCACTATTGCCGTGCCCAACGTCGCCCACCTTTATTGCGCCGCTGCCGACACTAGTTACAGCAGAACAAAAGTAACGGGAGCCACAGCAGCAGCTACGGACATTGAACAATTTGCTGCTCTCTTGGTTCATCTAGGCCCTGCTAAATGGCACCAGACAAAAACGGAACATTTAGAACGACTAGTGCCATTCCCCATAGTAACGCCAGCGGTTTGTTTTTTTCCCATGAATCGAACAGAAACGGGCAGGCAGCATTTTATAACATCTCTTGATGCACAGGACGGTCTTTTTTTTATTGCAGTTTGATTGATCGGTTATAATTGTGGTCATTCTCCCATGTAATTTGGATAATTGCCAAAATGTCCCACTCACAGCACACTGAATAAGTAGGGCACTGCTGTTGATGATATTGCCATTTTAGGTGTCATACATTGAGCTTTCGCTTTGACATAAATTGTTATTTGCCTTTAGTGTCCCTCTAAGGACTTGACCTTTCATTTAATGCAACAAAAACATTGAACATTTTTTTTTTTGTCAGTACCCTTTTAAGGGTCATTTGATGAACTTGACGACCTGCAAAAGGGAAGGGAGTTTTGCAGACAAATCATGCGAAATAAAGGGTGGTAACTTGAACACTACTTTCCATGTTTTCATTTAGTTCTTCAGCATACTGTGAGCTAGGCATGTTAGCGCTTGTTACAATTTTTAAAAACTGGCATTAACATATGCTTTAAATATGCTTCAGAAAGACTTGACAATGGGCTGGTTGGTTAAGTATGGTCACTTTTTTTTGCAAACTTTAGAAAAAAGAAACTTTAATGACCCATGAAAATTGCACAGTATCTTGAGAATTCGAACCAGGCTTTTATAACTGTCACCGTTTCCAGTTGAAGTGCAAGCAACTGTGAATAGTGACAAGATTTAAATAGTAGCAGGGTTAAGTTAGATTAAATGAAACACATTGAAAAAAATATGTATAAGCTGTAAATTATAAGAGAAAAATCTTGTGAAGTAAGGAAAGAGTCAAAATCATTTCTTAATCTCCTCTTTTATGCGGTTTCGCAACTGTTTCATGCTTCCTTGGTATTTAAACCCCACATCTTGTTATTATTATTATTCACTTATATATGAGGAATGGGTAAAGAGTAAAGTTTGAAGGGAAAAGTGACTTCTTTGAATAATATTTAATCGAATAACTTGGGTAGTATTTATCATTTAATGTAAAGAAAAAAGCATATTGATAGCAAAATGAGCTACCCAGCTAACTTCCACAATACATTTCAGAATTCGGAAGTAGGTGCGAGTGAATGTCACTCTATTCTACGTAGAAGTGAATCGAAATAGTGACACGATTCACATAGTAATGGGGAGCAAGTTGTGGGCTTTAAAATATGTTGTATTTTGAAGTTTGCTGTAGCTTAGTGCATTTAAACCCGCATGAGGTGCTTTAAAAGGCCACTCACCATGTTTGGCAATTTCGTGCTGACAAGCGCAATGCGTAGACGAGGCGTTCATGATCACGTCTGCCAAACTTTGCAACGCTGTGCGCCGCGGAAATGGGTCAAATTTCAAGATGAAAGCTGCTCCCCTTTCCCTCTGCCGGCGCACACGTAGAGAATGAGAGCATGACGTAGGCATAGGAATGGCCCTACGTACACGGCAATGCAGTGACGTTGGTCCTTTACGTAGACGAGTCTGCTCTGACGTAAACAGTATACCACGTGACATGGCAAAAATTATTTAAGACAACATGCGTAGTTTATGTATTTGTTGCATTAAGAGATTAATAAAACTTTAAATAAATAATGAGACGTAATAGAAATTGTGCCCGCTTTTCTTATATTTTTTCCCGTGAAATGCTACGAGATGCGGGGCTAATGTGCCAGCGTTTCGCATGCGTTCGTGTCCCCGCAGTCAGCGCTTCGAGCAGACGACCGCTGTGGAACGCTCCTACGCGTTCGCGCACTCATTGTGCTCATCTACACTACCGCGTCTAAGCTAGCGTTTTAAAACCATCCCGCAGAAACAGGCAGAAGACCACAAAATAACGCTGGTCAACAAAGCAACGCTGCTCGCGTTCTCGGGGGTTGGACTTTTTTGGGCACATCATGCACACGTCACCTCATGGTCGGATGCTGGAGAGGGTGGGGAAGAGATTTGGCTTGCGAAGGCTACGCGGAGGAGCGGCAAGGGTTTCGAGCTCACCTCCTCTCATCCTCATTTCGCGCCGCTTCAAAAAACCTGTTTTCTCCGCTCGTGATGAACCGATACGAAAAAGTTTTGTGGCAGAATGTTCCTCATCGGACACCTAACTACTTCCACTGTCTAACTAAAATTCGCTATGGGGCCTGGTGAGTGGCCCTTTAAAACTCACAAATGGCAATGCGGATCATCGCTAGACAGATTGTTTCACGAAATGGTGGCTCTGCGTTGCAGTGAAACCTTCTTTTCAGGTGCACCACATGCAGTCAAATCTGCGTCTATTTGTTCATTCCAAATATGTAGAACTTTTAAGCAGTTCGAATTCATGTTGAAGCTAATTTGAATACTGAAGTACTTGTTTTAATATTTAAATTGCTTAGATATTGGCCCATTTATATATATATATATATATATATATATATATATATATATATATATATATATATATATATATAAAAAAAAGGGAAAGAAGTGTATACCTAAGGGCTCATTTTTCCGTGTTTTGGACACAATATTAATGAGATATAACAGACAATAATGCCAAGGAAAGTATAGGGTAAGGTATTAAACAAAATTGTAATGTAAATGTGAAGGAAGAAAAGTGGGTAAAAAGATAACTGGCTGTGGGCAAATTATATATATATATTACACACACAGACACATACGTACACACTCAAAACTCGATGCAATGAACTCTGATATAACGAAGTAAATGAAGAGTAGTCTTGCAGTAGATACAGAGCTAGAAATACACATTTAAAATGAATATTTGGTAATAACAAACTCATTTTTATGCAAGATGCAATCTAGTTATAATGAGCCTTGAATATATGTACGTTTTTGTGGCTTCAACCATGCAGACGTTACGCCTGCTAGAGCAGCTGCAGTCTGTGGTGACGTCCCGCGAACCCGAGACTCCGCACGAACTGTGGTTCCGCGAGACCCTGGGGCCTCTCATATCCGAGACCCTGGAGACCCTGCGTAACCCCCACGACCCGTGGCGACCACAGGCGAGCTGGGCAGCACTGAGGCGCCTGCATCTGCGCCTGCAACGACGCTCGCACGAGGAAGGGCCCCAGCTGCTCATGGAGCGGGTCTCTCCAGCACTCGCCGCTCTCAAGAACTCGCGGGTGAGCACACCTTCAGAAACAGAGCAATAGGCAGCCCTCCCCGTCTGTCATTGTGAGTGAAATAAATGAAAATAAAAATAAAAAACAAGTGATGATTGCATCAATACTTGAAGTTAGGTGAATCGGTGTGTATGAAACCTTAAGAAGCTCAAATTATGCTCTGAAATAATGCTGTCATTAATTTTGCCACCATAGCTTCATTGATGAATGGTTACGTCAAAGATTTCAAAGTGTTTTTTCATATTTTATCTACATTGCTTAAAAACATTTTTCAAAAACTTGGTATTTGTTAGAAGACATTGTACTTAATTTTTATCGATTAGGGATTACGTTAGCCCTGGTAGATGTCATTATAATCTGTGATGTCACGGTGACTGGTGCAGGAATTTCACAGTGGTGTCGCCACTTGCACTTTCTTGTTGCACGTTTTCTCACCTACCCAGCGTCTGTTTGTAGCGGTTATTTTTGGTTTCTTGAAAAAGTTGTTTTTACTAATGTGAAAAAAAAAATGCTTTTTATCTTTAGTATTGAGGCAGGTCATTTTTGCTCAGGTCAGCGGGACCATGTCTCAGATTGAAATTTGCATTTCCAAATCTGCTTGTTCATATTCACCGGCACCTTTCATCCTCCCATGCTGCAGGTGCCCATGCCCGGGTGCTCGGGGAATGTCCGCATCGCAGCGGTCCAGTCATCCATAGCTGTGCTGCCCACCAAGACCAAGCCCAAGAAGTTGAGCTTCCAGGTTTGTAGGTCCCTCCGCACTCGCAGTGTCTGCCATTATCCCCTTCGGGCGCGAGTTATGATTCACTGTCTGCGAATGTGTTGAATTTGCGTGGCATGGTTCCAAAGCACTCAGTATTACATTTCAAGAAAGAAAATAAGGAAGTGTTTTGTTTCGATCAAGTTTCAGTAATTAATGTTAGCTAGCATGTAATTAAGCATCTAATTAATATTTATGCCATCAGCATCAATATTTGCATTAAAAAATGAAATATTAGGCCCAAGTGCAAGCACAGTTTGTTTTTTGGTTGCATTCATTACAAGCAAAGAAAAAAAATTCTCTTGACGTGGGTCCTGGAGCACGGCACGTCAACTGGTCGTCGAACATGGTAGTGTCGTCAGCAAAGTGATTTTTTACAGCATTACGCAACATAAAAGAGCTAAACGACCGATATATGTTCACTTGGGAAGCCTGCACCAATGTGCACCCCACGTTTCGAGCCATTTGAATAAAGTGTGTGACTTGCTTCTAAATTTGGTCTGTACTATGCCACTGAAGGAGTTATCATAGCTGTGCAGCAACAGATGCTCTCATTTTGTGGTGATGCTTATCACCTGGATATTGATGTCTGTGGCAAGTTTCAGGTTAGTTCTGGTGGCAGATTTTGAACTCTGGCCCTCTCATGTTGTAGGTGGGCCATGACAGCACTACGTGAGAATGTTTTTTGTTCGTGTTTTTTTTTTTATCATTTTGAAGTTTGTAGTTATAAGTACAGCTTATATGCAGGATTGGGTTGTACACTTCAAGATGTGGTATCTTTTGCTTGTGTGTTGACAATGATGTCAAGCAAGTGTGTTCATACAACGGTACAGAAACATTTTTTTGGTTTGTTTTTTTTTTTTTTTTTTTTGTTGTTGTGGGCAGATTTTACTGTGCCTGTTTGTGAAGCAAAATACTGCTGACCTTTTGTCACGAGCGGTTAATGTACGTGCATCAATGCAAATCAAGCACGAGGGGAGTGAGTTTCCCTAATTAATACTGGCTGACTTGAGACATGTTAACGGAATGCTCGCAAGAAGATAGATCAGGAAAAGAGATGAACCGGATGAGGGTTACTATAGTTTAGTGCTCGTCTGGGTGTTTCTTCACCTCACCTGTTGTCTTTTTCTGAGCTATTTTGCTATGTCTTGAGCAAATGAAGTGTTCTCCCAAGAATGCTGGCGTCCAAAGGTTTCAGCACATCGCCTCTGCGCTGCCTGTGCAGGGCTCGGACGGCCAGCGGTACACGTTCCTCTTCAAGGGCATGGAGGACCTCCACCTGGATGAGCGTATCATGCAGCTGCTCAGCATCTGCAACAGCCTGCTGGCAAGGGGGGCCACGGGGGCCAGTGCACCGAGGGCTCGCCACTACGCGGTCACTCCCCTGGGCTCCCGGTCGGGCCTCATCCAGTGGCTGGACGGGGTGACCCCGCTGTTTGCCCTCTACAAGCGCTGGCAGCAGCGTGAGGCCTCCTCCGTGCTCAGACCCTCCGAGCTGTTTTATGGCAAGCTGACGCCTCTGCTCAAGGAGCAGGTAAGGATATGATCTGATTTCGATGACAGTTGAGGGCCTTCATAATAGTCAATTAGGTATAAGAGACACCAGTGTGCCTACAGTAAAGTACATGTTGATAGGAAAATGCATACAAGGCACCCTACTTATAAGAGACATCTCATATAAGAAACGAGAATTGCTGCCGAGAGCATGAGTCTTATAAAGGGGGTTTAACTTCATCACATGTCAATGATCCACAGATGTGCTTGCGCTGTGAGCATTATACTCAAACCTCGTGATAACGAAGTTGAAGGGGAGCCACAAATATTTCGTTATATTCATTACAGTCGCCGACCGATTTTTCTGACCTGGCGGAGACCGAAAAACAATTCGAAAGATCGAACAGTGCAAAAAATTTGTTTTTGTCAGAAATATGAACTTTATTGCATAAGGCAGGCTTAAAAAAGTCCATGATTCTGCCTTGCCTCATACTATGCTCGGAAGCAATTTGGTTCGCCCATATTTGCGCCAAAGTGTCATCGTCACCGTAAATGCTCGACAAAAACGTCACGAAATTGTCATCGTCCGCACAAGCGAAGTTTTGAAATGTCATAGTAGCAGGCACATTCACTCCACTACTGCGCAGCTCCGCCTCCTCCCTGTACGGTGCGATGACGACAGTGCTGGCCACTACGGCTGACGGAAGACGAGAAAATGGTCCCGTGTCGCGTTTTCTAAAGAATATGACGTTTTCTTTCCAATCTTGGAGGCAGGAATGCCATTTTAATATTAAGCCACTAAGCTTAGTCAACACGGCAGAAAATCTAAATGGTGACGTCTATACAGGTTTGTGGCGCGGGTCAGAACAAGTGATTTAGTCCGAAAAATCCAACTTTAGGGGGCGAATTCGTCCAAAAAATTTGTTGAACAAATGCATTAGCCATATGGGAACTCTGACGGTGCACTTTTAAAGTCTGAATTTTTGGAGTCCGAAAAATTGGTTGGTGACTGTATTTCGTTATATCAATTATAACAGTTGGTGACAATGTATGCTCAGATGGGCGCTATCTATAAGCGTGCAGAGAAGGAAACCGCTTTGCGGCCCGATGTGCCACTTCGCAACCACATGTGCGGCAGAAAATAAATTGTTGAACCTCATTAATTTGAACTTCTGGTAATTCGAACTCACGCTGAAGTCCCGTCAAAGCTATGTGTATTCTAATGGGCGAAAACGCCCTGTAATTCGAACACGCAAGCACTTACGACGATTAATTCGAACATACCGCACTCCGAAAATGCTCTCAGCACTATGCCTAATCCCGCGGCAGCACCTCTCAACGCTGCGCGCGAAGAAGGAAAAGAAAAAAAGGAAAGAAAAGACTGTGGCGGATTGTTTGCTCTCTCTCAAATGCCGATCTGGGACGTGCCTGTGCCACACTTCTCCCTTTTCAGTCTCTGCACATAGAGACCCTTCCCCTTTCAAGGCCGCGTGCGGAGAGAGAGGAAAAAAAGAAAGCTGTTGCGGAGAGTGCTCCTTTCTCGGTGCAGAGGGTGAAGCGGTTATGCTCTGGTGAAGCGGCTATGCCTTGTTACACGTCCGCCTCTTGCTTTCCAAGATCAGTAGCTGACAGTTGAAAAAATTAAACATCACCTCATCACATTCATTGCTTCGTTTTTTTTGGGGGGGGGGGGGTGGGGGGGTGCGGAAGCTGCGTCGCTTGACGGGCGCATTGACGAGCGAGATATCTCGACGCCTAATGAGACATGCTCTTAAACTTCCTGTGCTTCTGTAACCTCTGCTTCGCGTTTAGATAACTGATAGTGCAAAAACTGCTTCGGCAATTGGAGTGGTCATTGTCCCTTTAGCCATCGTTCATCTGAGTTATGCGATGCCGTGTCCTAATGATACTATTCGTTAGTTTCAATTAGGCTCTTAGCAATGAATGCGATACCAACAGTCTGGTCGCATGGAGAGTACAAAATAAAAGCATATAACAGCCGTCTTTAATGCCTGCCAAATTAGCGCGAGTGCCAGTGATCACACCCCAGGTTCATAACAACCTTGCCCCCCCCCCCCCCCCCCGATCCGCCTTTGCGTTCCTAGTTCCTCCCGGCCTTTTCAAGATAGGTGGCACGTTCCTCTCCGCTTTACTAACAATCGATTGCAGGCCATGCACCCGGGGTGATGCTGTCGCATCTGCACTTCGCACAAAGGTGGCAGGTCGGCTCTTTTATTCAATTGTATGGACAGTCACGGCTAATTTTGTGCCGTTGCTGCCGCCGCAGTCATTCACCGTATAGTATACGTATCTATATATATAAAAACTCGAGAAAAAAAAAAGACACCTGTGCACAACACCCAGCTCATCACGATGCACCACCGCGCGACTCTCCCACTTGTACTTTACCATGCGAGTGTGTGTGGGGGGGGGGGGGGGTAGATGCTTGTGTGTGCGCGCTTATCCTTCAGTGGGGAGAATCGTGGGCCTTCGACTTTAACCGGAATGATTGTGTTGGGCCCGGCAGCTAATGCAAAGGTCACTCCGCTGACTGCGCAGGCCCCTTTGCGAAAAGAATGTGCTTTTCATACACAGCGAGGTATGACAACTGGGACACTTGTTAGTTTGCACTCATCTGTACCTGTGATTACGTTTCGAGCAGCAAACGTTGTTAGTTCGCCCTCGTTAGTCTTGTTTTCATGCATCATTTGTGCTTGAGCAGCGGGCTGCACGTTTCGATCTGCTTGCCGTTCTCAGCGTTACATTCCAAGTTGTTGCTATTGCATTCATTGCTTCGCCCTTTCTGTGAAACTGTGACTTTTTTTTATCTCTGCTTTAGCTTCGTCACCCCTGCTCGCGCGCTCTTGCCCGCTTGTAAAACACACAATACATGGGGGATGTTATCGATTCTGATATTGCACAAAACATGACGGCGCAGCTGCCAGTGGCATAGCCAGGTGGAGCGAGGCACATCAGGGGAACATGCCCCCTCCCCCCTCCTTCCAAAATATATTTTTTGCCATGGCATATATATAGCTCAATATTACCATTTGCATGCGCCCATTCAGATCAAGGTGCACTTCCCCCCTCTCCTATCTAAAAATAAAGTTTTACCTACGCCACTGGCGATCAAGAAGACCGGTCAATAAAAACAAAATGGCTCTCACCTTCTGGTCATCTTAGGCGTATGCATAAGGGACCCTATGAGGTTCTTATTTCTTTATGCACTGCTTTTTAGAACACGTACTACAGTCAAAACCCGCAATAACGAAACCCCGCGAGTACGAAATCCCCGCGGCAACGAAATGTTTCCGGATCCCCGGCGAACGTTCATAGAAGCCCATGTATTACGTATCTCGCGGCAACAAAATGTTTTTGAACAGCGATCCCATCCCGCATTAACGAATTTTCTACCACGGTGCTTCGCGATGGTGGGGCCGGGAGCTGGCGTCTTGGGCTCATTGGAAAGAGCATTTCTCCATGTTTAACTTTCTCGCCTCAGCTGGCTCCTCCCTTTAGAAACAAGCGCACAAAAAGCAAATGTTTGAAGGTCGTTTCGAGGCCCTTGATTGGCTGTGGCCACCATGTTGCCTCAGCTCGCCTCGCCATTGGCCCGATGCTCGCTTCGGGAGATCCTCGTCTGCTGCTTGTGCGTCGCGAGGACATGGGTCTCGAAAATTGCTACTTCGTGACGTGTTCACGGCTCGATGATCACTTAAGATATAATTACGCTTTAGTTAGGAGCAGTAGGCGGATGCGCGATAAGGTTACTACGAGTGCGGCGCATCATCGGAGTCGTCTTTAGCCCTCACTCCGCGGACAGCAAGACTGCGGGCAGGAACGCTGCGCTAGTGCACTCGTGGCGACGTGCTTCGTCGCAAGCAACGAAGCTGTAAGCGGTGGCAGGGTCAGATTACTACGAACGGGCGCGCGGTCTACGAGTGCGGCGCGTCATCGGAGTCGGCTTAGCCCTAACTTCGCTGACAGTGAGACTGCGGGCAGGAACGACGCGCTAGCGCATCCGAAACCACCAGCGGGTTGTTTGGGATGCGCCGGACACTCCTTGCTCCTTCGGCACACATGACAACGACGTAGCAATGGACCACTTTTTCCAATGCGAAGGCAGAGCTTTGAAGTTGTTGCATGGCAAGGGTCGGCAAAGTAAGTTGACAGACTTCTGACAATAAACTTTTGTTCTGCTGGCCGTATCACTGTTTTTATGTCTCATACTCGCGGTAACGAAATTCTCGCGAAAACGAAATTTTTCGGTTTCCCCGGCGATTTCGTTTTTGCGGGTTTCGAGTGTACAGAAGGATTTTGGAGTATAGACAGAATGCTCTAGACACATAAAATATTGCTGCAAAAGGAAAACGAAATTTGTTAAGTCATGTAGTTTCGGTACAGAGAGATGGGTGCCGGAGGAGGTTGGCTTTATGAGATTAGCTAAATCACGTCATGTTAAGCCCAGCAGTATAATCAGTTGTGAAGAAAAGGAACCTTTCTATATCAATGGATTCGTCTAAAGGAAATGCAGGCGCGACTGTGTGTGTCTCTAGTGTCTTACGTCACAGCGTTTGTCTGCCATATATACTGATATATATAACCACATATATAACCACATAGGTGTTTCGAATGTTATTTAATGAAGTACAATTTTTGTTCCTCAGTATTCTGTTTATATGATACAAAATAATCACTGAACAAGTTTTTTCATAATGGCCAATATAATGATGCCATTATGTTTGCATCATCAACTAAGATAGGGAGTGCCCTTACGATGACTGTCTTCATGAGATTTGAAATGGATGGAAATATTTCTAGCTGTTCACAGGAGACAAGAGCCCCAAATGCCGTTGAATGTAAATGCAACTTGCTTCTCTACGAGGATGTGAAGTTAGCTACTCCAGATTGCTCCAAAATGGGAAAATTTTGCTGCTCCAAAGTGCTCCAAAATGGAAAATTTGGCTGCTCTAAAGTGCTCCAAAATAGAAACTTTCGCTGCTCCAAAAATTGCTCCAAATTAGAAGACCTCGCTGGCATCACTGCTACATTTATTTTCACTACGCTTAATTTGTTCTTGAGGCTACACTCTGCTTTAATCGATTGCGAGGCAAGCCGTCTAGTGAATTGTGACTTGCTTGCTCAGGGCATCACCAACTTGGACAATCGTCGTGATTGGCCCGTGAGCGTCTTGGTGAGCACACTGCAGGTGCTCATGGCCGAGACTCCCAAGGACTTGGTGGCCCGAGAGCTGTGGTGCGCAGCGGTCAGTGCCCCGCACTGGTGGCGCGTCACCTGTGCCTTCAACCGCTCAACGGCCGTCATGTCGACCGTCGGATACGTCATCGGCCTCGGCGACCGACACCTCGACAACATGCTGCTTGACCTGCGCACCGGAGAGGTCAGTTTCGCAGGATTCACTTGGCAATATGCTTGGGTTCGCTGTCGTGTAGTTTGATGGCAGCCAACCAAAAAAAAACTAGGCCAGTTGCATGCCATGAAAGCAGTTGGACCGTGAAGGTGTAAGGGTGGACAAGTGTATGGGAGACTGTCAATTATCTGTGTATGGGAGACTGTTATCATCACTTGGCTTTACTTTTCTATTTCTTTATTCACACTCTCCCCACTGGTCAGTGACCTGCGGGACAATGGACCACTATGCAGATAGCGCAGGCTCAACTTAGAAAGTTCCACTGTTAAAAATGACATTTGTAATGAAAAAAGTTTTTTATAAGTTTTTGTTTTGGTCTTGCTAATAGGAGCTTGTGGTCTGTGAGTGCAAGTCGCATACCATTTCTATTGGAGGCAGTTTGCACACAAGTGATGCTGTAACATTCCTGCTTTTCTTGGTTTCAGGTGGTGCACATTGACTACAATGTGTGCTTCGAGAAAGGCAAGAACTTGCGAGTCCCCGAGAAGGTGCCCTTCCGCATGACCCCCAACATCGAGGCTGCGCTCGGGGTCACCGGTGTCGAGGGACAGTTCCGTCTGGCCTGCGAGCAGGTCAGTGTGGTCAGGTGCTAGTGTCAGGGCATGTATTTCTCAGCAGCTATTATGTAGTACATGGGCAGTGGTACTGTATTGACTCGCGTAATCCTCGCACTCGCATGATTCTCGCACCCCCCACATCGCCCAAGAAAAATACGATTTTTTTTTCTCGAGTAATTATCACACCCCCGAAAACTCCCGCAATAATGTTGTCTGCTCGTTCCAGCCATTGATGATGATAGCGTGCACTATCTGGCGCCATCTCTTAAGCATCAAGCGTACTATTGCACAGAGATTCAATCCAATTCAATCCAAGCCGAAGTGGCCAGTGCGCGTTGCGGTACAGTGTACTAGAAAGGGCAGTGAAGCGGACGGAGAGAGCGACCCATAGGACCGGTTGACGTCGCCGCTGGCGAACGAAGCGGCGGCGCTGTAGTCGTCCAATCTTGAAGGCGGCTGCTTCGTGTTGCCAGCGTTGCCGGTTTCTTGGCTGGAATGCGCTTGTTTGGAAGTGATTCTTCCGCTTTTCTCTCATGCTATAACGTTCGAATGGCTTCTAAAAAACAACGCTTGAACCATTGCTTCGCTCCTGGATGCAGCACAGGGTACTCTCGAATGAAACAAACGGCGAAGCTTTCGTTGTTTAAAGCGCCCGCAGACCCAGAGCGAAGAAGCGTTTGGGAACGTTATTTGCACAGAGGCGACAAGAGACTAACACCGGACTCTGCAGTGTGTGAGCTACATTTTGAGCAGCGTTTCATCGTTAGGGATATGTGCACATCATCAACGGCACGGAGGTACGGATTCCTCGCGGGACGCCAACGCTAACACCCGACGCTGTTCTCACCATCCTGCCTAACGTTGCCCCGCACTTGAGCAAGCGCTTGCCTCCAGAGAGAAACGTAAGGAAGAGATCCGAAGAGGATGCTGTGCCACGAAAAAGGCGACGGCTGTCAACTACGGACGAGCCAGCTGTGCAGAACAGGTCTCCTTCAAGCGTATCTGATGTCCTCAACGAGCCCACGGCGAACGACGACGCCCTTGCGACGATTGCAGCTTTGAGGGATGTGAAACTCCCCAACAGGTACTGGACATTTCACGAACTTCGGGAGGTTGACGGTGCGTGCTTTACGTCTTGTTCACTGAATGCTTCCACGGGTGAACTGAAAGTAGAAAAGGCCGTGTTTTTTTACTGTGAACGCCGACGGTGGTATCCACTCGAGAACTTTTGTTCAAGGGAAATCCGTAGCAGAGGCTGCTGTTTTTACGATGCTGGACGCAGAAGCGGTATTGGACCAAGCATCTCTACTGCATTTGTGCAAGGGTGCGGGAACACAAGGTGATTTTTTGACAGCCAACATTACTGTGAATTTGCAATGCCAGCTTGAGTTGAAGTCGGGAGCAGTTTTAGTGTCAAGTGCCTTGGAAGCACCAAGAAAGACGGAACGCCCTGCTTCAGCTGTAAGTACTTGAGAAAGGCCCTCATCACAAGGCAGTTGCGGATCAGGAAACGACACAAGACATCAAGGGCCTGCAGTAGTACTGTGAAAAAGCTGAAGGTGTGCGCCCGCAGGAACAAGAGGCTCATGGTGAGGCTGGGGAACCTAGCAAAAGATGTTCGTAGGTTGAAGGATGAATCTGCTGCGACTGCTGAAGCAGTATTAGCAGCAAAGATAAGCTTGCTGTCACCAAAACAACAACTTGCCGTCAGACAGTGCTTCGAATCAGCAAAAATGAAGAGCCCTTGCGGGATACCGTATGATAAAGAATGGATGCTGGAGTGTATTCTGCTCAAGATAAGAAGCCCGAAGTTGTACCAATATATGAGAAAGCAAAACATTCTTGCTCTGCCAAGTGAGACAACCATCCGAAAATACATGGCTCAATACAGAACTGGCTATGGTTTTGATGAAAAGATGTTGAGCGGCTGAAAAAAAAAGTGGCTGAATTTGACAGCTTCCATCGACATGGAGGTATTGTCGTAGATGAGATGAATTTGTCAGAAAACCTGTCAGTAAGTGCAGATGGCAAAGTTGAAGGCTTTGTGAATTTGGCGCAGTACACTACTAAAGAACAGCACTCACTCCTATGCTATCACGGGCTTGTCGTAATGTTCGTGCCACTTGTGGGTAGTTGGACACAGGTGCTTGAAACATTTGCAAGTCACGAAAATGTCAAAGGCGACCTTTTAGCTAAGATTGTGCTCGAGGCGACAGTGCTGGCGGAGAAAGCAGGTTTGTTTGTAGACTTCCTGACCTGGGATGCAACATCATGGAACAGGGCGATGTGGAGAAAATTCAATATACATGCTTCTTCAAAGGAAGTTGTCTGCAAGGCTGTGCATCTTGTTGACAGCAACCGCTTTATTCATTTTTTCTCTGATTTCCCGCACCTTGTAAAGAATGTGCGCAACCGACTTTTGAACACCACATTTAACACACCTGAGGGACAAGTTTCACTGCAGTTTATTAAAGAAGCGTTCAAACTTGACAGTGATTGTCACCCTGAAAGCAATGCCAAGTATTACTGCTGTTCACTTAATGCGCAATAATTTCGAGAAAATGAGGGCAAGTTATGCTTTTCAGATATTTGGAGACGGTCCACTTCGGGCCTTTTTCATTTATCGTACACAGCTGCAGAGACGCTTTGGGAACATCGATGCCACGGAAAGTTTTTTTAAAAGGATGAAAGCTCTGATCGCTGTTATGACTGGCAGATATACTGCAGAAGCCGTCCAGCCAAACTCTCCTAGTGTAGGAGTCATAAAGGAAATGCTTGAGTTCCTAAACAAGTGGGAGGACCACACAGACAAAAAGCAGTTCCTCAGCCAATCCACAGCAGAAGGGCTAAGAGTAACCCTTACCAGCACTCTTGAGCTCCTCGACTACCTACACAAGAAAGTGGGATACACGTACCTGATGACATCTCGACTCAGCCAAGACAAAGTTGAGAACTTTTTTGGAATTGTAAGGATGTCTTCAGGCTGCAATACACACCCGACCTTGCAGCAGTTTCTCCTCACAGTGAACTGCCTGTCGTTTTATAACCTTGCCCGTAGCGTAACAGGTGGAAATTCAACTGCAGATTCTCAGCTCCCTGCTCAGCATTGAAGACAATGAATTGACAGGTAAGAAGAAACTGATGGACACAGTGAATTTGTACTTGAACAAGCAAGCTCCTGCCAACGAGTCAACGTCAGGAAATTCTTCAGAACATCCATGCAATGTCAGAAGAAGCGACTCGAGCCTGATATGTCACATTGCCGGCTACGTTGCCAAGAGGTGCGTCTTACCAAGCAGTTGGCCTGCTTGTACCGACTGCCTTCTGCTTTCAGCACAAGATGGGCGTCGCATGCCTGCAGCAGAATTCATCAAGCACATCGACCTGGGTGGCCTGCATTACCCCTCACTTGAACTGGTGAAGTTCATCTCACGTCTTGAAGATGTGTTTACAAACTGCTTCAGTGGACGCAAACTTCATAGCGAGAGTGTTATGGATGTGTTGCACATGATTCATCATGCTTCCCCATAGCAGGTTGGCTGCGAAATTTACGCCAAGAGCCTAACAGCACACATTGTTGGGTTTTACGTTACTATGCGACTGCACTTTTTTGTGAAAGGCAAGAATAAGTCAAATCTGCTGAGGAAACGTAATTCAGCCAAGCACCTCAAACTAAGCAGGCTAAACTAGGTGCATGGCAACTCTCTTAACATGGATTATGCTTTTGCCTGCCTCGCCTGCTGTTATTTATTTTCTGAGATTTACCTTGCCAGCTGTGAGGATTTGCTGAATCAAAGCAAGCGGCTTCCCTTTTGTATAGTAGTTCAGTTGTTTTTCTACCCATTACAGGGTAATGTTCTCATTGCATTAGTGTGAAAAACAATTTCATATATCAATGCCCTGCACCCTACTGCCTCATGTGTGTGTTCTCAAATTCTGTGATGTATTGTCACTATTAAATCACAGATTACAGAGACCATGACCTTGTGTCCATTTTGTGAAATGCTGTAGCTCGTTTAACTGCTCGCCGCAAAGTGCACGGTCACTATAACTACAATCGGCTGCTCTGCCAGTTTAAGGAAGTTCCCACTTGGCTTTCTGCATCAGTGGTGTGCTAGTCCTCTTTTTCAGCTTGCTTGACTTGCCTTTTGGGCACGATTTCTATTGGTAAATTTCAGTGTCCTTTTCAAAATAAGTTCTTGCTGTGGGCGTATATGGCTGTTCAAATTCGTGCACGAATGTTTTATTATAGCTGTTTCAGCAACGAGTACAGCTGATTCTGCGTGACATTCATTTTCGCGATCATTTAAAAAAAAATTTTTTCAGGCCTTGCATACTATGCTGTTCACAGGGGTTGCAAGAGAATGAGCGCGTTTCATAGTTGTGGCGACTAGCTACGTTTATGCTCCTCTCACACGGCATCCCTATTACGATTACCCAAGATCCAAATCTACTCGCTCTCTATCAGAGATTCGTCTGCGCTTTCAAATTCTGTGGGCTAAACAAACTCGATCGTGATTGTTAAAACGGTTCAAAAATGTTCTAATGAGGCTCAATTGCGATGGAAAGTGTCCGTGTTTTCGAGAACGTGGCTCTATTCAAGCCGCCAGTACTTTCCCAAAATGCGTTTGCATCTGTGGGAAAACCAATCTGTCTTGTAGTTTCTGGTCCTTAGCAGATAATACAGGCTAAATAAGCGAAGTGCTTACGTACAAACATCTGAAGCACAGCTACAGCGCGCGTCGAGCACACGCGAGCGTCGCAGTGGATGCTACGTTTTGCGTGCTCCTCTTCAAGATTGGTCAATCGCAGCACCGCCGCTGCTGGCGACACCGCCGGAGTCACGCGGAAGCTGCCGCCCGCTTCACTGCCCTTCTTCTAGTACACTGTAGTTGCGGCGTGTTTTGTATGTTGTGTCGGTAATCTTGGCACGTTATGGGGTGATACTGAAGCCACGCGGCTGCTTTAAGTTGCAAGTGATAGATCATGCACTAAACAATGGCAACAGGGCCGCCGGTAGGCCCTTCGGTGCCTACGAGTTTTGTGTTCGCTACTGGTGACTGCAGCTGAAAGCCACCAAGAGGCATTGGGCCTGCTGTGTGCCTAAAACTGGGATTGATGGTAAACTTTATTTCTTCAGAAGGAAACTGCGGACGATTCTGTTAAATAGCCATCAGCGCAATACTGACGTCCTACGCTTACCTTTTGAGGGCTCCTGTTGAGCGCCGACCGCTACTGCTACGCCCGCAACGCCCACAAGCTTCGCGTATGGTGTTCTAATTCTCGACTATTTGCTTCCACTTTTTGTGTCTCAAATAAATCTTGCCTTGTGTTGAACCTCTGCTTTTATTGTTGAGGTAAGCTCTAATCGGTACTTCTTAAAGCTTGCTGTAAGTTAAGTTGCTGGCGTGAGAACCCCGATTTGCAGCCACTTCGTTTTCTTTTTCGCTCTCTGCGTTTTCGTGGAAAGTTTTCCTCGCGTAATTCTCACACCCCCCACCTTTGCATCAGTTTTCCGGCAAAAAAAGTGCGAGAAATATGCGAGTAAATACGGTATATAGGAGATAACCTCTCTCACAAGCTGTAAGGTGGGTTGAACATCTCGTATTTTCTTGCGTATAACCCGCACTCCTAGCAACAATTGAGAGAAAATTATCAGAGAATGTTTTCTGCATAGGTGTTGCAAAGCTAGTTTTCTTGCATAGGTATGAAGCACTGCCTTGAAGCCACCTTTGAAGACCAGAATATGCATACATTCTGACTTAGATTCATATTTCGAAAATAACACGACTGAAATCCTAGCTTTGTATTGACGCACTTGTAAATGTTTGTGTCGTAACTTTAATTCAAGCGGGTTTATAACATCCATTTTTGTTTTTCTTTGGCACACAGTTCTCATCTCAGGTTATTCCAACATTCTAATTTACTTTGTAACTCTCTGTTCGGGCAAACTCTTTCTCGCAAAAAACACATGAGGTGGGGATATACAGTCGAGCCACATATAGCGGCTTCACATAAAATGAACTTTCGCCTTAAACGAACAATATCCACATGACCACGAAAATATGTTGGTTCAATGGCACAAAATCGCACTTATAACGAACGTCTCCGAGCGCCACCGATCAGTTACAGCAAACGAGGTCTGCGCTCAGCCGACTTCCCGGGAAACCACTTTCGACCACTGATAAGGCATCGGGGAGGTGCCCATACATTCCTATTGTTAAACGCCGACCCTGCCTCCGCGCCCCTCTAGTTGCCACCCTCCCCGACCGCTTTTTGTTGCGCACCTCTCCGTGCTTTGCCCCCCCCCCCCCCCCCCACTACTCTGAGCACCCGGTATCGCCAGACAAGGCCAGTGTTTTCACTCTGCCGCTGATCTTTCAAAGACCAGTCGGCCATCTCCTCTATTTTAATTGCTGGTACTGTCGTTGGCATTGCTAGCCTGGGGTGACCAGACCATTTGCCAACATCGTCGACCACTGACTGTATCCGATCGTCTGCGTCTAGTGCACGCGCATACACTACCCCACTGACTCTGATAATTCGCGATTCGTTTTGTGTTTAGGACCTCTTCTCGCTCATATCGCACTCGGCTCAGCATGCCCTCCACACGCATGTGGAAGCGTGAAGATGGCTTTTAATTTGAGCGGAACGAATCGCTAAATATCGAAGTCGGTGAGGCCACGCAAACCCGCCGGTGCAACAAAACGATTTTTTGACCAAGACCGCCGATTATTTGAACACCACTGCGCGCACCAATCCAGGCGGCCGTGCTGTGACTTCTGTGCACGGAGGCACAGTTTTTCTACGCGCGAGTTGCGCGGACCTTTCAAGCAGGCTACCCTGTGAGGGTGGCCGAGAGAGGGCGTTACGTGACGGCGTCATCATCATTGGGACTGGAGTGGTGGGGGTTGCGTGTGTGGGGAAGGGAGAGTTCGGGCTGGTTGGAAGGAGTGGCAAGACGTAGCGGTCTGTGGTGTGCGATTTAGGGTTAGCGCGTGACAAGTGGGGGCTCGTCCGGGATGGCTTCAGACCCGACAACAGCAGCGGACGACATGCCTAGGCTCCAAGGTCTCGTTGAAGAGCTGTTGCTGGGCACCGACGGCTCCGCCATGGAGCGCGAACAAATCGCGGCGGTCGTGCGCGATCGAGTGAATGCGAACGTCGCTGCCCACGGCTCCGCACGTGGGAGCATGGACTGGGGTCGCTAACACTGGCGCGGTCCCTTGGGCCACCGACGACTCTGCGCCTCGGCTCGCCGCTGCGCACCTCCCCCGCTACTCCGGTGCTAGAGACTTGCAGTCGCCGGAGGAGTTTCTTGAACGTTTGGAAAACTTCTGCCTCGTGACGGGGGTCGCTGCCGATAAGCGACTGACACAAGTGGTACCGGCTGCCCTCGAGGGTGGCGCGAAGTTGTGGTGGCGGTTCGTGCGCGGGTTCGACTCGTGGGAGCAATTCACTGCCGCCTTCCGCTCCGAGTTCTCGTCGATTGACGCGAAGCGTCGCCTGAAGGCGGAGCTCGAACAGCGCACGCAGCACCCGGAAGAAAATTTGAAAGAGTTCATATATGCGATCGCTACGTTTTACGACCGCATCGGGGAAGAGGTCTCCGAAGCCGAGAAGGTGCAGCGCGTACTGAGGCAGATGCACCCTCAGTTGCAAGATTTGGCGGAGGGGCGTGCCTACAACGACCTCGCCGAGTTGTTGAAGGCAGCCGACGGCCTAATGGAGCGGGCTTGGCGTCGCCTCCAGTACAGACCACCGCCACTTCCGAGCAACCAAGTAGCCAGAGATCTGGCGTTCCGCCCTAGCCAGGCCCCCGACCATCGCTCACTGCCGCAGCCGAACACTATGGCGACGGCGTCGTTCACTTCGTTTGCTGCTGCCCCACCGGCACCGCCGACTTATCACTGGCCACTGCATCCAGCTGCGCTAGACCCGTCGTACTGCCGGGACCGACAGTACTCGTGCGACCCAGCGCCTCCGTTCTCACCCTACGGGCCGGGACCGATGCCGCGGCAGGAGCCCGCGAGTGGAGCAATGCGTGTGCAGTGCCATCGCTGTGGTGGATTCGGCCACATATCTCGTAACTGTGCCACGGGTCGACGAATGGGGCCACCCGTTTGCTTCCGGTGCCAGCGATCGGGTCACCTGCAAGCACAGTGCCCGGGAAACCAATGGCGGTAGGTGCTGCCCCGGCGGGCACCTACGGCAGTGCGCACCAAGTAGCGACCACAGCCGGTGGCAAAGAGCCCCTTATGGACGTCCGTATCGGGTCATCGACGTTCAAGGCCCTGCTAGATACAGGCTCAAGTGTAAGCTTCTTCGGACAGCACGCCGCGGCGGCGGCCCAAGCTTCTGGAGCCAAACCCAAGGCAGACGTACGCGTGCTGCGTTTGGCATCAGGCTGGTCGCAGTCGACCATGTCTCTGAAGTGCCAGATCGAGTGGGCTGCCGGTTGCCGCAGACAGCAGTTTTTGTGCGTTCCTGACCTGTGCCGTGACGTTGTCCTTGGTAGAGATTTCCTAACGGTGAGTGGCATCTCTCTGCACGTGTCACTTGGTGGCTGGACTGTCGGCACAGAACGACAAAGAATTGCGCCCTTTGTCAAGGCCGTTTGGGAACAGCTGGAGGCAGTGGATAATTTTGGAGACAGTCTGCGCTGCATTTTTGCTGAGGGCGATGCCAGTGTGCCGGAGGCGACTGCAGCCTGCAATGTGATCATTCCCGGCCACTCCTCGGACCTGGACCCACGCATGAAACACATTTTAGAAGAGTTCAGCGAAATCTTCACCACAACTCCGGGCTGCACAACCCTGGCAGAGCATCGCATAGACACGGGAGACAACCCACCTGTTCGATGCAAACTGCAACCAGTGAATGCCAAGAAGCAGGCCATCATGGACAACTGCATTCAAGACCTGCTGGCACAGAACCTCATCCGCCCTAGCCAAGGTCAGCACGCCAGTGCTCCAGTCCTGGTTGAGAAGAAGTCTGGTGGCTACCGCATGGCCGTGGATTACCGCCAGCTGAATGCACGCACTTAGGTGCCAGTCTACTCCATGCCGAGGACTGATTGGTTGCTGGCACAGCTGGGACGAGCCAGGTGGTTCTCAAGTTTTGATCTTTCACAGGGTTTTTTTCAAATCCCTGTTCAAGAGCAAGATATTCCAAAGACAGTGTTCATTTGCCATCGGGGAACCTTCGAGTTCATGAGAATGCCCTTTGGAGTTGCCGGAGGTCCTGCCACGTTTCAGACCCTGATGGACCGACTACTGGAGGGAATTAATCACCAGTTTGCCATGGCGTTTCTCGATGATGTCCTGGTGTATTCGGAGACCCTAGAGGATCATCTTGAGCATGTTCGGGAGGTGTTGAAGCGGATAAGTTCGGCACAGCTGACCATTAACCCAGAGAAGGTGCACGTGTGCTGTCAATACCTTTAGTTCCTTGGCCATGAAATATCGCCCGGGCAGTGTAGGCCGGACAAGGAAAAAGTGCGAGCGGTGCTGGACTATCCTCAATTAACAACACTCGAACAGCTGCAGGCCTTCCTGGGACCAGCAGGCTATTACAGAGGGTTCATACCTCAGTTTTCTATCACTGCACGTCCTCTCACAGAATTCCTTAAGAAAAACCAACGTTGGCGGTGGGAGCTGCAGCAAGAGGAAGCCTTTAGAGCACTTAAGCAGTCCCTGGCCGACGATGTTGTTGTAAACTTGCCGGACCTCAACAGACCATTCGTGGTGGAAACAGACGCCAGTGGAGTCGGCATTGCAGCGGTGCTTCTGCAGGCAGCCGAGAGTGATGCTCAACTGCGTCCAATAAGCTTCATTAGCAGGGTCCTCACTGAGGCAGAGCAGCGCTATACAGTGCAAGAATGGGAGTGTCTGGCTGTGGTGTGGGCAGTGGACAAGTTCCGACCATACCTTGAGTTAACCGAGTTTGAGGTACACTGTGATCACTCCTCACTGTCCTGGATGTTCACCACAGACCAGGCCTCACCACGTGTAAAGCGTTGGGTTTTGCGGCTGCAAGGTTTCAACTGCAGAATCAAGCACAGGCGGGGTCTTGCAAATGTGCCAGCCGACGCCTTGAGCAGAGCTCCCCTTCAGCACCAGGAAGTTCCAAGCCCGAGTCTACACGAGACGCTGTTCTCTATGGCTGCTCTAGAGCCCAGCCCACAAATCAGCTTTGAGGCAGCTGCTGTAGCATCTGAAGTGGACGACACTACTGTCTTGAATGATGCAGGGCTCCTCACCCAGGAACAAGAGCAGGACCTCATACTGTCAAAACTACGAACTGTGATGAAGGGACTTCCGCCCACTGACAGTGATCAACCTTTGATCAAAGACCTGGCGGAGAGGACCGAGATGGAAGAGAGTGGGTTGCTTGTACAGCACCGAGGGAACAGGAAAGTACCTTGGCTACCAAACCATCTCTGCAACTTGGTCCTGCGACTGTCCCATGACCACCCGATTAGCGGCCACTCCGGCTTTTTCAAGACCCTCAAACGCGTTTCTCAGAATTTCGTGTGGCTGGGTATGCGCTCGGACATATCCAAGTATGTGCGATGCTGCCAGGTTTGTCAGCGCACCAAAGCCCACCGGCAGAAGCCAGAAGGGCTGATGAGCAGTCAATGGGCCACTGCCCCTATGGAACAGCTCAGCGTGGACATAATTGGGCCCTTGCCTATGACGCCTCGACGCCACAAGTACCTTCTCGTGGTGATTGACAAGTTCACCAAGTTCATTGAACTTTTTCCATTGCGGGCAGCAAACAGCAAGAGTGTGGTGGCCTGCATGATCCAGGTTTTTTGCAGACATGGCACACCTGTCTCCTTTTCAAGTGATAATGGAAACTCGCCCAGAAGACTCGCTACGACCAGCACAGGCGGCCACTGACAATACAGGAGGGTGATCTTGTTCTGCTCGAAAGCCACTCCCCCAGCGATGCCACCAAGGGCTTCTCCTCGAAGCTTGCACCCCGGCGTTCCGGTCCCTTTCGGGCAGCGAGACGTGTAGGACAGAATGACTTTGTTCTAGTGGACCCCAAAACGGGTCGTCGCCACGGTGTGAGATACGCAGACCAGCTGACACTGTACCATGACGCTGCAGGCGATGTGTAGTGGTGGCTTCACATTTTGAGGGGGGGGGGGGGGGAGACCTGTGAGGGTGGCCGAGAGAGGGCGTTACGTGACGGCGTCATCATCGGGACTTGGCCGAGAGATGGCAGTACGTGACGGCGTCATCATCATCATTGGGACTGGAGTGCTGGGGGTTGCGTGTGTGGGGAAGGGAGAGTTTGGGCTGGTTGGAAGGAGTGGCAAGACGTAGCGGTGTGTGTTGTGCGATTTAGGGTTAGCGCGTGACAACCCGACCAACCTTGTTCCCGCGTGTTTTGGTTTTCAAGGTCGCTCTCCCGCCACGTCCTCCCCTCTCTTCACTCTATCGGAACTGCTTGCCCCTCCTCTCTCGCAAATCTGCTCCCCTCTCTTGATCACAACCTCTCAGCTCTGCCTTCGCCCGTCTCCACCGCTCCGCGACGCCAGGCACGCTGGCTCAAGTTAGTTTCGTTTTCCGACTAGAAACAAGCCCAGAGCTGTTCCGCGCGTTCTGGCTTGTGTGTCGCATGTGTGCGACTTGCTCGCTCTTAGTGTGAGTGTGTGATCAAGATGGCAGACAAGAGGACTTGCACGCTTTTTCCTGCTGCTCAGCAAAATGTCGAAAGTATGACCGCTTGGCTTGAGCGTAATCCACGCGTTAGGTGCCGCGTTGCGGAGCGCTTGCTCATAGCTCTAGACCACCTGGCAGCCAACTTGCCGCTTGAGCCAACTTGTCGCTGGAGATGGTGAATTAGTGGGCGGCGGTGACGGCTGCGTGCGGGTGAAACTGTTTTCGCGAGGCCGACTTCGTCGACTTCGGGCCCAATGCCGAGCCTGAAGCTTCCGAACTGCGGCAGTGATTTGTGGCAGCGCGCCGTCGACTCCGACATGAGAGAGCGGGTGGAACACATGTTGCGATGGTTTAATTACGGCTGATGATGATGCCGACACCGCGGAATCGTGCACGGATTAGGGCATTGTGAATGAAGTACATGGCGAGAGTGATTTGGAGGAATCAAATTGCGAGAACGACGAAATTTTGGAACCAGTCCCTCATGCAGCTTATGCCACAGGCCTCGGCGAAAAAGCACACTGTTTTTTTAAATGAACTAGAGACCGCCCTTATCGCTTCTGCTCTCCGAAACACGTGCATCACAGACTTTTTTGGGCAAAAAAAGTTTGTGTTTTCACTCGCAACTTTCTTAAAAGCTGTGTTTCATTTACTACAAACTTCAGGATACAGCGAACGGATGCCGCGTCAGACTCAGGTTCGTTATATAAGCAGGCTCGACTGTATTCATAAACTGTATGATTTCGTCAAAATAGATTAAAATAAATGTGGAATGGTTGTTTCAGACCAGTGTTTCATCACTCATAGAGGGGCAAGAGCTGCTCCCTTGTAGGTGTCTCTTGCTAAAGGGTGCAATCATATGACCTAGAAGCTTTACAATGCTGTCAAAGTGAGGCAAGATTCATTTCCTAAGTTCACTTATGTTCATATTGGTGCAATTATTTGGCAGGTTAACATTTCGCTGCAACTGAAGAAACTGGTTGAACACGGCACGGCTAATTTTGAGTTACACTCATCTAGTGTGCACATAGGCCACCACTCTTTGGCCAAGTTGTCCACTTCCATTTCGAAGCATCTCTGCAAGCCTTGTACTTACACTCAAACCTCATTATAACAAAGTTGCATGCCAAGAAAATAAGTTAATGTCTGAAAGTTCATTACAATTTCTAATACTGTATCTATTGCCAGACTATTTTTCATTTACATTGAAACCTCGATACAACAAGTCGAGATATAATGAAATATCGGTTATGACGAAGCATATGAAGAATAGTCTTGCATTAGATGTAGTGTTAGGAATATATATTCATAACGAATTTTTAGCTATAACAAACTTACTCTCGTTAAGATGCAACTTCACTGTAGTAAGGTTCGATTATACAGTGGAACCCCAATTATGCAACTTTTAGGAGACCACGCAAAACCGTCATATAACCCAGTTGTCGTATAACCGAAAAACTAAGATTATAGACCGCGACACTCAGCCTTGCCTGAAAAACGGGTACAGACTGGCTGAATAAGCCCGCGGCATGACCTTCTGCCTCTGCAATGAGGGTAGATTAAATTATTGTTGCCAGTGGTAGCTAACGGCAGCAATAATTAGTTGAAGGAGGTCCGAGCGAATCTTTACGCTCAGCCTTAAAAATAATGAAATCCAACGTGCATCTTTTTACCGATAAATAGAGCCCGAAAATTGCTTGCGCGTCAGAACAAAAACTGAAGCCGTGTTGCCGTGAGCCTCCCATTAGAAAAGTCAGACGCAGTGCCACCGCTATCGCATGATGGCGACGGACGAGTTTATGCAAGATGCATTTGTGCGCGACTGAGCTGTGCGCATTGTAATTTGTTGCCTTGTAAAGTGCTGCAAGTAGTGTCCCACTGTTGTTATGAACGTCGACGTGAAGTGAAAGTAATTTTGCACGGCGAAAGCAGCTGTGTCGTGCTTTTATGCGTGCGAGAACCAGTGACTGAGAATGTGACAGAGGCAGGAGATCAGCCGTATGTCGACCTGAAAATGTTTCCATGGACCGAAAATGTGAAAATATCACCTCTTTAGTCAGCTGAACCTAATCTATATGGATAGAGCTTGACTAGGTAACTCCAGATACGTATGCATGCGATTGAGGAATATGTAGAAGTGCATGAACTTCCGGGAGTATAAATTTTCCATTAGATGAAGATGACTATTTTTTCTGTAGTCCTCCTTGGGGTACACAAGTTCACATTTTGCACTCGTGAATATTTGGTCAACATGTGGTTCGAATAAAGGTGTGTTTTTTTTTTCCTTTCCGATGGAATCTGAAGGTCGTCGTAAGATGCGGAGTCGGCGAAAAATTGCGTCGTATAACCAAGGTGTTTAATACATTGTTTCCATGGGGATTTTGCCGGGACCAAACCGATTCGTAGTAAAATGCAGGTCGTCGCGACACCGGGGAACGTATAATCGAATTTCCACTGTATCTACGGTATATTATGGTTTAAGTGTATATTTGAAATGTGCTTCGTGGTGGACGTCATCAACGTCGGATATTTCTGTCTGGTTGTTCCGCAGGTTCTGAAGGTCTTGCGCCGCGGTCGGGAGACCCTGCTGACGCTGTTGGAGGCCTTTGTGTATGACCCGCTTGTCGACTGGGACAGCAACACCGGCATGTGCTCTCCCGCCTCGCGTCTGGAACGAGACATGGCTAGTGCCCTGCTGGCCATCCGCATCCGCGAGACGGCCCAGCCCTGGGCACACAACCGAAGGCTGCTGGCTGACGCACTGGACAAGACTGCCGAGCTCCTCCATGAGTGGCAGCAGGCGCAGGTGGGCGTGCCAGTTGTAGTGTCGGTTCCCTTACCTGTTGATAAGGTTTTTAAGAGATTTGGCCTCCCAGATCCATTTTGTGGAAGGCTTTCGTTAACAACTGGCCGATGATTTGGAAGGTGGGGGAGTAGCGGAATTTACTTTATTGCAGGAAGAGAGTACCGTATTTACTCGTGTAATCCTCGCACTCGCATAATTCTCACACCCCCCACATCGCCCGACAAAACTACTATATTTTTTTTCCTTGAGTAATTATCGCACCCCCAAAATTGCCACAATAATGTCGTCCGCTCGTCCCAGCCGTTGATGATGATAGCGCGTGCCATCTCTTGAGCATCAAGTGTACTTTTACTGCATGGAGATTTAATCCAATCCAAGCCAAGCCAAGTGGCAAGAGCACATTGCGGCGTGTTTATGTTTTTCGGTAATCTTATCACAATATGGGGCGATACTGAAGCTACACGGCTGCTTTCAAGTTGAAAGTGATTGATCGTGTATTAAACAACGGCAACGGGGTCGCTGGATGGCCCTTCGGAGTCGACGAGTTTTGTGTTCGCTACTGGTGACGGCAGCTAAAAGCCACCAAGACGTCTTGGGCCTGCCGTGTGCACAAGACTGGGATTGATGGTAAACTTTATTGCTTCAGAAGGAAACTGCGGATGGTTCTGTTAAATAGCCATCAGCGCAGTACTAACATCGTACTCTTACCTTTTGAGGGCTCCTGTTGAGTGGCAACACTACCGTTACGCCCGCAACGACCACAAGCTTTGCGTATGGTATTCTAATTCTCGACTATTTGCTTGCACTTTTTGCGCCTCGAATAAATCTTGCCTTGTGTTGAACCTCTGCTTTTATTTTTATGTAAGTTTTTAGTAGTACTTCTCAAAGCTTGCTGTTAGTTGCTGGTGTGAGAATCCCGATTTGCAGCCACTTCTTTTTCTTTCTTGCTCTGTACGTTTTCGTGGAAAGTCTTCCCCGCGTGTTTCTGACACACCCCAACTTTGCACTGGTTTTTCACCAAAAAAAGTGTGAGGATTATGCGAGTAAATACCGTAAGTGAGGGAAGGGCAGCGTTAACTGAACATAAACTCCTGAGTACACTAGAGAGAAGAGAAAGAATAATGTGTCGCTGAACCGTTGAAGGACAACACCCGGAGGCTGTACGCAGAGTGGATGGTGGCAGGCGAATATAATTTCACGCCAAGTGGCAAAATCAGGAAACCGTCTGTGGAAGTCAAGTACTCTGCTGACGGATTCTTGAAGCATGGAGTACCATTTTTGACAAGGTGGTCGTCAAGAGCGTAAAGAAGGCTGGCATTTCCAGCGTGCTTGACGGAACGGAAGATGACTGTCTGAGCGGAAAGTGAAGAAAACGCCGGTTCAGACAGAATCGTGTAGCGATAACACTGATGCCAGTGACGCTTCAGGCTTTGAATGAATGTAAGGGGGTCAGAGATTTAAATAAATATAAAAGGGCAGTGTGCCATGCATGTATTATACAGTCAAATCTCGATAATTTGAACTCGAAGAAGCCCGAAAATTTGTTCGTAATAAAAGAAGTTCAAAGTAAAGAAAGCTAAATGAACGGAGGGCTCATCATGCAGTGGCGCATGTATTGAGCTGACACATGAGGGGGAAGTGTCAAGACTTACATTTATTCACAAATCACAGGACATTCGTCAATAATTGAAGTAATCGGTGATGCGCATCTGTACACGTTTGCCTTGCAACGAGTCAATCAATTTCGCACGCAGCTTGCAAAGCATTTTTACGTCGGCTTCAGCATTCTCCTGGCGAGAGATGTCCAGCACCGACACTCTCTAAAGACGACAACTGCGCCTCCACTGCTACCCTTAGCCGCAGCGTGGCCAGCACGTGACGAGAAAGAAGCATATCTAAGTAGAGAGAAGCAGATCTGCACTTGAGAGAGAACCAGCTTTTTTTTTTTTTTTTTCCCCACGCATTTTAAAAAGAAGAGTCCATGGCAGGGACGGGAAAGGGGGAAGCGTGGCCCCGGCGCGTGAGAGAGAGCCAACACTCTGCGACAGCTGTCTTTTTTTTTCTTCCTTTCTCTCTTCGCGCGTGGGGTTGAAAGGAAAAGGGTCTTTACGTGGCAGGGACGGAAAAGGGAAAAGCGGGACAAGGGCGCGTCGCAGATCGGCATTTGAGAGAAAGCTAACATTCCACTGCAGCCTTTTCTGTCCTTTTCTTTTCTTTCGTGCGCAGCGTTAAGGTGTTGGAGGTGCTGCCGCGAGAGCTGGCATGGCGCTGAGAGCATTTTCAGTGCGTGGTATGTTCGAAATAATCGTCACAAGTGTTTGCACGTTCGAATTGCAGGGCGTTTTCCCCATTTTAGTACAGTGGAACTTCGATTATACGACTTTAAGGGGACCACGCAAAATCGTTGTTTAATCCGGGCGTCGTATAATCGAAAAAGCAAGAATATAGGCACTGATGGTCGTTGTTGCCCCGCAACAGTTGTCACATAATGCGTAAGAAAGTCCCCGGCACAAATCTACGCTGCTTCGATGAAGGTAGATTAAATTACTTGAAAAAATGACAACCACGCATTTTATCGGAGGTGTGAACAAATCTTTATTCTCACCTTTTAAAAAAAATCTGATTTTTTTCTGCGAGTTTGCCCAGCCACGATGCATCAGCTTTCTTTCGAGAGCTGCGACATCTGGCAGCAAGTCGCCGATCTCTTCGCGTGCGCAAGCAACCCGCCGAATGTTGTCGACGTAGCACAACACGTCTGCGTACGTCGGAACGGACGCACTAGCCTCTACAGTGTCATCCATCTCTTCCTCGTCGAAAGTTCCCGCAGTGTCAGGACGCACAGTTTCGATAAAGTCATCCAGCGACATTGCACTGCACACTGCAACGTCGGCGGCGGCACCAACGTAGTCCGCAAAGGATCCAGGCAGCTCCAGGTTGCCGAACTCTGGTTCTTCGTCAACAGGCACTGCAGCTTCACTGGTAGAACAAGCACCACTTCTATTAAAGCCGCAGTGCCTGAAGCAGTTGACAATGGTTTCTGGTGTGATTGCGTCCCATGCACTAGCAATGTAGTGCATTGCATCAAGCACAGAAAGCTTCTTATCCAACTGTTTGCATTCCATGCCCGCCAGCCGACGATGCACCAGAAACTTCGGATATTTCTGCTTCATGCGCTTGATGACGCCAGCGTCAAGTGGCTGCAGCTGGCTAGTGCAGTTGGGGGGCAGAAATGTAACTCACATTTCTATGATGCGACGTATCTAATGGATAGCATGGCGCATTGTCAAGCAGAAGAAGAGTCTTTCTGTTTTTAGCCCCCATTTGAGAGTCCAGCTGCTGCAGATATGTTGAAAACATAGCAGCCGTCATCCAGGCTTTGCGGTTGAACATGTACTGGCACGGCAGCCTTTTCAAATTCTTGAAGCATCGTGGCTTCGCAAACTTGCCGATCACGAGGGCAGGAAGCTTTTCTGAGCAGTCTTCATTAGTGCAAAGCAATACAGTAAGACGCTCTTTGCTTCGCCTACCCCCGTGACAGCTCTCTCCTTTGAATGTTAATGCCTGCTCTGGCTGCATATTATAAAATAATCCAGTTTCGTCCGCGTTGAACACGTCGGACGGCTTGTATTGCCGTATCAATTTCGGCAGCAATGCAGTCCACTTTTCGACAGTGTTGGAGCTGACTGACGAGCTCTCTCCACAGCAGCGGCTGTACGCAACTCCACTGCGTTTTTTTAAAGCGATCCAACCAGCCATTGGAGGCTTTAAAGTCATCAAAGCTGCAGCGCAATGCAACTGTCTCCGCCTTCTCCTTCAAAATTGCGCCATCCACAGCGATTCCTGAACTGCGGGCCTGACACAACCACTCAACGAGGGCCGTCTCCATGGCAGCATATTTGCCATCTTTCGCGGCCTTCTGTTCAGGCCGAACTTTGCCGCATTTAGTAGGACGCTGTCCTTCTTTGCGAGGATCGTTTTCAGCGATGACTCAGGAATGTTCTGGTCGTGGACAATGGTGGCCTTTGTTGCTCCGCTCCGCTTTTCCGCCTTCTCGATTATGCGAAGCTTTTCTCCAAGCGTCAGCGGTTTTTGGTTCCGCGACATTGCGAGACGCAGCACTCACAACCAAGAATGCGAAAGCTTCCTCGCACACCATTGTCCAAATACTGAAAATTTTGCACGTAGACACAGCAGCTGCAGCACACAACCCACCGATGAGGCAAACACGTGAAGGAATGCCTGAAAAGCAGCAAGGCAGTGGGCCCATTCGATTTTTGCAAGCGCATACGTCTGCGCAAGCTTCGACCAATCGCGAGGGGCTAAAACTCCCCAGCCCTCTAGTAGCTAGACAGCAGCTAGTTCCGGTTCCCGCAGCTGTCCCAAACGTAGACAGGCTCAACAATCGCCGCTCAACACGTCGGGTACAACGACGCGAAATCTAGTGAAAGTTATCGCATACTAGAAAGCGAGCTCGAAATTATCTGCCATGTTACCTGCTCACAGCTGTCACTACAAAGCCACCCAAAAGAAGGCAGAAAACAAAACAAAAAAAGGCCCCAACGGAAGTCCGCAGAGCAATGCGACTAAGCAAAACGAATGCGCTCCGGCTTGCTCTGGACAACGTTGGCTCTGGCTAGCTATGGCCGACAGCGTGTCGAAAAATTGAAGAGGCTTTGTGGTGGCAGCGGTGGCAGTGCAGATAGTGTGCTAGAACGTGCGGAGGAACAAACTCGGTTCCTCGGTTTCCCGACTTTTTTTTCATCCGGCCGCAATGTGCTTGCGTGGCAGCCTGCAAGCGTCATCGTAGGTTGTTTTTGTTTTTTTCTCGGACAGTCCAGCTAAGCGTCGTACGAGGCGGGGCCGGCGTAAAATTGCGTCGTAGAATTGAGGTTTTCAATTGAGGTTTTCTATGGGGGTTTTGCCGGGACCAAGCCAATTCGTCGTAAACCGCGGGTCGTCGCAGGACCGGGGGACGTATAATCGAAGTTTCACTGTACACACAGCTTTGACAAGGCCTCAGCGTTAGTTCGAGTTAACCAAAAGTTCAAATTAAGCGTGTTCGAATTGATGAGATTCGACTGTACTGTTGTACCTGCTTAATAATGCGTGCATTTATTACAGAGGTAAGCCTTGCTCTGCTTTTATTTTTTGTTATATTCATGATTTTTATCGTAAGAATTCTAATTCGCAACTTCTTTGCATTTTCGCTGCTCAAAACATTTTTTTCGCAGAAAATTTACCCTACATAATGATCGCACCCCAAAGTTGGCATCAATATTTTTGGGGAAAAAGTGCGATTATTATGCGAGTAAGTACGGTCGTCTCTCGAATAGAACATCGCTACATGATACGTTTATTAAAGCCTCAGCCAGCTTCTGGCACAATGACAGTTTAGGTCAACATTCTAAGATTAAGTACTTCTTGCTGGGCGAGTTTGTGCATGTCTGTGGTATGTAACGTTGCGCATACAGTCGGATGAACACAGGAAGTAGAGAGGTGTAAACAGAAAAAGCACAAACTATCAACTGATAGTTTGCGCTTTCCGTTTACGCCTCTTTACTTCCTGTTTTCGTCTGATTGTATGCGAAACTGATAGTTTGCGCTTTCCGTTTACACCTCTTTACTTCCTGTGTTCGTCCGACTGTATGCGCAACGTTACATACCACAGACATTCTAAGATACACTGTTTGGAAAGTGGCTCATTGTCTAAGCGGATCAGCATGGCCTTTAGGAAAAGATTTTGTGCAATTTAGGGAGGGCAGCATCGGTTTACTACATTGTAGGTATGCAATAGGGTACAGTAGTGAGTATGGTATTGTTCCATTAGGAACTGGCTGTTGTGGTATTCCACTGCAGATAGGAAGGTCATGTTTCAGTGTCGGTGAAAGAATGTCTATGCCCAGACAGCTTATTACTCGTTCAAATTAGAGCAATTATCCTACCTGATCGTAGCAAGTTGTCTGTGTGACTTGACAAACTTTGTCTACACAATCATTGTCCATAGACTGCAGTGCCTTCAATTGTTTTTCTTCTGGAATGGTATACCGCTTCTGGATCGGTTTGAAGACCATCTGCTCTGCATGTCTTCAGCCCTGCAGTATAGCTTCAAGGCGAGCTTAAAGCTTTGCTTTCTGGCAGAATGGGATCATATATGTGAACTCATCAGGTTTTGGTGTAGACGAGGCAGTTAACCATTCCAAGTTGCTAATTGGTGCTGAGAGGTTACCCTGCAGCGTAAACTCTGGTAGAATAGTTGTTAGGTCTATTTGAGCATGTCGGCAAACTTCATCACTTTCACTGGCACTGAAAAATTTCCGTGGCAATGGCTGCTTCAGGATGTTTTAAGGAATAATGAAAAGTGATGCTTTTGCATACTGAAATATTCGAAAGCAATTGGAGGTACCTGAAATGTATTGAATGGCATGTTGCAGACGGTACATACACTGGCTGAGCAGATACACAGACTCGACCAGCTGAAAATAGTGTTATGCTGCTGTGCTCTCAACGACACGAAAGAGAAACAATGACATGGTTTAGAATGACAAGCAGCACTCTGAGAACTCTAATGCGCTATGTTTCACTATCATAAGTTTATTCTTAGTGGAGAAAATCAAGGTAGAAGTTTCATTTTTAAATTTGGTGCCAGGGCTCCTGCACGCGACGTTCAAGATTTTAGGATGAATTTTGCATGTTCTTGTGACATTGGCTCGATAAAAATTTTTGCAGTATGGTAGGTCTATGACACCAACAGATGACAATGTACTTCATTTTATAGGTTACATAGGACCCAGCAGATGCCTTCAAAATCTGACGTCACGGTGCTTGTTGCGAGAATCTCAAGGTGGCATCTGTGCCCGCATTTTCTTTTCGCGTGCTTTCTTGCTTAGCAAGTGTTGGGCTGTGATAAGAGTGTTTTCGGTATTGTGGAATCGTACTTAACTAATACACGGAATATCTTTTTGCTCTTTAGTGTCCCTTTAAGTGTACACATACACCAACTGTTCTACTCTCCCGTTGTGGCAGGGCTGCGTGCACGCTTCGGAGCAGAGCCTGGGTGAGGCCTGTGCCCAGCAGACGATTTTGGAGGAGGCCCTGGCCTCGGAGGGCAAGGAGCACCCACTCTTCTCTCTGCCCGCACGTTACCGCGAGTGGGCGCTCGTCCGTGGGGCACGGGACTCGGCACTTCAGGCCCTCATGGTGAGCCCACTACTACACTTATTATTGTAATTTATGATGTGAGGTATGAAATGGACTGAGAAGTGCGCATGTGTATGGTGCGGGTCTCGGCGACTGTGTGTGGTTGATGGCAAGAGCACTAAACAGCGCAAGTGTCAAGTGAATGACGAGAGGGCACATGGGAATATGAGAGGAAGTAGACGGAGTATGAGGGGAAGATTGGGCATGAGGGGCATGAGGGGAAATAAAGGGTGTGTTCTGAACGTGGTTGTGGATCGTCAAGTGTATCGTCTAGTCTGGCAATGCAGCCTCACAGAGTAAAACGCTAAATAAATTTGTAGTGACAAAATTTTCAAAGAGTTTCATTGCTATAAAGCTTGCACCCATTTTTATAAGTGAGAAAAAAGTCCAAAAAATTGAAGGTTCAATTTAGGATATCGTACCAAAGATTTGACACTTTCCATCACGAATTTCATTTTTTGCTGTTGAAGGGACTGGGGGAGGAGAGAGTTGGTGTTGTGCCACATATCAACTTCATAAAATTTTTTGAAACTTGCCATCTTAAACCTCTGGAGCTATAGAATGCAGTGTATATTTACATTTGAGAAAGTTCTGTAGTAAGCCTTAGCATATGCTGTTCAAATGTACAACCGTTGTCACCCTTACAGGAAAAGCTTGAGGAGTGTCGCCGCTGGAGCGCTATGCAGAGCGCAGCCATGTCGGCGCTGTCATCTGGAACGGCTCCCGAGAGGTGGCTCCGAGTGTTGAATGCCGAGCCCGCCCTCGAGTCGGTAGGGTCACTAGCACCCCTGGTGGAGTTCCTTCAAAGCTCTGGGCAGCTTCAGCTGCTCCAGCAGGTAAGTGATTAGCCTAGTAGAGGAAGATATCTTGGACGGAGTGGTTCTTGGAATTTGTGCATAACAGGTAAAAGTACATTGAGGAACACCCACTAAAATGACGAAACACCAGAAATGAGAAAGAGGCACAAAGAGCTTTTGTACATTCACACTAAGCTCCTTGTGCATGTAATAAATCCAGGGTTATTTTAGAATGCAGCAGAGAAATGAGAAAGAGGCACAAAGAGCTCTTGTACATTCACACTAAGCTCCGTGTGCATGTAATAAATCCAGGGTTGTCTTAAAATGTAGCCCTTGCATTGCTTTTGAATGAATTAACAGTCGCCGACTGATTTTTCGGACTCCAAAATTCGAACTTGTTAGATATTTCGGACTTCAAAAGTGAACCGTCAGGGTTCTCCTAGGGCTAATGCATTTTTTCGACCAATTTTTCGGACGAATTCGGACTAAATCGCTTGTTTCGAGCCGTGCCACGAACCTGTATGGACACCGCCTTGTTGAATTTTCTGCCGGCTTGACTAAGCATAGTGGCTTAATTTTAAAATGGCTTTCCCGTCTCCAAGATTGGAAAGCAAACGTCATATTTCATGTTTCGGAGGCCGTGTCTGCTTTAGAAAATGCGGCACGGGACCATTTTTTCATCTTCGGTCAGCCGTAGTGGTCAGCACATCGCACCGTACAGAGAGGAGGCGGAGCTGCGCATTAGTGGAGTGAATGTGCCTGCCACAATGGCATTAGGGAGTTTTAGAATAGCGCACCGCGAGCCCTTGCGGGGCAGTCGCTGCCACTGCGCATGCGTCGTAACGCGAGTCGCCATTTGCGGCCTGCCCGCAGAAAATCGAAATAGCGTGCGGCAATCGCGGCCCGCGAGGCCTGCAAAGTGTTGTGTGTAGCTTCCGTGCATTTTCATTTGCGGTTGGGGCGAATGTCCCTAGACTTTTCCCTAGGGAGAGCAAACACTTTTCTAGAACTCGTAATGCAACCGCAGCACCTGCAAATGTTAGTCTAAAACTTCCTATTTAAAGACTTCGCTCGTGCAGACGATAATTTCGTGCGCAGAGCCCATAGACAAAGATATTCTTCGCCAGGTTGTGCCGCAGCCGGAGAGCGGTTCGGATGATGACGACGATGATCGCCCGCAGCTGTCGACAGGGGAGATCGCCACCGCGGTGAGGCTTTTGTCGAGCATTTACGGTGACGATGTCACCTTGGCGCAAATATGGGCGAACCAAATTGCTTCTAAGCGTAATATGAGGCAATACAGAATCATGGACTTCTTTAAGCCTGCCTGATGCAATAAAGTTAATATTTCTGACAAGAACGAATTTTTCTGTCTGTTCAATTTTTCGACTTATTTTCGGTTCCTGCCAGGTCCGAAAAATCGGTTGGGGACTGTAAGGGGGCTACCATGGAAGGGCAAATTTTTTTTTGTTGAGATATTCTAATGAAATTTGCAGGGTAGGCAAATTATAAAGCTATTTGAATAACCACAAAATTTCAGGCATTTAGGTTCACTGGTTCCCAAGTTACAGCCATTTATTAGGATAGTCCTCATAGGTTTCTTTGTCAGGCTCTGGTGAATTTAATAAATGTGCTAGCAATGTGAAATTTATTGTGATGATTCCTGGATGGGTGCTTTACACCAGGACAGAGCCCCCTTCTTTTTTTTTTTAATTTCCTTGCTGAAAATTTTAGCAGAACACTGGATTTGATGTTTGCCACTGAGATTTTATCATTGAAGGTTTGATTATCTCAAATTACAGACGCAATATATTTAAAAACGGCTCTGTCACTGTGTGGGCTATTCATCAGGGTACATAATAAAACAAATCTGATAGAAATCAGATGAACGGTTGCAGAGATATCACCAGTCTCAACAGCCTCCCTGGCCAAGAAAGTCATTCTGAGAAAACTGACTTCGAATGTTTCGGACACATATTTTGGTGTAAAATCACCCTGCAAAGTAGCTAGAAATGTTCTTTAAACTCTTTTCCTTCTCCGCTTTTCCTGCTTGTGCTGCAGCCGTTCCCGAGCTTTTTTCACACTGGAAGGGTCTTTCTCCGCTCCGCTACGGTGGTCTAGTGGCTAAGGTACTCGGCTGCTGACCCGCAGGTCGCGGGATCAGATCCCGGCTGTGGCGGCTGCATTTCCGATGGAGGCGGAAATGTTGTGGGCCCGTGTACTCAGATTTGGGTGCACGTTAAAGAACCCCAGGTGGTCGAAATTATCGGAGCCCTCCACTACGGTGTCTCTCATAATCATATGGTGGTTTTGGGTCGTTAAACGCAACAAACCAATCAATCAAATCAAGGGTCTTTCTCCGCTGCCCGTTGGTTGCCGACATAACGCCGAGCTTTGTTTGCACAGCAACACGTTCACTTTCCTCCGCGGCTAACTCCTCGCCCATCCAAAAACGTGTTGGCAAATGCACAGTCGACGACGCCGTTGCACTGTTCGGGGCTGTAATCATTGCAGTTAGTGAGCGCAACTCATGAGGCGCATATGAACACGAAACACCAACACCAGCCTCACTTTTGACGACGGAGCGTTGCGCCGATGGTGTAGCAATTTCAACGTCGCGAAAAGCATCAATGCGATCATCGTCTTGAAGAGACGGAGGAGAAGCTGGTCAGCATTGATGCGACTGTTGCCCACGCGTTGGCGCGTGAACGAGCCTCACCATGCGTACAAGCTTAATCGGATGCTTTCTTGAACAAAACGCATGCAGAGTCCCAAACTTTGCCCTGCCCATCGTCAGCGACAAAACAACAATCAGCGTCCCATTAACACGGCGAAAGATTGAAGAGCACGTGCGAGAACCGAATGGAATGAAGGCAAGCGGGACACACAAAGCACGCCCAGACAACACCGGCGCTTACCTGCGCTTGCAAGGCCGCACCGAGTGAGCACCGGCGCCGGAGCAGACGTTGAGCCAGAGAACAGATGCGTCATCGCGCGCAGCAGCCAATAGGAACTTCGTGATCGCCCACTCCCTCAATAGGTGCGCGCTTCTTCCAATCGCGGCTTCGCATCCGAGCTGTGGGAGACTTCAAAACTTGGAGATCGTCTCAATCATGAGCGATTCTCACCTCGGCCACATCGATGCTGCTGCCGGGGCTGGCGAAAAAAAAAAAAAAAGACCAAGAATTCACGAGCAAAACAAGACCAAGGTGGCAGCGCTGGGTCGCGTGGTTGGGAAGTAGCAAACGCACGAAGTTAGGGTATATTCAGCGCTCGCTGGCCACTCGCTGGCTGCCGCAGCATGTTATGTAATTTATTTGATGTACTTTCACAATAAATTAAACATTTATATTTACAGAACAGATAGTTTACTAGACATACTACACGAATATGTGGTTTTCAAAAAATTGACTTTCTCAATTTTTCGGTTTTCGAAGGGCGCGTCCACCCTTGAGGGCACCCTCACAGCAGTAAGTTGCAGAGGACATGCATCCGAGTTCACTTTGAATGAAACATGACAATAGGACGGTGCATGAGGCCCAATTCATACTTCTGCAGCAGAAGTCTCTGAGCTGCTGGACCATTCACTGATACAGGATTGAGTGGTCAGACTGTTGTCAGACTCGAGAATGCACTCTGCTATCGGCAACCACGTTTACGACTAAATCCGTTATTTTTCGTGCCACATGTCCGACTTCTTGCGTCCCACTGTGTCCTTCCTCACGTGTACTCTCGCGCGCACATAGTGCGCCTTTGCTCTTCACCCGACACTCGCACCATCTCGTTCCTCTAGCGTCAACCACACACGGCCTCTGAGACCCACACCCAACACTCCCGCACTCCCCACTCCGTTTCTTTTCCTACAATGGGCTGTAAGATTAGATATCTTAACGTGGTTATCCTACAAGACACTTTGCTGTGGTGACAGATGGGCCACACTTGCCGACACAAACATCAGTCACACGAGGTGTTCGTTGATGACCAGTAACACTGTCTTTTTACCTTGCGCCACTCGTATGTGTGAATGGTCCTGGCATCCTGTCAATCGGTCGATCAGTGGAGCAACGTGCTCACTGTTTGGTGTGTGAATCTCTCTTTCAGTGCGAGCAGAGCGAGGGTGAGCTGCTGGCATTCGTACAGCAGATGCGGCAGGCAATGCACACGGCCGTGGATCTTCTGGGCACCTACGCGGCCATCGTGGTGCAGGGTCCCCCGCACGGCTGGCACCAGCCCAGTCACCGCCTGCAGCACTGGCAACACTGGTTGGAAGGGCTTCACCAGGAGTTCACCCTAGCCAAGTGAGGACACGCCACTAATGGGGCTTCGTCATTTACCGTGTATTTGACAAATGAGTGAGGAGTTGGCGCAAAAAATTATGTAGACTATAAATTGGACTACACTGGAGTAAACCATTTTCCCTGTGATTTCAGCGAATCGACTTGTGTACGTAGAGGTACGAGCAATTTGAGGTTACAGTTTTCCCTAGCCACACTTCAATTGTTCGCTCCTCTGTAAAGCACTTGAGGCTAAGCTATGCCTTAGGTAAGTGTCCTCCAGAACAGGGAAAACTGTTCGGGCCATGCTCCCCGGCTTATTGTGGTTCTACTCTATTTTCGCTCCTCTTTGAATTTCATATCATCAAGATTGTACTCCACTTCGCAACATTCAGTGGTAGCACCCTTTAGAACAATTGCATTGCCGCAGTGTTTCTGAGGAGTACGGTGTTGTGCATTGTTATTCTAAGAACGTTCAAACTACAAAGCCATTGCGACGTGTAGGTAGCTTGTTGTATTCTATGTTTTTTTTTTTGTTTTTTTGCTCTTGTGTGTTTTAGGTGTCAAGAGGTGATATCAGAGTTCCACCATCACTATGGCCTTGGAACGGAAGTTACATTTTCCCAGGCAGCCCTGGCGCAGCACTACGAGCTCCAGTCTGCCGTTGCAGACTGCAACTCTCATATCATGGCAGTGAGTTGCTCACCCTGTTCACTCTACCTTACCGCATTTCACGCTTTCCCGTCTCTGGGGGACATTTGTCGAGTTGTGGGATTACACTCACAACCCATTCAAGTATGTGTTATACCAATGTTGCAACCTTTCATTCATATTTGAATCTCTTAGATCAAATGTCCGCCTCTGTGGTCTAGTGGTCACATTGTTCATCTGCTGACCCACGAGTCACGCGTTCGATTCCGAGTGGTGGTGGTAGTGGTTAGAAGATGAGAAAAGGCACCTAATTTCTGCAACCCGGTCGGGAGCACGGCGCAGTGCCTACGATTCCGAGTGCCACGTTTGCATTTCAATGAAGGCTAAATGCTGGAGGCCTGTGTATTTCAATTTAGATGCATGTTGAAGAACCTCGGGCAGTTGAAGTTATCTGAAGCCTTTCTGTTCTGCATCTGTCATGGGTTGAACTGCTTTGAGACGTTAAAACCCACAAACCAGCTAGCTATATTGCTGCATTGGTGCTCTGACCAAGCTTTTACTCTGAATATAATGCAAGCTTTGATTTGTTTATTCGAAAATTCTATCGGTACCAGCAGAGAGAAGGGTTACCCCGTATATTGCTGATAAGTCAACCACCCCGACTTGCAACCCCTTCTAGACATTAAAAAAAAAAAAAGTTGACTTTAAACAGAGCCTCGTGCTGTGGCCACAGAACACCGGTAAGTCTTTCAGAAAAGGGAGCGATGCAAAGAAACATTTATTTGATCCTGAAAAATTGCTTATGGCTTTAGTCTTGTCATCTATTAATAAAAGTATGCAGCAGTCGTGTGAGCCGCTGCCGCTGCTCACCAAAGGAAGGGGTTCTTGTGCCACTGAGGTACCACACATGGAAAACGCCATGCGGACCATGTCGGTTGGCAGTCCATTCCAAGCATCATTAACCCATTCCGCCACTCCACTCAAGGAGGCGTGCTTCAGCTTTTCTATCGGTGTCTGGGGGTTTTCTTGTTTGAGCCACTCATCGTAGAGCGCATTGTAGATCGTCTAGACTTTGGTCCGCGAAAGGAATGGCGTGCCACAGCGAATGGGAAGGTCTTGGTTCTTTGTTTTCTCCATTCCCTCACGCACTTTTCAGACGCATCGAACTTCCACCCTGCTTAAACGTTGCTTTCTGACTCTACGTATAGGATCACTTGCCGCTTGGAAGCAGCGCTGTACTGTTGCTGGTTTAGTAGTGGCATCTTGGCATCCGTTGAGCACCTTCGCAAATCGCGCACACCACTGTTCCCAAGTAAGGTGAAATGCAGAAATGGTGAACAGGCGTGAACGCAAAAAGACGCGAAGACGCTTGTGGGTGCATGTTTGGTGTGCACGTGACTGGTCATGTGGTTTAGTTCCCCCGCAAAGTGTTGCCAGCTTTTCCGTGGAACGCCCATGGTGCTTGGCGGGAAATCTGAGTTTTTGAATTGTCTAGTAAGCAAGCGCTGTTAAGGCACGCTGTCAACTAAAACGAGGAACCATCGTCACATTTTTCTCAAATAATAGATGTCATGTTTTTTTGCAAGCAACAGATGCATGTCAAGTTTTTCTAGACAGGTAAACGTATGTCGCATTGTTAGCGAGCGATAAATGCATGTCGCATATCTTTAAGCCAAATGCACTGACATACCCATGTGCAGAGAGTGCTGGTGTTTGCCAATCTCACCCGACTGATGCGGCAACTGCATTGGCACTACCGTTCAAACCCTGATGCTGTTGGCAATGCATCATTAAAAAATGCTGTTCCTCGACGCACCATTGCTGACACCTCTTCCTCTAGCCACCATAGCTATACCGGATTTTCGCCATCATCGCGGCAGATTGTAAAAATGTCGGGCTCCGGAAGCGGCGCCTACGTTGGAAGTCACGGCAGTTCCCGTGACTCCGTTGCCTCTGTGGCTGATGCTATCTATGCATCGAATAGCAGCGAGTCCAAAGATAATGACCGTTTGTCGGACCCCTCAGAAAAGTCGTCTTCATGGTTCCCCATTAGGTCGACCTCTGAACTTTGGAAGGCCATTTTATAAAAGAAAAAGAAAGTCTACTTATAATTGGCAATATAAAAGTTTTAAATAACGCGAAGTAGTGACTCACTCGTTAGGTGAGCCTTTCTTGCTTTGTGTTCTTCATATGTTCAATATCTTTGTGGTGTAGAGTGTCGCCTGGGACCGTTCTGTTAATGCAATGTTGCGTGTGCTCAGGTGCTGAAACGCAAGCAAACGGAGGGACCCGACTACCTTCCTGATGCTCAGACTGCAGTCTTGTCGCTAGCCCAAGGTGAGTTGCATGCGTGTGGATGCACTGTGCCCACAGGGTTGGTGGTGTGCTTATGTGCACGAAAATGTTGGGTGATCTCTTGCAGCTACTTGAGACTACCATCAGTCAATCTCAAGTGGTTGTCAATCGTTTTCAGCCGCAAGGGATAATATCAAGTAAGCGCTGCTCGCTTCAGTTTGTCGCCAGTGGAGTTCTCAGATGCAACTGCCAAATGCTCAAAAAAAAAAACTGTCTGTTCAACAGTATTGCCAATATTCAGTGGAGTGAGTGAAATGAATCTTCGACCTCTGGAACATCATCAGCTTTGTCAGAAGCTAGGTGAATATTTTCGAAGTTGTAATGCTACAATTGTCTTGCGTGGTACACAGCTGTTAAACTAAGGAGTAGTCCGCCTGTATTGAACAGTGGCTAAGGTGCTCGGCTACTGGCCCGTGGGTCACACGTTCGATCCCGGCCGCAGCAATCGCGCTTCGATGGAGGCGAAATGGAAGAGGCCTGTGCACTGCGTGGTTTCGGTACTAGTTGAAGAACCTCAGATGGTCAAAATTTATGGAGCTCTCCACTACCTCTCTTGTAAACGTATGGTGGCGTTTACTTACCCCCGAATGCAGAGATGTTACTTGACTCGTACTTGACTCAAGACAGTCTTGCCGCTCGCCATAAAGTGTTCTGGAACTTGTGGACGACTTGAAAGCGACTTGGCTCGGTCGAAGTCGGGACAAGTTTTGAGTTAACTGCGAGGTTAGCTTGAAAGCGACTACATGCGTTATTCCAACATGGCCACCTCTCGAATGGACGTCGCGCGGTGGTTGGCCGCTTTTGAGTTTGCTTCCCTTCGCCATAAGCGTAGCATTCTCTGAGACGCACTGTCTGCCAAAGATCCCTCAACCCGCTTTACGTGACTGAAGAAATGCAATGGAATTGTACGACGAGCAACAATTTCACGCACGGTACAGATTCACGAAGAACGCCATGCGGCAGCTGCTGGCTATGTTGCCGCACCGTGAAAGTGGGGACAACCGAAAACAGCCTGTGCCTCCAGTGTTACAGCTACTGATGGCGCTCAGCACTCGGGTTTTACAGCGCTGCCTCATTTCAAACAGTCACCGGCAATCTCGTCTGCATTTCGTATGCGACAGTGTGCTGTGCAGTCCGAAAACTTACGCTACTCATTACAAAGCACCTGTACGCGATGCTGGTGCGCTTTCTGCAGTCGGTGGCACTTCCTATAGTTATGCGGGACTTTTATGAAGTGGCTGAGTTCCCTGGCGTTACAGGATGTGCCGACTGCACACACGTGCGTAGTAATAGCCCGGGTGGTGACGACGCAGAAGTGTTCCGTAATCGTAAAAGCTATCTCTGTTTTTCTAAAACACGATAACATTTTACGTTGTTTCCGTCTCTTTCGGTAGAAAATTGACTAGGTGCTGTGTGTGCCTCGTTTATCCTTTCATACCGTCTAGGGCGCTGTTTCTTGCTCAGATAGGCATTTGTAGCACAACGCTACGAAAAATTCACCTACCCCCCCATCCTTAACAAACATGAGATGCCCCTACCACGGGTTTTCTGATTATGTGCCTCCCCCTTCACCATCATGCAGCGAGACATTGCTGCACCTCGTGAGACAAAATTCTGGTGAGGGCAATGTCTTCGCGAGACAAATACACGCCGTGGCATTCGATTGAAAAAAAAATTTACGAAAGAACCCAACGCGATGCTTGTTTTGCCTCCAAACAACCAAGCACAGAGAAATGCGCCGCATTTTAGTGGCCATTAAAACCAGCAAGCAACAGACGCTTTACAGAAGCAACACTGCGCATCGCTGCAATGGCAGGCACCACGTGCCCCTGGTTAGCCGTAAAATGACAAAAATATGCTTGTGGCACTTCATCTTTATCATTATTTTGAAATGGACGATTTTTTTTTTTTGCTGTAACACGGCCCTTACACGAGAAACTTCATTATTAACCTCGTTACCAGGTGAGCAACGCGTTTCTGCTTTGAAGCTTGTTCTTGACTTGACCAAGCAAGACAGCCTGAGCATCTATGAAACTCAAAAGCCGTCTTGGACGTTTTGAAGTCCGCTGCTTGCTTCACGCCGGCTTACTCAAGTCAAGTCGAAGGCGTGAGCCAAGTAACATCTCTGCATTCGGGGGTTTAGCCCCCAAATGTTATTAAATGAAAGAGTTGAGGCAGAGGTGTGGCCTTTTCAAGTTGCCTGATAGTAACTTGTTTAATCTGTTCTGTAGCGCTACAAAAGGCCATTACATTATGTCCGCAGTTCTTTTGCCTGTGCAGTAACGAGAATACGAAAACCAATAGATGTTTGCAGAGACCACCTAGGACCAACTGCTGAGCTCTACATAGCAAAACATGTAGTATATTCAGTTGAAACTGCTTATTAAGAACCTCTATATAATGAATTCCTCGATATAACAAAGTATTTATATTCCCCGCCGTTACTTCTTAGAAGCACTTGTATTTGCAACCTCTAGGTAACAAAGTAACAGGGGGAGACAACCTTGATATAATGAATTTTCGCCACAGACAATCTAGGAATTTCGCTCCTGCATTTTGTCATTTTTGCACAAGCATGCATCTTCTGTGGTTGGCTCAATGCCGATGAAAGGCGAAGTGGCGGTGACGCGTTGTGGTCCTGGCGACATCCAGGCGAGACCAGACGAGAGCGAGCGCTCATTATTGAGTGCGAGGCGGGCAGGTGGGCCTGGGCCCCACGAGCCGGCGTTGGCACCGTTCTTGCTGCCGCGGACGCATGCGCAGATGCACCCTCTCCCGTCGACAAAAAAAAAAAAAAAAAAAAAAAAAAAAAAAAAGGCGAGTTAGCGTGACATACGTGGGGCCGTGCCAGATATGGAGTGTGCTTTATCGAATTGTTTTTCGCAGTATCCATGTCGTTTGTTCTTCGTTTTCGGCATAGTGCATGCGTGCATGATTTCACTGCGGCACATTGTGTGGCCCCTGACGACGTTCAGCTTTGCTCTTTTCTTCTACCGAGGGAATATCAGATTAGGTGCTGATGAAAACTCAAGACCACAGTGACAATAGATCTTCGGTAGTCGACTCGTTGCCCATTGCTGTTTGCGCCACGAGTTCGAGGAACTGCAGCCTTCGCAAATTCCAATTAGCACTGGCAACAACACGATGGCGAATTGTATGCAACGCAGTGAATGCGAGAGCAACAAATTGCAATGTTGCATGAAGTAAGGCTAGCAGCCAACTCTTTTGGATGTGATATCGCAGTACTCCCACAAAACGCTGGCATAAGCAAATACGGCTGCTCCAGGGAGAAGTGTTCTCTTCACGCAGTTTCTACACGTTGAAAGCGCACTGGTACTTACCGAGATAACGGGCCCCAGCGATTGCATAGGTGCCCTTAAAAACAAAGTTCGCCAATCCTACTCGAGCAACTTCCCCTCTCCCTTCCTCTCCCACGTTTTTTATGCTCGTTCAATATGGGTGGTTTCCTTTCTGTTTGAGCATTCGATGGCAGTTCTAACATGCAAGGGGGGGGGGGGGGGGGGGGGGAGTGTTATCGTATGTGCCCTAGAGGTGATAGAGATGGGCTGGCACATTCGATCTCTGCTTTTACCCACGCGTAAAAGTTTCGAACAAAGAAGAAATGGCCATGCGCCGGGCATGTAGTGCGTAGACAGGATAACCGCTGGTTATTAAAGGGGCACTACAGGCAACTATTAAGTCGATGTTGATTGTCGAAATAGTGCTCCAGAAACCGCGTAGTGTTACTTTTGTCAAGAAAGGGCTTATTTTGAAATAAAATCATATTTTAGTGGCCGGCATCGGGTTAGCACACTTCAAATTACCCGGCTCAGGAAGCGGACCGACTCACGCCACTGTTGTTGTGCACAAGGTTGCTCAGCTTTACTGCGCAGCCGCCTACACAAGTAGACAAAACAAAAGTAGCCGAAGACACAGCAGCAACAACGGCCATTGATCAATTTCCTGCCATTGGCTTCGAGACGGCAGACGTGTTTTGGTTCAACTGCGTCTCGCTAGATGGCGCAACTTGTGTAGTTTAACCATGCGAAAATCGAATTTTGAAGCACTCTCGCTATTCCCCATAGTAACGTCCGGCGGTTCTTTTTTCCATGAATCAAACAGAAACAAACAAGCAGCATTTTATTGCATCTCTTCATGCTCAGAAGGTTCTTTATTTAGTGCAGCTAGATCGATTACTAGTGATTAATTGTAGGCAGTTCTTCTGACATTATCGGTATCATTTAGAAAATTCTTTACTGCGGTGCACGTACTCTTGTGCATTTATCTGAATTTCTCGGTAAGTAGGGCACTGCTGCTCATAATATTTGTTTTAGATGTCATACATTAAGCTTTCACTCTGACGTAAATTGTTATTTGACTTTAGTGTCCCTCTAAGGATAACTGACTGGATTCCCAGAGAAGGCAGGCGGGTTAGGGGGAGACAGAAAGTTAGGTGGTCATATGAGATTAGGAACTTTGCGAGTATAAATTTGTAGCAGCAAGCAGAGGGCCGAGTTGACTGGCGGAACATGGGAGAGACCTTTGTTCTGCAGTGGGCGTAGTCAGGCTGCTGCTGATGATGAGGATGAAAAGTTACAATGCGTGGGAGCATGTTATCAGCTTGGACTTGTTACGGAGCATGGCGACGACTGCAGCAACCCGCCGAGAATGTCCATATAATTGCTATCGCAATATCAAAACAATTTTTTATCGCTAAATAAATGCTCTGAATTAGCTCTGCTTTCAGTTAACCTTTAGTTTATATTTGTGAAGTTTTTTTTTCCTAATTTTTGTACTGAACTTGCATATTTTGAAATCATCTTTATAATGAATTTTTTGAGGAATTTGTCAATATTGTTATATCCAGGTTATAACTGTACATACTGTGATGACCATACAGAATACACGTAATCCTATCACCTGTTGATGTTACCGCACTGCTGCACAATTCAGCAATTTAATGATTTATAAAATGTATGCTTTACTACACTGAACAAGGGCCAATTTTGACAGGTCATGTGTAATTTAGTGAGCAGGATTCAAGCTCTGAACATTTCTGACGGTCGACAGCTTTAAAGGTGAAATTACTGGGCTGTCAAATGATGAACCAAAAAGTTGGAATACATGTAACCAAACAGCAACTCTGAAGGCGTTCTCTTTCTCTTTATTCCATTTTTTTTTCCTTTTCTTTCAGGCAGCAATGATGGAAAGACTGTTGCAGACACAGAGACCGATACCGTAACAAATGAAAATGGAGAAAAAGAGCGTGCAAACGAGCAACTGCTTGAAAAGCAGAGTGAGGATAAGGAATGTTCCTTTCTTTTTGAATTAGTTTTGTAATTCACTTACATCAGTAGGTAATTTGATGCTTTGCACATGGCCATCTAGGATATATGCAAATTAGTTCACGAGAAGATGTTGATTGTTTTAATTTGTGCAGCAAACAATTCACAGGTATAGCTCTAAAAGTTAAAGATAAGGTGTTCTACTTTCTAAACTGTGACGTGTGGAATGGACAGTTTTTGTGAATATGGAAAGCAAGTTTGTGTATGTTATCAGCTTTAAAGGGGCCTTGAAATACTTTTTCAAGTAACCAAAGATTGGATTCACTACAAGAACTTGTTGCCTCATGAATTCAATGCCTCAAAATTTTAAGAATCCGTCTACTACGAGCGGAGTTACAAATATTTGTCGCACGCTGCAAATGCATTTTCTCTCTTCTTGTCCCAACGATAGTGCTGGAAGCTAAGTGGAGAGGGATGGCAGGGGCAAAAAATATATGTCATGAACGCCTCATGACCTTCAGCACTGTTTTTTTTTTCTTCTTCTTTTTTTCGAATACGCGGCTTTTTCAGTGTCTCGCGCGTGCGCGGACAGATTGCGACCTTCCGCAGCGATCCCTGTAACGACCGAGCGCGCCATGTTCAAATCAGCCAATGGCTGATAGATAGGCTTTCTACGAGTGATTTTTGAGCATCTTTCGTCATTTGTCGAGAGAAGAGAAGGTAATTTTTTGCAGACTCGGATGAATTATTGTGAATTCTTGGCTGCATGCTGCGCTGTCATATTTAGCTCGCGTGTCCTCAGGAGCCCCTACTACCAATCGGTAGTGCTTTCTGACCATACTCAAAAAGGGTTGCAGGGCCCCTTTAAAAAGCACCTCACAACACAAAATTCAGAACAGTGCTTGAAAAGAATAGGGTAGGCTTGAAGGGAAGTCGATGTTGAACAAATATGAAGTGAATTCAGATTGTAACAGTATTTAAATAACATTAATGTGCTGCTCTTGAACTTCATTACAACAAAAGTTGAATCTGACACGAAAATAAGTTGATTATATTCAAAAACTTCATCGTAAAGGTACAAGGTGTGTTAGAAAAGTATTTGACCTTATTATTATTATTATTATTATTATTATTATTATTATTATTATTATTATTATTATTATTATTATTATTATTATTTGCAAGCACATGATGAACTTAAAACAAGCGTGCTTGCATCAGCCTATCTTGAACCTTCGTACGCATGCGGGAATTTTTTCCCGCCTGCCAATAGTGTCAGTCGCTGGGACGCAGCGTTTGGGTGAGGTAGTGTGCAGTGCTCTCTTCGGTTTTTCATTACAAGTAAAATGACAAAGCGACTGTAGCAGCGCTAATGCATCAAATTTTGCCAAAAACTGGAGGACAGCCAAGTGGAAACCATTGGGAAGATCAAGACAGCTTTAGGGGACGAGGCTACAAGCCGCACACAGATTAAAGAGTGGTAACAACCGGTTTAAGGAAGGCTGGCCCCATAAGTACTGCCTGAACTTTGTAACACCAAATACAAGGCTCAATGGCTCCTTTTCTAATTGGCTGTAGTTTTTCTCCGCATTAGCCAGGCTGCGGGAGGCAAAACCAATAGGGCACTCTTCTCCAGATGACTCTTGTTGCACCAGTACTGCTCCAATATCAAAGGGAGATGCATCAGTGACAAGCACAGTTATGTTGTAGGCGGGTGTGCTCAGATTTGGGTGCACGTTCAAGAAAACCAGGTGGTACAAATTTCCGGAGCCCTCCACTATGGCGTCTTTGATAATCATATGGTGGTTTTGGAACGTTAAACCCCACATGTCAATCAATCAGTGACAAGCACAGTTGACTTTCCTGGGTCAAAGTGTGCCAATATAGCAGCAATAGCTACTTGCTTCTCCAAAATGTCTGCTCTTCGTCAGTTTCCCAGTGCTATGGTGTTCCCAACGCCAACAAACTACTGAGCAGCTGTTACATCGCAGAAAGGTTTAGCAAAAGCCTTCTGTAGAAATTAACCAACCCGAGGTAACTTCGAAGTTCCTTGACCACTCGGTATGCGGGGGATTCCAGCACTGCATCAGTTTTAGCCAGGTTTGGACGCAGCCCAGCGGCACTAATGATATGGCCTAAGTACTGGACTTCTGGTTTCAAGAGTTCGCAATTGGATAGCTTCAGTCGCAGTCCCGCAGTTTTCTGGCGATCTAATACTCGGCCCTAATTCTCCCAGTGCTCTTGGCCACTGGTTTCTGGGACCAGAATATCATCAAAGTAGATTACAGAATGGTAAGGCCGTGCAAAAGATTTTCCATCTTTCGCTGAAATATAGCCAGAGCTGATGAAACCCCAAACGGCAGTCTTGTGAATCAGTATAACCCCCTCGGAGTGTTAATGGTGACTAGCTCTTGGCACTCCTCATTGAGTGGGACCTTCTGGTAAGTGTCTTGCAAGTCAAGCTTTGTGAACGTCTTGTTCCCTGTATGCGACGCAAAAAGTTATTTAATCTTAGGAATGGGGTAAGACTCAACGACTGTCACCGGGTTTATGGTAGTCCTTAAATCGCCGCAGACCCAAACCCGGTCGTTGCACTTCAATATAAAAATGATGGGCGCTGCCCACTGAAAAATTTTTACTAGTTTGATAACGCCTTCCCATTCCATTCTCTGTGGTCTTTAAAAAACCCAATCACGCAAAGCAAATGGTATCGGACGCGCCTTGACTAAACGTGGCTTCGCTCCCTTTCGTACGGATATAGTAGTTGCAACCGCGTGAAATGTGCCAAGCTGCTTCGAAAAAAACTTCATAATATTGGCCTACCAGGTCTTCCGTAGACTTCACGACGCTGACTCCATCTGAGCGATGCTAGCTTGAAGGCCTTCATCCAGCTTCGTCCAAACAGTGTAGGACACACCCCTTTCATGACAAATAGTAGTAGGTGGCGCTCCTTGTCGCCACGTTCGATTATTGCTTCCAGCTTTCTCTGGATGTGTTTCATGTCGCCGAAAAAACTTCTCAGCTGCACACTCGATGGTTCCACTGGCACCAACGGAGAAAGCCCGGTGAACTTGTCATCATCAATGGTCGACACACTAGCGCCGGGGTCCAGCTCCATATCGAGCATTACGTGTCAACTTCAACCGCGGTGGGCATTGTCTTCGAACTAGCTGTGTAAAGTGTCCACAAGTCGAAAAGTTCGGGCTTTTCAGCAGAGACAGAAAGGTCTCCCAGGTTGTTCACGCTATTAGACCGGCTGCAACTAGACTGGCTCCAGTTGAAATTGCTGCTCCCCGGCTGCACTCTGCAAACTCTTGCAAGATGCCCTTTTTGGCAACAGTTGTGACAGATCGTGCTGCCGTGCCTACACCAACATGTAGAATGACATCCCTTGCAACGAAAGCAACAGCTATCATTTTTCTTCGAGGCAACAACGTTCGCATGCTCTGGATCTTCTTCAGATATTAGCTCTACTTGCTGACAGCTCAATTCGCGTGCTTTTTTAGCGCTGCCTCCATAGCGACAGCGGTGTCCTTCGCAGTTTCGAAGGTTAAACACATCATTTCTAGTAGCCAGGTTCGCATGATTATGTCATTGATTCCGCTGACTATCTGTTCGCGCAACATGCACTCTAGAAAGCTTGCGAAATTGCAGTGTTCAGCCAATTTCTTCAATAAGGCAATGTAGTCACTTACGGTCTCCCCCTCTTTTCGATGCCTCGAGAAAAACTTGAAGCTTGCCACTACTTTTGATACACGAGGGGTGTAGTGCTTGTCAATTGTGGTAAAAATTTTTGTCAGTCCACTTGGGCAATTATGCTCGGTGCAAGAAGGCCTCGTACCAGAGAAAAAATCTCTGGACCGCAGCATGTCTAAAATACAGCTGTTCGCTTGTCCCTCAGGATGTTGTTCGCGATGAAGTACAGCTTAGCCCGCTCACGGTATTCCGCCCACTCCGATGTACTCGGGTCGAATGAATCCAGCTTCCCGACGACAGGCATGACAACGTGTGATTGTGCTGTTCCCGTCCGGTTCGTCGGTCGACCTCATCACCACTTGTGATAGCCGGGTAGTCATGGGCCATGACGGTCGCCAAACCGAACCACACACACGTACGTTGGCAGCTCTCGCACTGACTGGCTGGTCAAGCGTGCCGTATTTATTTCATTGCAAACATTGACGGCGCCAGAACGGCAAACCAATCTTATTACTTTATGTTGTTCTTACTTTTCTTCATTTACCAATTTCCTGTTGCCAGCGCCACTTGCTTCTTCTCTCTAGTTTTCTGTTTGCGGTTGTTGTGTTGTTTGTCTACATGTTTTGGCCAGTGCGCAGAGGTGATGCTTGTTGTCAGTGTTGTGCTTTGTTTTCGTGTCCCTTATTCCTTTTGAACAGCCCACCTGCACGCCGCAGGAAACTGAAGGCTCACTGAAACAACGTTTTAAATCTCAACCCGTGTCGTCTCCCTGTCCCCCTCCTCTGGTGCTCCCAGACCCGTCCCAGAAGCCTGCGGTGGTGGCTGCCCTGCTTGGTGCCCTCTGCCCCTGCGCCCAGAACATGGTTGTTTTGGAGACCACTGCGGCTGCCTCGGCTGAGCGCCTCGCCGAGCTTCAGTTCTGGGGCTCTGATTGGTTCTTGCAGGACCTTCACATGCTGGCCGCCGTGGCAAACGAGATGGGACAAGCCCTAGTGCAGCTGGTCGGTCTGCCTTCCGATTTTGTCTTGTTGAACCAGTTGATTAGTCTTCTTTCGCATGCACATCATTTGTTGTTTCCGGGTGTGTGAGACCAGGGAAGGGAGAAATGGTGCTTGGAATTTCCGATGCTCATAACTTCTTTAGTCAAGATAGGCTGAAGAATTAGAGAAATCAACTGTGTGCAAGATTGAGTGCAGAAATAATAAAAAAATATATACCCTTTATATATATATATATATATATATATATATATATATATATATATATATATATATATATATATATATATATATATATATATATATATATATATATATATATATATATATATATATAAGGGAAAGAAGTGTATACGATGCTCTAGAGCATCGAACGCGTTATTCGAAGGTCGTAGGTTCGATTCCTGCTCACGGCTGGTTATTTTTTCATCCATTTTTCTTTCTTCTTTCTTCTTATTTACATTCCATTGGTTCTAATAACTTCCCCTGTACATTCCTTGGCATTGCTGTCTGTTAGATCTCATTAATATATATATATATATATATATATATATATACACTTGAACTTGCTTTGAGCAAGCTTACTTCAACAAGCTCTTGTAGCCGTCAGAACCGGCAAAAACCATAATTATAAAAAATTGGTAGTCTAAAGATGTTGCGTGAGTCTTTGCTGTTGCTGTATGCAGCTGAGTGGATACTTCATCAAAATTTGAAGCTTCGTTTAAGGGGCCCTGCAACGCTTCTTGATCATGGCCAGAAAACACTACCGATCGGTAGTCGAGGCTTCCGAGGACATGCAAGCCAAATATTGCTGCGCAGCACTCTGGCTGGAATTTACAATAAATTCACAAAGGCAGCTAAAGATCTCTCTTCTCTCGACAAATGATGCTATATACTCATTCCTATAAAATCATTGCATCACAGGCCCGAGTATCGCGTCGGTAGCATATTTGGGCATGTCGCACTCTAAAGTTACTGGGACTACAGTGTGTCCACGCATGCATGTGCGATCATACTGCAAAGCTTGGCGTTCAGAAAAAAAAAAAAAAAAAGAGGTGCTCAAAGTCACGAGGATCGTGTGGCTTATCTTCTTCTCCTGTGCCTTCCGTGCCTGCTTGGCTTCCAGCCTTTTTGTTGGGACAAGAGAAGAGAAAGCCATTGCAGCGTTCGACAAATTTTTGTTACTCCTCTTGTACTGGTCGGATTCTAAAACTTCTTGCAGCGGTCAATTCGTGAGGCAACTGAATTTATTCCGTGGCTACTTGGAAAAGAGTTGCAGGGCCCCTCTGATAACGTGCATATAAACATAGTACAATGGACTCTCAGTAAATGGGAAATCTTTTTAAAGGGACACTCAATGTAAGTCAGAGTGAAAGCTCAGTGTATGACAATGTCTAAAACGACAATATTATCACAGCAGTGCACTAATTATTGAGAAATTGATGTAAATGTGCGAGCACTCATGTCACGAGTATAACACACGCAAAATGATCCCGATGACGTCAGACTTGCCGCCTACAATGAATCACTAGTAATCGAACTAGCTGCGCTAAATAAAAAAACTTGCCCTGTTTCTCCTCCAAATTTTCGCAGGATCCACCTGCTGAAACTGTGAAGCTGTGTGCAGTGGTCGAGTCCATCTACAACGTGTTTGCGGCCCTGCTGGTGAGAGAATTTGCGTTAGTTTATGAATGATGACATGTTGCCTTCGCATTGAATTCGTCTCGCTTCACTTAGGTTTCTGCGGAGTTCTCGTTGGATTTGTGTGTAATGCACTGATGAGGACACTAAGTCAGGGAGAAGAAGCAAGCAGGCACATCTAAAAAAAATTTGCCAGACTGATATAGTCGAATTCATATCTATAATTCTCCTGCCATAGAGCACTTAGTGCTGCAGTTTGTGTAAATAAATATCAAACTCGAAGGGTACCATGGAGTCGTTTAATATATCAATTATTTGGAATGCAAGATATGGCTACTTAGAGAATATCCCAGAACTTCGCATGTCTCGAAACGTGTCTTGAGATCACAAGAGCGTGTGTTTCCCAATTTTTTTACTCTAAATACCTTATTCACTTGCATAATGAACCCTCCTTCTTTTCGTTCAGAAAGGTTGACGCCAATTCGGGGGGAGCTTTTATTAGGTGGGAGAAGTCAAGGGAGTTAAAACAGCAAAAATTTAGCATGGTGGTATTAAAAAACTCCCTGTCTGGCCGCTGCTGGCCTTCAATTTAGTAGCAGATTTACAGAGCTTCTATTCAAGCGAGAACTTCGCTCTTCACAAAGGAAAACTCCTTGTTTTGGCCCGCGAAATGCGCAACGTACCTTTTCTTCTAGCCCAAAGATATACGGGCGCTATCCACACTGCCGCGCCGCACGTGCCGGGACACCTACCGCACGCAAGCGCAAGGTGAAAGAAGTTTTTCAGTACGTGCGGTGCAGCTTTGCAAATAGTGCTTGTACAGGTCAACGCGCATGAGTCAACGTTGAAAGTGTCGCGCGGTCGCTTTGGTTCCCATGCTCTAGCGAGTGCCCGACGGTTGCTAGCGTACCAGCCGATCAACAAAAATACAGCGTCTGGTTGTGGTGCACACATGTTGCAGGTGCACGTCGCGTTGTCGGCTCAGTGGTTGCGCTTCATTTTTTGCTTCTTTTTTTCATGCCACTGTGCTTGCATGGCGCTATAAGCAAAGGGTTTCTTTGGCGTTCAACAGATGGGGCTCTGCGCAAAATGCGATCGACGTCGTCCACACTCGCGCTGCTTGCATGGTTAGCATGGTTGTTAAACTATGTTTCGACTTTAATTGCTTCATTATATTGTGATATAATGGTGTGATTTTACGTTGTTTCGATCGTCATCGGTATTGACTATTGCGACAAAACAAAATGCACAGATACATTAAGTCCGTCAGTCAAGAACTTTATTAAAAGGTCCTGAAAAGTTTAAGCCACCAGGGTGTCCATGAGGGAAATTCTAGTAGCCGCTACTGTAGGCGACACCCAAGTTGGGACAGGAATGTGGTGGCGTTCTGCCAGTTCTTGGGCCCTCTGGACTACCTTTAGTTGGTTTTGGAGTTTGGGGCTTCTGATTGCCTCTTCCCAGTTAGACTCACTGGTGACTGATGAGAGGTCCCTGATGTAACGCGGGACATATCCGGAGCATGTGTGCGAGTGAACAGTATACTTCTGTTCAGTCTGGGCATTGTAGATGGATGTCAAAGTTGTAACGGCTGAGTCTGCCTTGTGATGGTACAACTTGTTTGTAGCATGCAGATGCATTACTAAAAAAATTTTTTAAGGACGAAGGTGGGGGTGGGTTCATTATTAAAGTGGGTTCATTACACGAGTCAATATGGTATATGTTAAATGCATGAAAGTTTAATTGCTGTTTGCCTCAGTGGATTAGTGGCGAGGGTGCTTGGCTGCCAGCCCAAAGGTTACGGGTTCGATCCTGGCTGCAGCGGTCGTATTTCGATAAAGATGAAATGGTTGAAGTCCATGTGCTGGGCAATGTCAGTGCGATGTCAGTGCAAGTTGAGCACCAGATGGTCAGAATTCCCAGAGCCCTCCACTACGGCGTCTCATGATCATGTCGTGGTCTTGGGATGTTGTTGGGTATCAGGCATCTCAGCTCGCAGCTGCATCTGTGCAGAGCTGATAGACAGAGTAGAGAAAGCGACGGTGAGTTAAGACAACATTTATGTACAGTATAAACACAGGCGTTACATATTCGGCACTGGGGCTGACAGCTTCTGGGGGCTCGCACCGAGGTGCAACAATGGCTCGGGATTTCTTCGGTCGCTCTCTCCCATCTTCGCACAGCTTGGTTCTTTTACAGCCTCTAGGATCCCTTGCATCAACCATTACTTCGAAGCCTCCAACCGGGAAGCAAAGCGATTCTAGCCGCTTGTCGCTGGCTGGAATCGAACCCGTGGGTGGAGAGGGCTTGTTGCGCGTTGCATCAGACGCACCGCAAGCGTTGCCGTGGATTGCATCAGACTGTTGCTGTGGATTGCATCCACAGATAGATCCGTGGATTGCATCAGGCTGACTCCTTGGCTGACATCTGTTGCATCAGACAGCTCGCTCACTGGTTTTGGCGCTGGTTACATCAGCCGGTCTATCGATTTTGACGCCACTTGCATCAAACGATACCAACTTGAATACTTCGCCGAAGCAATGCAGTTTGGCTTGGACTCCCTAGCATAACAACGTAAAACCTCAGGTGTTATTTTTAATGTTTAATTGCTATCAATCTTTCGTCTGCCCAGTCTTGTACACCAGCACTTTTCTTGAGTTCTTGAGACAGCATGGCAGGTACGTTTGAACTCGAGAAAGGCGGCAGATGGAGAGGATTGTTGCGCTAAGTGCAACGGCAGCGACGCAGTTCTTCGATCATAGCAACCGTGGTGTGCTTGCAGGACGTGGTGGTGCACTTCCAGAACATCATTCTGCCCGAGGCTCTGAAGAGATCCATGGAGATGAGTGTGCTGGCCCTGGTGTCCAGTATGCACGAACCACCCCTCGGGGGTCAGGGTGTTGTGGAGTTCATTGGGGAGCTGACTCAGCAGTTGCACCAGAAGATGACCGACGGTGTCCCAGTGAGTGCAGCAGGCATTAAAATGATAGATGTGTGGCATGCCGATTTGTGGGGTGGCATTCTAGTGCCATTACTAAATTGGAACTATTTTCCTCAGCTGGTTTTCTTTGTTATCTATTTCTTTTCTCTTCTATCTCATTTCCCTTCACACTTTTCTCTACATTGTAGTAGTGACCTCTAGAAGAGAGATGGTTGTGGTGCTGTGAATTTTATATTCTAATTGCCGCCTTAGATGTCACTTTTAATCAGTGTTGGCTGCGCCGGCAGCATTTCGATGGAGCCAAAATGTTGGAGTCCTGTGTGCTTTAAGATTTAGGGGCACGTTGCGGAACCCCAGGGGGTCGAAATATTCGAAGCCCTGCGTAATGGTACCTCTCTTAACCATATCATGGTCTTTAGGACGAAAAACCCCAAAAGTTATTGTAATTATTCATCTTAGCCAGTGGTCTTCCCTCCATTCATCTTTTCACTGCAGTTTGCGATTGTTGGGTTACACAAAAGGAGCGAAAGTGAGTGAGAGGAATCCTTTCGATGTGTACTTGTGTCAAAGGTCACATGCACATACAGAAAGACCAACGACAGAAGAAAGCCCAGTAAAAATGTAATTTTCTTTTAATCTTCACTTTCCTTTTACACACAGTAGGGATTGCAAGGTATTGTGACCGGTTTCGATGGGAAGGAGGAGCGAGGTGAGGCTTGTATAACAAACTTGATGCAACTGCGCAGTCCTCAGGATCATCAGAAATTATTGTCCTCAACCAACATTAGACTTGGATAACTGATCTTGAGTTAGAATCATTAATAAATCCTTCGATACGCAAGCCAACGCCACCATCCCTATTGCGGTTCTTTAGTCGTTTCATCTGAGCTTCAATATGCACACCTTTTGACTGTGAAATTCATGAGGTGGTCGGATAAAGGTTTTCTTTATGCAAGCGCTCTGCAAATATTGAGTCCTGTGCTACAAATTGGCAAGATTCATTACAGGCGTACTTTTGGCAGTTGGCATGCCTGACGTTTGACTCCTGCCTTTGCAGTATGAACCAACTCCAGCTCTGGAAGACATCAAGGTTGCTTTAGACGAGTTGTTGAAGACAGACGACACTGGTGAGTGGCAGTTCACTCGTTTTGCCAGTAGGTGTGGGAATTTGCTCACATAACTCTCGCAGAAGCTGAAGCATCGCAGCCTGAAGTCTTTCGTTTGTGATTCTAGCAGGGAATTCGGGTTCTCAGCTGATCATTCTTTTTTTTTTTTACACTGAGCATGTGGAGGACGAAGGAACACATTGCAGTGACAGTCCCTACAACCGCTGCTAAACAAGTTCACAGTGCAGTTACAATTTCTTGTGTATTACTTTCAGGACTGACACCTGGGAAGATGCTTGTCCAAGGTTTCCACGGCCTTTTTGGCAAGACTGCCACCGAATTGTCCAAATTCTACGCCTTGCTGGAAGGCATAGGTCTCGAATGGAAGTGCGTCGACATAGTCTGGAACTCCTACTCGCTCTGCGTGAGTGCTGCCCTATTCACGTTTTATGGCCTTTGCGAAGCTGTAGTCCACTTTGGCCGCAACGTAACAGTCGTGCTCCTCATGCTTTTCGGAAGTACTTGTAAGCAGTGTTGCGTTGTCGCTGCCCATGCACAAGTTTACCTAATATGGTGCTGGGCACATGGTCAGGCGGCACTGTTGCCTTTCACCTTAGTATCAACGCAATGTAAGGGTGCACTCACGCATTGTTATACACTCAAACCTCATAATAACGTAGTTGTGTCTTACAACAAATTAAGTTTGTTATATACAAAAGTTCGCTGTAAAAGTATATTCCTAACACTATATCTATTGCAAGAATATTAATTTACTTCGTTATAAGCGATATTTCGTAATATCCGGGTTTGTTGTATTGAAGTTTGGGTGTATTGTCGTCGTCATCAAATGAAACACCAGCGTGGTGCTTCATGTACATTACTGACTTGCTTTCCAAGTTTTAGTACGATGCTTTCCAAGTTTTAGTACGGATAAGAGTAATAGCGTTGGTGGAACTGCACCACATTTCAGTGGTACTATAAGGTCAGAGGTAAGATTGCCCTAGAAGTGCTATGAACGGCAGTCGTTACCCGGAAGGAACCAGCCAAATGTGACGTGTTGCAGTGGCGATAGTGTGATTGCGTTCCTACCGTGCAGCCCCCGCACGTGGACGCCCTGGACGCATACCTGAAGGATGTGATGTTCCTGCAGTGCCTGCAGTGCATGCACCAGATCTTCTCGCCACCACTGCTGACGGGCATGGCCGAAGACCATGCCTTTCTGCCTGTCAAGCACTGCATTGGCACCATCTACCGAGTTCAGGTGCGTGTATGAAAGTTGAAATTTATTTCACCACAACGATACACCGTGATTTACACAAACAAGAAACAATTGTGGCATGGAAAGTAGGAAAAAAGCTGCGCTATAGCAGCTTGACTAGCCCCACCTCCCATTTGTACAAGGCAACAGAAACAATGGCACACCAAACTCCATACAGTGCTCACGTATGATTGAAAGAAAAAAGAAAAGAAAATAACATTCTAGTGGTTGTTTATGAAGTACAGAATAGATGCACACTTGGGTGTTTACAAACAAACAATTTTTGGGAAAAAAGGCAACCAATATAAGACGCTATAACTGAAAGGGGTACACTTAAAATTTCATGCATTTACAAGTACTGGGTGTAATTTTTCTGGGTTTATAGCTCCTTATACAAACAGGTTTAATATATCACTACTTGAAAGGAGACGCAATTGCTGTTCTGTGAGCTTGAACTTATTTAGTATATGGGGAACAGAGTGCTTTAGCATTTGGAGTCCGTAATTTGTTCGCGGTCGGGGGATGTGCCAGTGTTCAGAACTCCGCATCGGACGCAACAAAATTTTCGGCTGTAAATGTGCTAAGCCTCTCAGGTTTGCGCAATTCTTTCGAATTTCAGACCTCAAAGACAACAACAAGTTATGTTCATATGCAACACAAAATTTTAAAACTTTAAACTTGACAAATAAATGGGATGTGTGTTCTCTGTAACCTATATTTGCAACAGCCCGCAAAGCGCTTTTTTGAAGTGTATACAACTTTTGTTTTGATGTTTCAGTTCCAGAAGCCCATACCAACTTACAATAGCGTAGATGAGAACAAAAAAGCGTATTAAAGATAAGAAGTTTCTGGGGGAGCGGTAGAAACGACTGACACCTTCTCAGCACGCCAAGGGCTTTTCTTAGCTTAATACACAATTGTTCAGTGTGAGAATTCCAGAACATATGTTGATGAAAGATGACGCCCAAAGTTTTGACAGTCTCTGAAATTTCGATATTGAAATTATTTAGCATCAGTTTTTGTGTGTACGCACATGTTATTCCTTTCGCACGGAAAAGAACGGCCTTGGTTTTAGAGCTGTTGATCTGTAACGAATTTTGGCAGGACCATTTCGAAAAATTGACTAACGTTTTATTAGCTGCTTTTATCAAATCGTCTATATTTGTTCCCGTAAAGAATAAGCTTGTATCATCTGCATAAATAATGTACGTTATTGAGTGATCTACATTTACAATATCATTGATATAAAGGTTAAATAGAAGAGGTCCTAATATGCTTCCCTGTGGTACACCGCGTTTGATTTTTTTGGGCATAGATGTTTGCCTATTTATAGACACACACTGGTACCGATCACTAAGGTAGCTTTCTACTAAATCGAGTGCGATGCCTCTAATCCCGTAATAAAACAATTTTTCTAACAAGGTTTGGTGATCAATTCTGTCGAACGCCTTCGTAAAGTCTATGAATACGCCTAATGTTAGCTTTCTTGCTTCAATGTTGCCCAGTATCAACTCTTTTTGATGCAACAGCGCTGTCTCCGTCGATACGCCAGACCTGAACCCATATTGTGCTGTTGTAATCACAGAATGCGAGTCCAAAAATTTATACAATCTAGTGAAAATGATTTTTTCTAGAGCCTTTGAAAATATAGGTAATACCGATATTGGCCGGTAATTACTCATTTCATTTTTGTCACCACCTTTATGAAGCACTGCAACTTTGGCATTTTTCATCCGCTTAGGGAACATACCTGTGCTTAAAACAATATTATAAATATGCATCAGGCAGGGTGATAATAAATCAATAACAAAGATAACCGGTTCCATTTTTATGCCGTCAATGTCCTCACTTTTGCTTTTTTTAAGTTTCATGAAAACGTTGTTTACCTCAGTTTGCTCCGTAGGGTCAATAAATATTGAGGGGGCTATAGGTGTTGGCATGTAACTTAATGCATTTCCGTCGTAAGTACTTTCTGACATGGAAGTAAAGTACCCATTGAATTTATTGGCTAATGCTGTTCCTTTAAATATATGATTATCAATTGTAATTTCGTCGACACCGGGCGTCCTATTACTTGAAGATATAATTGTGTTTAGTTTTTTCCACATTTGCTTGACATCTACGATACCGTTAAAAATAGTATGGTAATAGTCGCGTTTGGCTTGCCTTAAAGTTTTTGAAAGACTGTTTCTGTATGCCCTAAACGCTTTCAGTTCATTCAAATCGCGATTTTTCAAGAACACCTGGTACAGTCTGTTTTTCGTACGTATCATTTTCAATATACTTAACGTTACCCAAGGCTTACGTGCGCGTTTTGGCTTAGTTATTTCTTTGTACGGAAAGTGTTTTTTATATACCGAAGAAAAAATTTCTATGAAATGGTCATATGCGGTATCAGCCGTAGAGCACGCAAAAACTGCGTTCCAGCTTGTTCTGGCGAGTTCATCTCGGAACTGCGACAGTGTAACCGCGTTGATGTCTTGATATATTATATTTACAGTGAATTCTTTTGCTGTATTGTACGTATCAGTTACTAAATAGATAGGCAAGTGGTCGCTAAGTGTCACATTAATGGTACCAGAGAATAGGTTATTAATTGCTAGGTTAGTAATAAAAAGGTCGATAAGAGTTTCACTAGTTGCAGTGATACGTGTGGGAGTGGTTATTACATTAAACAAAAAATGGGAATCGAGAATCGCAGATAATTCGCCCTGTTTAGGAGTTTTTGTCAGCATATCTATGTTTAGGTCACCTCCTAAAATTAAAGAGTATTGGTTTATGTTTACAAACGAAAAAATAGCCTCTAGAAACGTGAAAAATTTGCTCAAGTTACCATCAGGTGGCCTATACACGACAGCAAATACAAAATTGTTGCATTTTATACAAATTATCTCAATGTCCGTTGTGGACCAAGAAAAGTCATCGAGGAGGTCATAGGTAAATCCCAGTTTTGTGAACATGCATATGCCGCCTCCCCTTTTCAATTTCCTATTCAAAGAAACGGCACTGTAGCCGTCTAAATGTATGGTATCAAGATCAGAGTACCACGTCTCAGTCAGCATAATAACCGAGAAGGAAAACCCGAACTCGTTTATTAAAATGCAAAAGTCATCATATTTTTGGCGTAATGACTGCATGTTCATATGTAAAAATGTTAATGGTGATTTACACTTTTCAACAATATCCGACTTGAGTGCGGTTGGACTAATACAAGATAAAGTCATTGCTGATTATTATGGGTCAACATAGAAGTGCTGTCAGTTTGCAGACAAGTAGTGACATACTTCCAAATGAGAAACAGACGACGAAAAATATCACTGTGCCTACAGATTTCATCAACAAGGGCAGAAAAACGCAGCCAAGTTGTTTCCCAGCTCATGTCGCGATACAGGCATAAACGCAAACAATCCAGAAAATAGCAAAAGCGGCAACTACAAACCAGTACTTCCAAAATTAAATACACAAGACAAAAAAAATAAAAAAGCAGGCAACAAATATCGGAAAGAGAACAAATGTGTGGCGAACAGCGCATGCGCATATGGCCTTTGCTCCGGGTAGACTATCGCAACATATACAACTATGTGTCTCCTTAACACATATGAACGGCATGATAAGATGCGCTGTATGCATGTTGAATGTCTTATCCATTTCTCGCTGCCCCCGGAAGGACTTCTGAGACCAGGATTCCATCCCAATGGGTTCTATACATAGATGTGCTTGGCTGCTGGCTAAGACAAAATATTCTTCATTTTGAATGTTGAGTTTCAATTGTGGGCCATCGATTGACCACGCTACAAACACACGAACTGTTGCACGCTGCTGGAGCTGGAGGTGCAAATGCAAAGTCGACTGTTTTGGCATCATACATTCTTAACAAAAATTAATGCACTTATTGGCACATGGGGAATATGTGAGGGTTTTATTAATTTGGTTTTAATTGCTATTGTCTCGTTTTCATGTTTTTTTTACCTTGTTACAGGAGCGCTGCTATCATTTGCAAAAAAATCGCGCATGCATTTTTCTGCTATTCTTATAACTTCTTATGCTAAGTCTCCCTTGTCTTGTTTCAGATGCTGGGCCTGCCATCGTTTGCCCTGTCTGCGTGCCTGTGTGCCGTGCTGGCCCTGCCCCACGGCGGCAGTCAGAGCCAGCTGCTGCTGGACACCCCAGCCAGCCGCACGCTGGAGTCCCTGTCGGACGGCTGGGAGGCCAGCAGTGAGGCGGTGCTGGCCGTCAGGTCCCTGGAGTCAGCACAGCGCCACCGCGACGTCCTGCGCCGCCTGGACCAGGCGGAGGGGTTGCTGCGGGTGCGGCTGCACCGCTGCCAGCTGCGTCTTGCTGCCCACCATTGGCTGCACGAGGAGGCCCTGCCCAACCCTGGTGGACAGACCCTGCCAGCCAGGTGAGCCTTGGGCAACTTTATGAGCAAACATCGCTTCGGGGAAAGCGGACAGGCCTTAGTTTCATTTTGGCTAACAGCGCGATAGACGCGGATGGAAGGCGACGAAAACGGAAACACAGTACTATCAGCTGAAGTTTATTGGTTGAACCACACGGATTTATTGGGGGCAGCAGAGTGTGTTGACTGTAGGAACATGGAAGATGCCTTTACCCTGCATTAGGCGTAGTCAGGCTGATGATACTTCCTACATACTTCCTAGAACTACAACATACATACACGTCCCAAGTTCTTTACCGACGCGTCAAAGTCAAACACTTCTGTGTCATACGCTGCGGTAGGCCAATCCTTTTCCGAGGCCGGCGTTCTTAATCCTGATGCAAGCATTTTCACAGGAGAAGCTTACGCAATACTGGCGGTCGTAAAACACATCAAACAGATAAAATTACAAAAGGCAGTAATATACACCGATTCCCTAAGCGTGGTCAAAGCCCTGAAAACTCCTAAAGAACACAAGAACCCCGTGCTGGTGTCACTTAACTCACTTCTGTGCACACCGTACACATCAGAACAGCACGTCGTTGTCTGCTGGGTTCCAGGGCATCTGAGATACAAGGGAGCGCATTGGCCGACAAGCTGGCCGCTTCCGCCAACAACACCACTCCCAATGCATCATTACCAATCCCTGCACTTGACCTAAAACCTTTTCTAAAACGAAAGCTCGGGCGGTATTGGCAGAGCACGTGGGATAGACATACAGACAATAAACTCCATGCTATTAAGCCGCAACTAGGTTATTGGCCGCCACTATCAAAATCACGACACACAGAAGTAACACTAACAAGGCTTAGAACAGGACATACATACTCTACACATTCATATCTTTTGTATACCGGTGATCCACCGTATTGTGAGAAATGTGGAGAACCACTTACGGTTCTCCACATTCTCGTCCAGTGCAATGAGCTTGATGCTCCAAGGAAAAAGCATTTTTTACTGCCCTGCCGACAGCAGCTTCCACTACAACCTGGCATTCTCATCGGTAGGGATCCGCTTTTTAAACTACACACACTTCTCACTTTTTTAAAAGATGTGCATAGCTTTCACCCGATATTTCAAGGTCTTCCAGAGCACGACCTCTGTACTGTGGTCGTGGCTGCGGTGCCTACACCTCCTCCATGTTATTATTATCATGACATTTTGCCATTCATTTTCACAGCACATATTTCACACCACTGCCATGCTTTTATTACTTCCATGTTTTAACCCGCGTTAGCGCGAAGAATTTTAAGGAGAGACTGGTCTGAAAAATTTTTTTTTTTTTAATTTCAGTATTTTCAGCTGAAATTTTAATACAATATGTATTTTTCACAGCTGAAAACAAATATGCAATTAGTTTTTTGCTATCACTTTTAGATTTCTAAATATTGACTGTTACATAAACTTGCATTCTGCATTCTGCCCAGCCTTTTGACATCTTCCTCATAAAATATTGCTACAAATTTGATATGACAGCATTCCATGAAGGCCAGGGAGTGCAACAAAACCATAACTTTATTTTTAGCTTCATTGGTACCAGAGTTATGGCCTTAACAAGTATACTCATTAGAAATCTGAAACTGTTGCTTAAGTTTGTTGCTAATTAAATCAATATTGTAAATAAAAATATTACATTTTTTTGGTTTTCTTGCACTAATCAATGTATAAGCTTTCAAATGCTGCAAGAATTATCAAAATCCGACTGCTACATCAAAAGATACTGTGGGCGATGGCTTAGGGTGTGATGAAAAATGTTGTTTTGAGAAAACGAGAAAAGAAGTTTAGGAACATGCTGAGCACTTATATTTAACAAGAAAAGGTGTGAATCGGTGTATTAACTATGTTAGAAGCCACCAGGAATGTAGTCATCATCATTCTCCTTGGTGCGCTTTCTTTTCATGGCATGCTCGAAGTTTTCAGCATGCTCATGCTTCTCCGATGCCACTAGTCGGCGACTGTCTTTTTCTGAGCATCTTTCAGCGGCCACAACACTCTGCTGCAGGTGCAGCTCCTTCAATATGGCGGCATCTGCTCTCCCTTTGCCAGCGTTGAACCTTGCGACAGCTTCGGCCACAGCAGTTTCAACGGTGAAAAGCAACGCATGTTTGTTTTTGGACACGAGCGACCAGATGACGGAGTGCAGGCTCTCGTTTGGGTTCTGTGTTTTGCCTCGCTGACAACGCTCCAGCAATTTCTTGTCAGAGAGGCGCGTGTAAATAGGCCGCAAGGCATCAACCACATACTCCGGCAGGTTGTAGCGATGATTCGGAGGAGTCTCCTACTTGGCAACAGCCTTGTTGTACTTGCACCATGACTCTTCACCAGTTGGGCAGTGAGAGTGCTGAGGGCTTGCATCATTAGATGCTACGTGATAAAAGGTTGCCCAGACAGCATTATTCATGGCCTCAATGCTTCCTTGGTTGCTTTGTAAAGCCCATCCATAATATGACGTGAGCTTTGTGACCAGCTCGCCTGTCAGTTTGCCCTTGCCGCCAAGGCTTGGCTTTCCTTCGGCTCTTTGTTTTTGCAGGAGGTTTCGAAGTGCTGTGCTCATGCGCTTATGCACATGGTTGACACAGTCCTCTTTTTCTATTGGCACGAAGCCATATACCTGTGCCTCCTGCAGACTGTTGAAAGCCCGGCTGTCTCCATCACACAACATGGTTGTGTAGCGGAGCCCATGTCTCTCCAATGAGCGGCCAAATTAAATTTGTGCTGCTTCCACCTCCATTTGTCCTGGCTTACTTGAGGTATTCTTTTGGCAAGTGTGACCAGCTAGCCACTCGGCATACCTTGGGTTGTCCTCCTTCGGCCCTAGCTGGCAGCCCAAACAAAAGTTCGATAGGACGACGAAGTCGAGCACATAACCCGTGAATAGTTAAATCACGGTCCCTACACAAATATGGGACGAGTGGCCCCTGGTCAGCCAAGTCCCATCAAAGGAAACGGCGATATTTCCAGGATTTCAATAGTTGAGTTCGGAATACACCGTTTTCACGGTGCTCGCGCAGTCAATAACGCGCGCGGTAGCCTTCTGCACGGCAGGGTTTATTTTCAATTTCACATAATCCTGGTATGTCTTTGTGTGCAGGCCTCTCCGTGAAATATTTAGGGCGGAAAAAATATCGTTGAGCTCAGTTTGCCCGTTTCCTGTGCTCATTGCCGTGCGAACCGCGAGCACGTTAATTTCGAAGGGGCCGTGCGCTGCGTCCCCCCCTGCTCTCGGCGAGCTCCATACAGTCCTCAGTTTACCTCACTCGTCACATGTGAGAACAAGTTTCACGGCTATGCCATATTCGCGGTCTTCCTTAGAGATTCTGCCAGGCCCGCCACACACACCGCACTTCATACACTGAAGAAGTTCGTTGACCAACTCTAAGCTAACGATAGTGAACGGCGTACCAGGCGTTGCAGCTCCATCCGAGTCTCGAAACAAAGACCGCTTGCTTTTCGTGGCAGACTTCGATGAAAGATCTTGCAGAGCATCACTCGCACGACACTCGATGGCCACTTTTTCAGCGTCGGAAACCAGGGGAGTGTCGACGCGCACAGCTTTCGTGTGATCTTGAGACGCGGCTATCGCGTCCGCGAACGTGGGTGCCGCGGCGGTGATAGCGCTGGCACAGCCTGCTTCTTCAGAGTTCTCGGCGGCAGAAGGTCTCGCTGGCGATAAGGTGCGGGCTCTCGGACGCCGTTTCCGCCTTTTTCCGAACGCATGAGCACTCCGAAACTTCCGATGACCACCTGTCATTGCACCGAATGCACAGCCGTTGTTAGGCCTATACGCAAAATGGCGGCTTGCACGCCGCTGTCTAGCAGACGAATCCCTTCGCGTCCAATAGGAAACCGGGAACTGCCCCACGGGACAAAAACGCACCAATGATGTGCGAGTATTCAGTTTATTTTTTATGCGTGATAGCTGCGTTGTTGCTAGACGAAAAACGTTCTTCTGCTAGGAACAGATAATAGAAAAATGCGTCTTTAAAATGAGACCAAAATGGCCGTGCTACTTGGTGCCGTTCTCGCGCGCTGCGGTGTTGAATACGACCGTTTTTGAGGTGCTTTCGGAAGCGAAAATGGTCATCAAACTGACTTTGCGACCCAATAACTCGACAAATACGCATTACAGGGCTATAATATTTTAGGAACAACTTCCTTAGACCTTAATGATTATGAAAAAAATACTTCAGAAAATCGGTTTTTCGGAAAATTTTCGGCCTCCCATACCCGTGTCTCCCCTTAAAGCCCCTTTACAGCCACGCTTCATATAATTGTTCATATCTCTAAACTATTGAAATGGCGCTCTTTGGCCATCAATTGCCCTTGTGCCATTAAAAAGCACTCATTATCATCATCAGGCTGATGATTATCATTTGTGGATGTGTCGCAGGGCCCCTTCGACATGAGAATGCGATGTGTATTGTCAATAGTCTAGTCCCAAACTTTCGAGTTGCCAGTCTTGCAAAGTGCTAGTAGTCCTTCAATAGGAAACAAGCGTGCTGCTTTGCTTCCTGTGCTGCCAGGGCGAGCCTTCTGTCCGAGATGCGCAAGGCGGCGCAGGTGGCAGCCTCCCTGGTGGCCACCCTGTCCGAGGCCAAGGAGGCCCACCTATCCGTGGCGGGGGCCATCGAGCAGCGGCTCAAGTGGGCCGGTGGAGCCAACCCTGCTCTGGGCGACTTGCGGGACACCTTTGCCCATGTGCTGGACCAGTGGACTGACACCATCCAAGTGAGTGGACAGGGGGCACCTCTGAATGGATGCGTGTAAGAAGGGGGGGGGGGGGGGGGGGAGCCCGAGTTTTTGGAAGCTACTACAGTAGACTCCCTTTGGGGGGGAGGCTACACTTGATGAGCAACTTTTTTTATTTATGTGCAGTCGAATCTCATTAATTTGAACACGCTTAATTCGAACTTGCGGTTAATTCGAACTCATGATGAGGTCCCGTCAAAGCTATGTGTATTCCAATGGGCGAAAACTCCCGGTAATTCGAACGCGCAAGCACTTGCGACGGTTAATTCGAACATACTGCGCGCTCCGAAAGTGCCGCGGCGGCACCTGCGGCACCTCAACACTGCGCGCAAAGGAAATGAAAAGGAAAGAAAAGGCTGCGGTGGAATGTTTGCACTCTCTCAAATGCTGACCTGCGACGTGCCTGTGCCACGCTTCTCCCTTTTCCGTCCCTGCCACGTTAAGACCCTTCTTCTGACGCCGTGTGCGAAGAGAGAGAGGAAAAAAAAAAGAAAGCTGTCGCTGGGTTGAATGAATGTGTGGTTGAAGGAAAGAAAAAAGGCAATATCAAAGGTACTGTCTTCTGCCGCCCTTGCACCTTGCGGGAGCACGGCTCTGCACCTTGAGGGGGGGAGGGGGTCGCTCACGCGCCGGTGCCACGCTTCCTCCTTTCGCGTCCTTGCCACGTAACCCATCTCCTTTCAACCGTGCGCGCGAAGGAACAAAAAAAAAAAAAAAAAAAGCTGCCGTGGAGTTTTGGCTTTCTCTCAAATGCCGATCTGCTTCTTCCCGCGTGGTGATGTTCCTCCTTTCTCGTCACGTGCTGGCCATGCTGCGGCTGCGTAGCAGAGAGGCTCCGCTATGCAGTCGTTGTTGTCTTTAGAAAGTGTCACTGCTGGACATTTCCGCGCGCAACTTCTCTTGCCAGGAGAATGCTGAAGCCAAAATAGAAATGCCTTGCAAGCATGCTGAAAGGCAAACATGTGCAGATGTGCATCACTGATTACTTCAATTAATAACGGATGTCCTGTGATTTGTGAATAAATGTAATTCTTCTAAAACTTCCCCCCTCGTGTGTTAGCTCAATGTACATGTGCCACTACATGGAGAGCCCTCCGTTCATTTAGCTTTCATTAATTCGAACAAATTTTCGGGCCCCTTCGGGTTCAAATTATCGAGATTCGACTGTATATATCTGAACGATATTTTCAAAATTTATGTATTTAGACGTGCAGATTCTAAAAATGCAATTACATTTTTGATAGGTCAAGTAGTTTCCGAGATATCCACAATCAATGTATAACCTGGGTCCTTAGTTTGGAGCCAAATTAGCATCTAAGCAGGAAGCACCAAAACAGTGTCGCGCGACAGGTTAGGAACAATGTAGGATGTTTAAAGAGTGCAATATGCTATAAATCTATTTGCTGGGCCAATTTCAACAAGAGTTAAAGGACATCAATGTTCACAGAAAAAAAAAGCCACCTTCACCTGTCATGCATGCGATCCTATTTAAGAATTTTTTTATCTGTGTATTGCTTTCAAAACAGGCATATTGCATACTGCATGCATTTATTTTTCTGGCAAAAAAACAACAACAAAAGAATTATGCTGATAGCTCGAATGGAACAGAAGGGTTTTTTCCTCCAATTTGGCAAATGTGCCGAAATTACTGTTTTGCTGTCACGTTCTGGCAGTAATGGTGGACGACATGGCTGCCTGGCCACATCAGCGAGAGCTCGGAGTCTGAAAGTTTCAATTCACCGGCCAATGACAGCGACACTGAAACTATCGCGTTCAAGCGGTAATTCAACAGAATTCAACAGTGGTATAAGTTGTGGGGATCTGAGGCGCGTCCGCGACCATTTCGCGGGCATTCCGCCACACGGCCACACCCTTTCGCTTTCCTACTCTGTTAACACCACGTGGCGATAGATGGCGCCACGTGCGGGCACGGCGCGCGCCACTGCGCGCGTCGAGGGAGCGGTCTCTTTCTCCGTGGACGGCGCCGGGTAAGCACGTGTTTTCCTTCGTCCGCGTCCCCTTTGGGAATCGCGGACGGTAGCCTGCCTGGGGTGCCTTGGGCACCTCGGCAGGCGTGTTTACTTGAGTGCTAGCTTCGGAGCGTACGCTAAGCCCAGAGCGGTGCCTAGTGCTTGAAGTGGTCGTACCACAACGAGCCGCACTTGCCGTAGGCCTACGCGTACGAGGTTTGCCCTAACACTCGCGACCAGGCCCATTGGCCATCGTGAGAGTGCGCAGCATAGCCGCGAGGGACCTTTTCCCGACCGGCGTGTCAAAGCTCGCCATTGCCAGCTGCGACGGGCTCGCGGTTTTCCCCTTATTGTGAACGTCCGCGTGCGGGTGCCTTTCCTTCCCGCGTCCCGGAAGCGGACGTTGTACTGTTGTTCAGGGTGCCGCCAGAGGCAATAAAGTGTTGTGTACTTTTGCATTAGAACACTGTCTATTTGCCGCGCCGCGCTAAACGCCTTATTAGTTGAGCGTGCGCGGAGCGGTGCGCTACACGCGAGTAAACGGAGTAGTGGCTCGCTAAGCGTCAACCCGCGGTGATCGTCCGCTGCCGTTAGTAGCGGGGTCACCACAAAGTGGAATGGTATAACTACAGGCAAGGTATTCTTAACATCTCAAGGACTTCCACTTCTAACCTGCTCCCCATGCTTGCTCCGGCAGTGCGGATTGTGTTCCAGTCGTGGATTTGGAGGCGTTGCTTTGTGCCAGGGTCGCGTGCTCGCTTGCAGAGTCTATCGGCTGCCCCGACTCTGTCATTGGAATTCAACATTTTTTATTCGACTTTGCTTCCCACCCAAAACTTTGCTATTTACACAGCTGTACAATAGTAGCCAATTCACTAGAACATAAGCACTATAACAGTATTAGTTTGCCATATCTTTGCTCATATATCAATCTTTGAACTCTGCAACATTGTTAAAAAGTGTATTGGTTCAGTTGTCACAGTAGTGACGGCCGTGTCTGCATTCGTGTGCAGATGATGAGCGACCTGGCCATGGAGGTGTGTGACGCCAGCGAGGCCCTGCTGCTGCACGAGGCCCTGCGCACGCGGACCACCGAGACCCTGGCGTGGGACTCGAGCCTGCTGGGCCTGCTCAACCAATGCCAGGAGAGCTGCATGCTGGCCGAAAACGCCGCACCCATAGCGCCCGCCGAGCAGCAGCTGCTGCAGCTGCAAGGGGCGGCACCCCTGCCCAACGAGGCCAGCGTCGAGTGGCTGCGCTCGCTCCTCGACAAGGTGCGTGTGGGGACCATAGCTCGGCAAACTCACTCGTGACTTGACTCGCTTAGACCCGCTTCGCTCGGATTAAGCTGCGAGTATGAATCCGAGTGAGCCCAGGTGAGTAATGTGGTGGTGAGCTTGAGTCCGAGTGAATCTGGTTAAGGAAGAGTATAGTCAGCCTGAGACTGGTGAATCCAGTAAGGAAAAAATTTGTTGAGGTTAATGTCGAGCGATTCTTAAGTCCAAGATACATTTTTTTGCGAGTCTAGGTGAGCTCTGCATTTTTTGACAATCTATGGTTGGGACTACTTAATCTCTTGGAGAGAAATTGCTGGTGACAACTTTGGCTAGCGTCACTTGCAACGTTTACAAAGATGCACTGACAGAACAACAAAAAGAAGTGAAATGTCACCGAACTGCCATTTTATTTGTATATTTCTGGAAGGCATTCAACGACCCAATGTTGTTTATGTATTCAGGCCAAGAACAAGCCATTTACAAAGTACATCAATAAGGAGAGGGCAGTTCGCTTGTATTCATTACTGCTGGTGCACTGTAAAGCTTGTCGTTGCTATAAGCCTGTGTTCTTGTTGTTTTTTTCCTCAGTGGCTGGTGTTTTTCCGGTACTGTCAGCATCTGAAGCATCAATTTGTGACTGCATTTCAATGTACCACGTCCCTCCACAGTTTGTAATGAGGACAGACAGGCTTAGAATAGGGGCACGTAGGTACCCAGCCCAAGTTTAGGATACCCGTATAATCAGTTAACATTGGGCCATGTGCTACTTCTAGGTGGCGCTCGGTGCCTGCCGGGAACAGCTGGAGCAGGCCAAGACCAGCCGAGACGCCGCCAAGGAAGCCCTGCAAAACCAGGTGAGAGCTCCATTGCGTATAATGCTTCTCGTACGGTGACATTCTCGGAAACATTTTGGTGTGCACACAATGGACGAGAAAACAAAAGGCGAGAAGACAAAGTGCACGTGGAAATGTTTTCAAAAATGTCATCAAACCAACTTCAGCCAACAGGAACCTGGGACAGGCACAAATGAAATGAGACACACAAAGAAAAGAATGTTGTCACGAGGTAGTGATGATAAAGAAGGCAGTAGTAGGTCTGTTAATTAAAGACAAAACTCCTTTGTGGGCAAATTTGTGCCCGGGAAATGAATACAGTGAAAGCTCGTTAATTCGAACTTCAATAATTCGAATTCATGGATAATTCAAACTGTAAGTTACGGTCCAGCCAAGCTCCATACAAGCCTATGAATAAAAAAGCCTGTTAATTCGAACGCGAGTACGTTCCACCACGGATAAATCGATCTATGCGCCACTGCGCCGGCGGCTTGGCTAGTCACTCGATAGGGCGGCTGTCGAGTTACAAGGCGCCGTGCACAGGGAGCGGAGAGAAATACTGAGAAACTGGCACGGAGGCCAGAGTGCAGAAAATAGCGCCACTTACTCTTCAACCCCCCTCCCTCACAATCTCCCTCTCTCGGCGACTGCCTGCTCTCTGTCCTAAGTAACCTTCAAGATTTTTTTTTTAAGCACCAATCTCGAAGCCTTTGAAAATCCTGCGTAGTTGTCGCTGCTAGACGACAGATGGTATGACCATCACACAGCAAATCGGGTGCTTTGTAGCTTCGCCCAGCCTTCTCTGCAGTCTCTGTCTCGAGCGTGCGTCGTACACCTCGGTTGTTGGTGCTAGGAGTAGCTTCTGTGTCGCGATTTTTCGTGTTGGTGTTAGGCCTCGGCTAACATTTGTTGCGGTAGCGCCGGTAGTAGCTTCCCGTCTGCCGCGATTCTGCTGCTCCGACTTGATGGCGTGTGCCCGCGGCAAATACCGTGCCAAAACGCTTCAGGAGAAAGCTGATATCCTGTGGGACGTGGATGCCGGACTCTTGCCTAAGCAAGATATCGCAAAAAGGCCTGGGATACCGAAAACGACGCTATCTACTTATGTAAAAAATAGGAGGACTATTGAAGACGCCTTAGAGGCAGAAGTTGCAAGCAAAAGGAGGAAGTTGCGGCCTGCAAAGTACCCTGACTTCGAGAAAGCGCTTCTCATTTGGATAAAGGAAATGCGTTCGCAGGACATACCACTGAGTGGCCAAGTCATACTGGCAAAGGCAGCGGACTTCGCCCTGCAGCTAAACAATGACGACTTTGCTGCTTCAGATGGGTGGTTGCACCGTTTTTTTCGCGAGCGCTACGACCTCATTTTCCGTACTGTATCGGGTGAAATGACCGCCGTCAACATGGAAACGTGCGAAGGTTGGCGCTCCGAAGTGCTTCGAGGCTACATGGAGAAGTATTGTCCGCGGGACATATTTAATGCGGATGAAACTGCCTTATTTTTCAAATTTCTGCCCGCCCAAACTGTCACGTATAAAGGTGACAAGTGCACAAGAGGGAAGAAAAGTAAATAACGGATAACTGTGATGGTTGCTGCGAACATGACCGGGACCGAGAAGTTGCCTCTGTTTGTGATAGGCAAATCGAGAAGTCTTCGTTGCTTCAAGAACATCCGGTCCCTCCCATCAGACTATGCGGCCAACAAAAAGGCCTGGATGACGGGGGAATCGTTCGCGCAGTGGCTGGGGAATCTTGAAAAGAATTTCGAACGCTGTGGCTGCAAAGTCCTGCTTCTTGTGGACAGCTGTTCGGCTCATAAAGTCAGCGTTTAGGCGAAGGTCATTGAGCTGGTTTTCCTTCCAGCAAACACGACAGCGGTACTGCAGCCCATGGACCAGGGTATAATTAGAAATTTAAAATCATTTTATCTGCGTCATATGTTGGAACGAATTATTTTGTGCAATAACTACCAAGTGACGCTCCTAAGTGCACTGCACATGCTTGTGCGTGCTTGGGAGCAAGTGACAGCGCTTACGATAGCAAATTGCTTTCGCCACTGTAACTTCAGCACTGAAGCTCGGCAAGCTGACGAGCCACCAGTGCTCGAACACGGCGTCACTGCCCCCATGGCGGACGTTTTGGAAGACGTCTGCTTTGCGGACTACGTCGATGTGGACTCAAGTGCTGTGGTGTGTGGTGCACTCACGGATGGCGACATAATATGTCAGGTGAGAAGTGCAGAACCTGTCGCTGCCAGTGACGATGATGAGGGCGAAGCACCAGTACGGCCCTCTGCTGCGGAAGTCATGGCCGGATTGAATGCCGCCCGTCTTTTCTTAAGTTTTGAAGAAGGCGGAGAAGAGGTCTTCCGCCAAATTCGCTTGTTACAGCAAAAAGTGCTGGCTGTCGCCTTCAAGGAAAGAAGGCAGACCGCGATCACAGATTTTTTTCAAAAAATAAATTGTTATGCCCTACTCGCAGTGTACTATTGTTGTTCTTCACTTTTGTTAGTTCGAACTGAGGCGGCTTCCCCTTGCGGTTCGAATTAAAGAGCTTTTACTGTTGTCGAAGTGCACTCAAACCTCATACAGTCGAATCGCGATAATTCGAACTCTAAGGGGCGCGAAAATTTGTTCAAATTAGAATAAATTCCAATGAATGAAAGCTAAATGAACGGAGGGCTCACCATGCAGTGGCGCATGTGCATTAAGCTAACACACGAGGGGGAAGTTTCAGAAGATTTACATTTATCCACAAATCGCAAAACATTCGTCATAAATTGAAGTAATTGGTGATGCATGTCTGCACATGTTTACCTTGCAGCGAGTCAATCAGTTCACATGCAGCTTGCAAAGCATTTCTACTTCGGCTTCAGCAATCTCCTGGCAAGAGAAGTTGCGCGCAGCAATGTCCAGCGCCGACAGTATATCCGACACTCTCTAAAGACGATGAGGACTGCGTTTACACTGCTACCCTCTGCATCGCAGCCGCAGCGTGGCCAGCCAACACGCCGCGGTCGCTTTTTTTTTTTACCTCTCTCTTCGCGTGCGGTGTTGAAAGGAGAGGGGTCTCTACGTGGCAGGGACGGAAAAGGGAGAAGCACGGCACAGGCGTGTCCAGATAGGCATTTGAGATAGAGCCAACATTCTGCTGCAGCCTTTTCTTTTCTTCGCGCACAGCATTGAGGTGTCGCCGTGTCTGAGGTGCTGCCACGGGATTGGGCGTGGTGCTAAGAGCATTTTTGGAGCGTGGTATGTTCGAATTAACCGTCGCAGCTTGCGCGTGCGAATTACAGGGCGTTTTCACCCGTTAGAATTCACATAGCTTTGACGGGACCACAGCGTCAGTTCTAATTAACCAGAAGTTCAAATTAAGCGTGTTTGAATTAATGAGATTCGACCATATATGCATGTATTACTATGCTATATTATTTCATGCATCTCTTGCAGCATCTATATCATTTCATGCATCTCTCCACAGAATCTCTTGCAGCCGAAGCCAAAGTTCTCCAACACATGGTAGCCTCTTTCTGTATCTAGTAATGAGATTGCTTCTGCTCGACGCAGGTGTCGGCGTTGCGCGCTGACGTGTTGGGCAAGCACCACGAACTTCTGTCCGAGCTGCGCTCGCTGCTCAAGTCTTTGGCACGACAGGAGGACATGGCCGTGCAGGAGTACCTAGCCACATACCGGCAGGTGAGCTCTTGCACCAGGCGTGGCACTCCGTGAAGCTGGAGTACCACCATGGTACAACCCAAAGCTTAGCCAACGCCAGTTTGGGTGGTTCACTCCCCTCTCCCAGATTTTTCAATTTTGCTTGCATAACATGCCATATTTACACGAAGTCGAGTCTAATGTAGGTCGACCCCCGAAAAATTGCATGGCATAAAAAAAAGAGAAAAAAGAGCACGAGCACAATTTCTTTTTGTTTTTTTGTAAAACCACAGATGTGCAAAGGTGGCTTCACAGCAGTACTTGAAAGTTGCGCAGAAAAGCTAGCTTTGCGAAAATAGGCAGAGATCATTTTCAGAAAGTATTTGCAACCAAAACTCGTTTTTGATTCCAGGTCGACTCCCCCCCCCCCCCCCCCCAATTTCGGATTTCAGATTAAGAAAAAAATGGTCCACCTACAGTTGTGTAAATACAGCACATGCACACAAAGGCACACACAAATATATATAGGGTATGGTTAAATCTTACGCATTCACATATCGGACATGGACACATCGGACAAGAAGACACAATGAAGGTGCATTGTGACCAATTGGGTTTAGCTACACATAAAGAATGTCGGGTTGTACTAAAAATTAACTTTAGCTCCCACACTAATGCACTTTCAGTCCCAGCGTCACTTTTGAAAGTGGATGGGACGATAGATTATTCAGTCGTTCTTCACTGACCGGTCTATTGCGACAATAAAAAAGAGCATATGGAGTGGTCAAGGTGCACGCAGTGGCTGGTCAGTGATGTGCGCAAGTGCTACACCAGTTCGCCTACACCATGTTCCATTCGTTAGTCAGTTTGCAAAGGAACCAGCAACTGTTGCTACTGGGCTATCGGACAAGGCCGTTTATTGCAATAGTGAACAATCTTGAAGTGCCATGCTGTGCACCTCCGAACCTTGCCCTTTGTACACTGCAGAAGATTCTAGAACTTTCAGAGCACATGCCTTCATATTGTGTAGGCTATGTCGTGAAAATATTGTGTGTCCTTGTACTCTTTTATCTCTTAGTTCTCTGCAATTCATCTCGATCGCTTTTTTTCTTTCATCACTCTTTGGGAATTCCAGTTCTCCGAGCGTGCATCTGAACTGGTGAGGACTTTGCTGGCCCCCGATGCCACGCCTAGTGAGAGCGCCCAGAAGGCCCTCTCCGAGCTCATCGCCATGGTACCTCGCGTCTACAATGGGCTCACAGAGCTGGCTAACGCTCAGGGTGAGTACAGCGCATGGATACTTGTGCACAAATATCCATCCACAGTGCGAATGCAAAACTGAAGTATAGTACGTTAAAATGAATTTCACAATGTTTTTGTCAGTGAAATTACGGGAGGCGTAATGTTTTTCCCTACTTTGAACCATATGATCTAAAAGCATTGCCTCCGAGATGCGGCGCACAGCAATTCATCTGTAGAGCAGACGACGGATGACAACTTGCCCTAAAGTGTGTTCTTCAGTCTAATGCGGCAGTCTTCGTGCCCCAAATGATAAAAACTTGTTACGACTCGTTTATGAACTCATTCAACATTCAGTTCTCTTACCCAACGGGTTGCAAACACATGGCCGTCACAGCAGCTCCATCTGTGTGTCAGTAATGGAGAGGCACCACATATTAGAAGTCTCAGTGCTCTACGTATAAGAGTGAATTCAGATACTGTAGAATACCTTGTTCAAAATAGTTACTCCTATCTGCTAAAACAGCCTTTCTTCACCAAATGCGGTCACGTTTACTCGCGTTTGAAGTTTATTGCCGCTTTTCCGTTCCGATTTCTAGATTTCTCAACTTATCAGCGCATTCTCGAAAAGGTCTGATTTGTACCACGAATATTGTCGCTAAAAACAAAATAATGCAACATGTTTTTCTATATTACTGTATGATGGCCTTCGGTTGTCTATTTACGAGAATTTAAGAAAAATCGAAGATGGGGTTTTTTTATTATTCAAATTTCGTGGAGTACACTTATGCCAATATGAGAACTTTGAGGCAATATATAAAAATTTACATTTGCCCTACGGCAGCTATAATTTATGTACCTAATGAACACACTATATCCTTAAAACGTGTCAAGTTTGAAAACGCTGCTCGCATTACTTTCGGAGAAAGAAAATGGGGAATACGTAACTTATTTCAAACTGTCACAAAATTAGACATTTTTAAAAGCTATTTTCTTAAGGTCTACAAACTTGAAACTGTATGATCCATTCTTCATTAGACATGCATTTCAGGTAAAAAACATCTTCCTTGAAACAAAAATATTTCTTTTTATAGCATCTGCATTTTTCGAAAATGACAGGTGACAAAATTGGTGCCTCCGTGTTGGTGAAGTTTGATATTTGTTTTCTCGTAAGTTATGTCGTTAATCATAAAACAAAGTTGAATTTCGGGCTACCTGGTGAGAGGTGCACGAAATATAAAGTACTCAATGAAATCTAAAATATCAACTTTTGGACCCGTGTCGATCTCTCGTGGAATCACCCCGTAACTTAGTTTTTTATAAAAAAATGCACAGTCATTGCGTTGTGTCTGACAGAGAGCGAGCCTCCGATCCTTTCCTTTTGTTGTTATGATGTAATAGAGATATGTTTATCCAAAATGTCTTGTTACAGGAAGCCTTAATTGTACACTTTTTATGTTGCATCCCCATATTGATTGGGCAGTTTCACTGATGGTAGCTTAGGGTCACTTTGTGAAGCATTGGGTTATTAAAGGCAATGGTTCATTAAAAAAAGTGCATTGTACCACCAATTTGTGCAGTGCATACAATACTCAGTTTCCACTGAAAACGTTTTGAAATCGCAGATCGGTAGAATTCTGAAAACTGCAAAAGTGATGTAGAAAAGAAAACTGAAATATATTTCAATTTTCTCTGAATGTAACAAAGCTTGGATAATTAATGGGGTAACTATACTGTGCCAGTCACTTTAATAAATAAAAAAAAGCACCTAAGTGCCAAGAAAATGCAGATTGCAACTCTGACTGTGTCTTCCCTTTCTAATTTCCTTCTTTTTTTTCCAGATGGCCTTGACTCTCCAAAGAACTACACTGTCAGCAAGAGCGTCGAGCAGACGCCCGACCGGAAAGTGGCAAAGGACCCGAGAACAGGAAAAGGTGAAAGTGGTTGTCATCGCATTAACGTCGGACATTTCAGAGGATATGAAATGTCCGATATGAAATGCTTACTCTTTAATGAAATTACCTGCCAGCAAGACCAAATCACCCTAAACTCTAACCTTCAAAAAATTTTAACATGGTGCGAACGCTGGGACATGCAGCTTAATATTGATAAAACAGTATTTATGAAAATCACCAAAAAAATTAATAAACTTTCGTTTACGTATAATCTTGCATCCATGCCTCTTACAGAGGTTGATGAATATAAGTACCTGGGTGTCATCATAACTAATAATCTCAGTTGGAACTCCCACATCTCTCACCTTTGCGACTCAGCCTTCAAAAAACTCTGCTACCTCAGACACAAATTAAAACATGCTCCTCCCGAGACCCGTCTAACCGCTTATACCTCTCTTGTCCGTCCTAAGCTTGAATATGCAGCTATCGTATGGGATCCTTACACTAAAACTAACACCGATGCGCTAGAAAGGATCCAACGTAAAGCAGTAAGATTCATCTTCTCCAAATATCGCACCAGTGACTCTCCAAGTGACATAATGGCCCAACACAACATTCAGTCCTTGCAACTAAGAAGAAAAATTCACAGGCTTAAATTTCTATTCTTACTGTATAAAAATAAATTGTCTCTTTCTCCTGAACCTTACATAAAGCCTCTCACTGCTCGCCGAACAAGACATCGCCACTCTGCCACATTAACGCCTTACAATACCAGAACCAACATATTTAAGTATTCCTTTTTTCCTCGAACAGTAGCCGACTGGAACAGCCTACCTCTTAGTACACTCAGCAACACCGACTCTATCGCATCCATTTCATCTTAGATCTAGCCCTTCCTCTTTCAATACAGTGATCCAGTATTTTACTAACTCCTTTGTACATTGATTAGATAGTTCTGTATTGTTTATCTTCTCATATTGTATATTATTTTTTCTTTGTATCACATTTCTTTTAGTACTCATTTACTTGTTAGTAGATTCACTTTGTTGTTGCTTTGTATAGATCCTACTTGTATATATTCTTGATATTTGCAGACTTTGTACTTTTGTTCGTACTTTTCCCCTCCTGCCTGGGCCTATTAAGGCCTGCAGTATTCCTAAATAAAAATAAAATAAAATAAAATAAAATATGTCATTGTCTGTCTCAACTGATCGTCTTCAAAAACAAAAACTGGCAGTTGCTTCATGTGTGAATAAAACCAAAGAGCGAGGCTTCTTAGAAATAGGACGCAAACGACTACGTGCCTGATCTCGCTGCCGTGTTTCATGAATTGTGTAGGGTGGGAAGCGGGTGGAGAGAGGCATTTGCTGCGCTCGGTGGTGGGAACGACTAATCAAGTTGAGTGTATGGCGCGCGCGGGCGATGCAGTGCGAGCCACATGCCAGGAGCGCACCTGCTGTTTTGCTCCGCGCGCTTGCCCGGTGCAGGCAGCTTTGGCAACTGTGGTGGCGGCGCGTGGGCCTGAGGTGCTTCGCTCCTAAAAATAAATTCAGATTCCTCTGAACACTTTGCTGCATCATGACAGGCAATACGAACTTTAATCCCAAAATTGTGGAGAGACGGACGAGAGCAGCGTTCACTGAAAGCTTTGAAAGTACCGTATTTACATGATTGTAAGATGACCCTTTTTTTTCAAATTTGACAATCCAATGTTGGGGGGTCGTCTTAGAATCGAAATCGAACCATATGTATTGTCATCTCGAATAGTTTCCCGCTCAACCCAAAGCGCATAGTTTTCTGCGCGCTTATACAAAAGCTTTTCTTTTTTTAGCATCTACTGCGCGCATTACGAGTGCCTTTATGACGAGCGCACGGCTCTTGAGGGAGCACCGGTAATCGATGGAAGAGCCGCCGTAGGGGGGTATTGGTAGTTGACGGAAGAGCTCCTCTTTGTGATACAATTTTCTAAGCGGGCGCGTCGCCGTGTGCTCCTGTCGCTTGTGTCCACGACCGGCTCTCTCGAGTCACTTCTGTCTGACATGAGTGCCGTGACATGAGGACGAAAGTTCGGAATCGGTGAATGTGTGGTGCGGTGGTGCAGAAGTGGCGGCTTCAGCGCGAGGAAATTTTCTCGTGCGACTCCAAGCGCCGTGGCTTTCGCGGGCCGAAGTCTGGCCGCTTTCCGGAACTAGAGGCGAAGCTTGCGGCCTACGTGAGTTTTCTTTTTTTTTTTTTTTTAGATGCGATTTTGGGGGGGTCGTCTTACATTCGAGTCGTCTTACAATCGTGTAAATACGGCACGTGCAAGACCAGCACACACACGCACTTCGAACTGCGCTTATTGTTTGCCACAACTGCTTGGCGAAACCACGGTCTTTTTTGAAGCGATCGTGTATGGTGATGATGAAATGCACATCTATTGACGAAGCCAAAGCACTGCTTCTTGCAACAACCGCGGCAAACAAAGCCACGGAAGACGCATTCATAGATGGCAACAACGGACTGAAGGCATGTGCACATCTTGCCCACAAAGATTGAAAAGGAACTACAGTATTTACTTGCGTAATCAACCCAATGTTTTTCTCGAAATATCGGAACAATGTTGGTGGTGCGTTTATTATGCGGGGCAAATTTTACGAAAACTTTTTGGGATGTGCAAGAAATGCGGTAATGCAAAAAAAAAAAGTTAAATCACTTAGCCTTTCGCAATTGACATACACGTACGCTTTCGGAAACAGCTTTTTTTTTTTTTTACCTCACACATCTTTGGGGGTTGATGGCGCAATCTTCTGCTAGACGTTCCCGCGCTGCTGCTCGTGCACGCCATAAAAACGTTTTGCTGCTAACTTTTCTCGCAATCGTTTAAGAGCAACAGTGGTATCTGCTGTGATCTTGAGGGGCACCCAGAAGCGTGTGCTACGACGCACTTTGCCAACTTGGCGGCAAGCTTGAAAATCACGTGCATGTCGTTGGGCCTTAAATTTTCCTATTTGCAGGAAGCGACCGTTGGTTGGCGCGGGCAGTTTCGTGACCTTTCCTTGCTGTCTGCTTGTCAGCTGCGATGTCTCTATGGCCGCCCCGTTTGTGAAACCCGCTCTATCTGCTCGTGCCACGCACAGATAGAAAGAACAACAAGGCGAGGGGGAGGGGGTGAGTCGAGGTGGCCAAGAGGGGTTGGCATAATAATAAAGAACTGAAGAGATCTAACGGGCAAGGAGGCACCAGGTGTCGGTTAGCAGGACGGCAGCAGATGAGTGTAGGGGGTGCGTTTATTTTGCGAGGGGGAAAAAATCCAGAATTTGACAACTTAAGTTGGGGGGTGCATTTATTATGCGAGTCCATTCATTACACGAGTAATCACGGTATACTTTTAGCTGCATATGGAGTGCACAGAAGTGTGTTCGTTATGAAAGCGGTCATCGATAGCTACTATGCACTCCGATGGTATGCGACTAACCAAGTGGTAGAGTAAAGGCAGTAAAGTCTTGAAAAGGCATGAAACGTTTCAGCGTTCCTGTCATTTTCGACTTGCTGCTGTGGTAGAGTGGACTTTAGCACTTCGCTTTCGATTGACCTCATGCGAAGCAGAGTGTCTGCACAGCCAGCTGTACTATCTCTTAATGGTTCGTTGACATGTAGGTTAGAAAAACATACGCAAGTCATTTATACAAGCATAAATTTTCCGTGCCAACGTTACGATTAGAAAACAGATTTCACTAGTTTTTAAGAGGGGCTTGGACAGCAAAGACAGGCGTGGAACTACTGCTGCCCATTGCTCGGTTCCCTTTAAAAGCAAACTCCACAAAATTTTGCTAGTAGCTTGAATGGACATGTTACTACTAGATGTCCTGTGAATTTGGCAAGAAAATACAAAGCTATTTCTGAAAATAATAAAAAATATATAATTTGATTATTTCTATTTTTTGAAGGAACATTTGTGAAAACGATTTTGCATGTAAAATCGTGAGATCTCTTCTGGTTATTACATGTGCCCAAGGTATCCTTTTGAACCAAAATATTAATTGTAGGCATGCCCAATCTTTAGTTAAATATTTAGATGTTTGATGACAAGATTGTTCGTAAAAATACAATTATGGTGGCAACACTATTATCTTGGTTCAAAATGGGCACACCCTATTCAGAAAGAATGCACAAAATTTTTGACATGATAGCTGTAGTGGTTACAGTGATAATGTTCCTTTTTGACGAAGAGTAGTGGTAAGAGAAAACGCCATATAAAGGTCGAGTTGCCGTGGTGCAGACATGGTATCAGGTGTGATTGGGGTCGTTTTTAAATTTATTCGACTGCGCATACAAACTCGTCACTTTGTCGAAGCACTTGTCTGTAATGCTGGAATAACGGGCTATGAAAACTGAAGAATGGCATTTTCAGTTGATTTTTCTTGTCATTCCCCCTTGATGATATGAAATTTAGGGTCATGCGAATATTTTCACTACCCTTTGAGTGTCGTATCACCGAGATTCTGCTGGACATAGATTGGCATCTACACAAACACATTGGGACTGCCATGCAGTACTGGGAATTTCCTTCAAATCCGGAGACATTGTTACTACACACCGAACACAGCTCCATGCATCACTCTTAATCATGAATGTATTCAAGCAGAAGTTGCTGATCTTGTACATTTAGCTTTGTTCCTCCGTTTTCTCTGGCCTCTCGACAAGACCAGCTAATCTGTGCTATTTGCCCTGACGTTGTGTGCAGAAATTGATTGGCTCCACTCTCTGTGCAGCTTTGCAAGAGCGCAACAGTTATGCAGTGGGAGTGTGGCGGAGGGTGAAGATGAAGTTGGACGGTCGTGACCCTGACAGCACCAAGCGCTCCAGCATCGCCGAGCAGGTGATAACAGCTGCCATGCATCACTTGCTATGAGTGCATTGATTGGTACTACATTCAGTTCGTATAGTCGCACAGACCTCGAAACTCAATTAGAATACATTTTCGTCTGTGTTTGTGGCTGATATTGTACAGATGATTCATCTGATCCCAGCAGTGCAATATAACAGTCATATTGTATTCAAATTTTCGTGCCAGAGCTCCTTCATTGAAAAAAAAAAAAGCCAGGCCTGCACGCAAAGCGCAGCACAGTCACAGCGAAAGCTAGAAGAGCGGCCTTTCAGAGCCTTTTAAAATGCTCATTGGGTGACTACTACGAGCACACTTGTTTGATACCCACTAGGGCATAATAATAAAATTTTTTGGGTAGTAGGCTGGCATTCGCTATGCTATTTTTCATCATTCTTCTGAGAAGTGTGGTATCCGCTGAACACTTGCGAGGGATTTTGTGCCAATGGTGCATGCAGTGGCTGACGACGATAGGGAATTATGCGTGAAGTGGGTATGCGCCACAGTTAAAGCTTTTTTAATGAATTGGAGCATTTGACGACCTATTTGTTACACTATTCACATTGTGTGACGCCTCGTTGTTCTTTTTCTGTTCTAAAACGCTTTATTATTCATATTAACGCGACTGCTTTCCCGCCATCAAGCCTGCCTTAGACAAGTTTGCAACAAGTCCCAAGCACCAGCGTGGCTCAGTGGTAGAATACTGGGCTGGCACCCAGTGGACCCAGGTTTGAGCCTCATTGTGTCATTGGTGTTAGGTTTTTTCTAATTTAGCGCGATGTGGTTACTGGCCCCGGTGGGGGCGGCAGACAACTGCACGTGACCCGAGTTGTGATCTCATAACAGCTTTCTTTGTTAAACAAGCTCTTTATGCCATGGTATACTTTCATTGTTCCCATGACAATCGAATGTGGTTTGATGGCAAAATACACCATTGTCCCTTGCTTGCATTATATGGGGTTCGTACGGGTGTGGCCTCTCAGAAATTGCTTTCTCGCGAACGTTGTCTCTACCCTTCTCTTTCACAGGTGGATCACATCATCAGCGAGGCCACACGCCTGGAGAACTTGGCACTGCTGTACGAAGGCTGGACGCCTTGGGTGTGATCCGCCACCCACATCAGCCCCCCCTGGGAGTGGGGGGCAACTGGATTTCCTGGCTCCAGCAGACGACGCGGGACAGCAGACGACGACAACGATGGCACCCAAGATCAACAGCAAAACGCAAGGCAGCCCCCCTCTGCAGTAACCCTTACTGGGGAAAGAAAAAAAAAAGATAGAAAAGAAAATGACAGGGTGAAGAAGAGGAGAGCCGGTGTGCGCGCCTCGCAGTAATGTCATCGCCACGACAACCACCGCCAACCAACACACTCCTTACGTCGGCTTTTAAAAGCAGAACGCTCTCCTGAAGTCTCTCTGTACGACAAGCGACCGCCACGGGGAAAGAAACAGACTCCGGGGCTGCCAGCACGCCCCAGCCAATGACCGTGGTAGCCATCTTCCTGTCCTCCTCCCCAACAGCCTCCCTCTCGCACCCATGGAGCACGCTAGACATCTGTCGCAACAACTAGCATAATACGCCTCTGCCAGCGGCATTTGCTGCCGAGCCTGGCTTATAGAAAGAGCACAAATGTCGTCGACAGGAGGTTACGCGTTTCAGAGTCTGCTTCGGGGGTTTGTCTGAGGAGGGAGAGTTGTCAGTGGCCGTTGGTAGGTGACGCCACTGCCTGTGCTCCGGGAGGGGGAGGGACTCATTCACAGGTGGCGAAACCTGGTGTTTTGTTCGATTTTCGACACCGCTAGTGGGAGTTGCCCTACAAGTGTTTTGAAAGGCTGCAGAATTGCTTTGGCAAAAGGAAGAAGTTGAAGTGGAGTAATAAGCAGCAGCAGCTTGTGTAGCCTATGCCCTTTGCCATGCTATTTCCCGGCAAGTGTATGACAAACATGCTGTGTGCTTCCTACCTTTTTTTTATGGCCTGTTTTTTTAACCTTTCTTTTTGTGTGTGAACTTTATGCAGCCCCTGCTAGCAGTGTTATTTCTCTCCTAGTTTTATGTGTGCCCCTTGTAGTAGATGCGTGAAGTTTGTTTTTTCTTGTGTGCTGGAAGTTTTGTATGTCAGAAGATCAGGTGGACACTGGTTAAAGCAGAGACTTGGAGAGTCATTCACGTAGCTTGCAATCGTAACGTGTACCTTTTTTTTTTTTTTAACGTCTGTTCTCACTTAAGCACATTTCCTAATCTGACATACAGCATTCTTTTGTGGCAATTCACAGTAACAGTTTGCAGTTTGGGATAATCGGGTGTAGATGTCTTTTTCTGTCTTCGTTGTGTTTGGGACTCGTCTTTCTGCTTTTGTCTTTTTTTTTTGCAGGCCCGATTGATTTTTCTCCTAGTGTACCAGAACGCATCAATAAAAGCCATCGGTTTCAACTTTTTGTTGGTGTCACTTTATATATTCTTCTGAATGTCGTATTATACTCTTGAAAGTGTTCATCATTTACATGGAAAAATCTTCAAATGATACCCTTAAGAATAGTTTGTTTTTGACAGACAGACAGATAGACACAGGATTTTGTTGGGTCATGAGAAATGCTACTCTTTTAGAGCAAAATCATACCTACCATTAAGGATAGTTTGTTTTTTGGGGAAGAACTTCACCTCGTAGGCCCGTATAAATGGATTGTATATGTGGGAAAATCTTCATGTCGTATACCTTCAAGTGGGAAAATAGTCTCGTGTGAGAAAAGTCTCGCCTCATATCACCGTAAGAGTAGTTTGTATGTCCCCTTCAGTTGCAGTGGCTATGTGTGTGTTCACTATGTTTTTATACTAGGTTGTCAACTTGAGGCCAAAACAGGACGGAATGCATCATTCATTAAATTAATTGAACTTTCTGCATTGTCGGTAGGACTTGACCACAGTCGGCTGCGTATGGCCGTAGCCAATCAGTTTCGTAGAGGCACTACAGTGTTCAATAAACAGTTCGACGTGGCGCATTCCAGAACGAACGTCAAAAGCATTACTTTTCTTTTCTCGAAATTAAGGCAATGAAAAACTAATTGCACACGCATCAGGAGCCTGTTATTTTTTTCCCCTCAAAATGAAACATGACTGACTGCGTAAAAAAGTATTCTATTACATACAATTGACAATTAGTTGCTGAAACTCTGATGAAACAACACATCATTTTCTTTCTTGAATTGTAATACTGAGTGTGTTGGAATTCTGTTTGTGAATTGGACACATTCATCGATGATGCATGATAATTTGTGCCTGAAGGGGTTATGTGGGGGAAAAGACAGTCCCTTCTTGCACCCACAACTCTTCAGCATGGTCGGAAAACTCTACTGATTGGTAGTCGATGCTACTGAGAAATACGCGGGGCAAACGCGAGAGTGCAGCGCGCGATTTGGACTTCACAATTCTCAAGGTCAGCTAAAAATTGTTTTCTACTCTTTTTTGCAAATGATGCCCCATGCAAGAATTCACGGCCATCGGTTGTCGCGAGAATCGTGAGCTGCACAGTTACCGTGACCGCCAAAGGAGGTCGCCACATGCTCGCGGTCATGCACAAAGTAAGCCGTGTGCTCGAAGCGCTGAAGGTCACGACGTTACTTCTTCCACCTGCGCCGTACCTCTCAGCTTTGCTTCCAGCGTGCTTGTCGGGACAAGAGAAGAAATACAGCAATTACAGTCTGGGACGAATCTTTAGATCCGCTCGAACGTGACTGATTCTGGAAATATTTGCGGTAGGTCGATTCATAAAACAAATTCCTGTAATGAAGCCATTCGGTTGTTATAATTGTGAAAGTGTTATCAGGCCCCGTTAAGAGTAATACGGTAAGAGTAAAACCTTTGTAGTTCGTATACGTGGAGAATTTTCACCTCGTCAAAAGGGTTTCGACATGGGCTTGGTTCATTAGGACGAGTAGTGTTGCACATAGCACGGGACAAAGGAAGGAACACGATGCGCTACTGTGGGAGTTATCGTGTTATTTTTTTTGCGCAACACTACTAGTTCCAAGTTCTCTTCATGGTGGGCGTCATTTTTTATTTGGAGCCGGCACGCTAGCCGACATGCAGCTAACTCCTTTGTTGGTATTACAAGTTAGTGAACACTACCCTTTTCATGTATGTAGAAAATTTTATGCGTTGCTGACTCCTCCCACGACGACCTGCTCTGGTTGTTGTAGCAAACGCATGAAAGAACAAGCTGGCTATAAGAAGCTTCGTTTATTTGCTAATCGGTTACTGTATTTGATACTACTATTGCTCCTTTTTGGTGATGTGGAGATGAATCCTGGCTACACCAATGAAGGTGAACTATAATTAATAATTTGCAGGCAAGTTAAAATAGCATGATGAAGAAGCTCAATGCTATCCAGGAAAAACTACCAAAACATGAAGCAGTGCTGTCTGAAATAAACGATAAATTTGGTAAAGCTGAAGGTCAGATTCAAATCCTTAACGATGCAGTAGAATGACATGGAACCGTGGTCGAACAGCTCGAAAAGGAAGTTCAGAAATTGCGAACGAAAAATACCGACCTGGAAAGTAGAAGTCCAAGGGCCAACCTGGTTTTTTACGGGGTTGAAGACAATAAGGCAGAAACGTGGGCTCAGTCTGAAGAACTGATCTGCCTAACTCGTCTTGAAATGCAGCTGATGTCAGTGTAAAGAGCCCACCGCATTGGTTGATTTAACAAAAAGTACAACCGGCCAATTACTGTTAATTTCGCCTCCAACAAAAAAAAGGATGTTCTCAAAAACGCTAAAAAATTCAAAGGGTCTGATTACAGTGTAAGATGGAGGACTATGCTCCAGAAATCCGAGAGGTCCGAAAGAGACTGTAGAACTATGCTAAAAGCCGACTACAGCGGGAGTAAGGTCAAGCTAAGTTTTGACAAGCTTACTGTGGATGGTAAGGTCTTTAGGCGGGACAAAATCAAAGAAAAGGTAGTTCCTGCTCAAAAGAATTAAGTGACACCCTACATGTAAGACTCTCATCTTTACGCAACCTAACAGCTGTTGTAAACTGTAGAAGTCGTGTGAATAAAATAAATGAATTCGCTGGCTTGATTGAATCGACGAAAGCGGATATAGTGTTTGGGACAGAATCGTGGCTGATATACCGTCACTCAGTGATCGTGAAGTGTTTCCTGGCCACTTTAACGTTTACCGAAATGATAGGGCAAGAACAGGCGGAGGGGTGTTTCTATTGGTTCACCCTTTTTTACGTTCATCTGAACTTAATATCGGATATGATGACGTAGAATCTGTCTAGTGTACGGTGACCCTTACGGGCAATACGAAATTTATTGCCGGAACATTTTATTTCGAAGACATCGGACCAGCTTATTCTTGCGGGTGATTTTAATCTACTCAATGGAACGCGTATCACCTTGACTGGTTGTCGCTAAAACACTAACATGGAAAACATTGTTCACGTGTCATATTTGATCTTACTCAACATGTTAGTGTGGCCACAAGAAAACAACATTTTGGACTTGCTTTTTTTTGCAATTCGCCAGATGTAGTAGAGTAGCTGTTACATGCATTCTCGGTATTAGTGATCATCTCGCTGTTGTAGCAACAATCAAACATTAGATCAAAAAATCAAATCCACGCCAATTTAGGAATGTTTATTTTTATGACAAGGGTGATTATACTCTGCTATATCACAGGGATTATTTGCTCATTTGTATGTTTCTGATTGTCATTGTGAGAACCTCGATGTTTTACAGCTTTGGTGTCTCTTTAAGACAAAAATTACGGAACTAACGGAGAAGTATATGTACCAAGCACTAATGCGGCTAAATTCAAAAACTTCGAGAAGCCATGGGTGTCAACGGCGATTTTTAAAATAATAACGAGAAGACGAGGAGTATACAATTGCAAGGCACTTAAAAGAACTCAAAGTATTTATCAGTACAATTTAGTTGGTTTAGGTCAGTGGGAGTAACCAATGAATATAAATCTAAAGAACGTAGTGCAAAGAATCAGTACTTCAGTCGGCTGAATGAAAGCATAAAAACTAACCCCAACCTTCTTTAGAGATACGTAAGCAACTGCGGTGCTGACCCAACTGGAGTGGACGAAATTGTTCATGACAATAAGATCCTGTCCAGCGACATTGATACGGCAACATGTCTCAATGATTTCTTTCATTCCGTATTTTTACCTGTCAAGGATACTGTGAAACTATCCGTGCTGGTTGAGCCCCCTTCAGTATAACTAAATCCTTAATGCTACTGGTTGAACTTTCTGTCAATGGTATCAAATCCCTGTTTAAAAAAAACATAGATGAAACTAATACGCTTGGCCCAGATGACATTTCCCCCCGCTTATTGAAGCGCTGTGCCCAGCCGATTGCATCTTATCTTTATCTAATATACAACAAATCTCTCGTTACTGGAATTCTGCCTGAAGACTGGAAAATGGCCTTTGTGGTTCCTATTTACAAGGGTGGCTCCAAGAAAGAGGCAAACAACTATAGGCCCACTTATTTAACATCAATTCCTCGCGAGATATTGGAACATGTATACTGTATAAAGACATAATGAAACACCTACTCCAACACAAATTATTAGCCGATGTTCAGCATGATTTCCGCAAGGGCCTGTCTTGCACAACGCAACTGATTGAATTCTACCACGATTTAGTGACTGAGGTGGACCATAATGTATGAAAACTGACTGCATTTTTTTTTTAGATTTCAGAAAAGCGTTTAATACCGTGTCCCACCTCTTGGTTCTTCACAAACTTGAAATGGCAAATATTGATAAAAATGTGCTACAATAGATTGCCAATTATCTGTCACAGCATCGACTATGTGAATTGATCTGAATGGTATCACTCATTCACGGTAGAAGTAACATCGGGTGTCCCTCAGGGGTTCGTTCTAGGGCCGCTACTGTTCTTAGTTTACATCAACAAGATTCCTGACGGGATATCCCGTCATGAATCCCGTCAGGAATCCCTGACGGGATGGGATTCCTGACGGTACGTTATTTGCCGACGACTCTGTTGTATGCAGAAAAAAAAATGAACAGGACCACATTGGATTGCAGGCCGACTTTGCCAGAATTGAATTGTGAAATGGTGCGAGAAGTGGAAAATGCAACTTAACGTTAAAAAATGTGTCCATGTGTCTTTCACTAAAAAAAAAAGAAAATAGACGAAACGCGTTATTTTCTGAACGGTGACTTCATATTTCATCAGCAACCAACGTACAAGTGTAACCTTTGCAAGCGACTGTTCTTGCAAGGGGCATGTGCATATGCTGTGCTTGCGAAAGCTGCCAAAGCAACTGAATTTCATTCAGCGTAACCTGAGATCCTCACCTGCTGCTTTAAAAAAATACTGCTTATATTTCATTTGTCCGCTCGATTTTGGAATATGTGTGCTGTGTGTGGGATCCACAGCAAAAGTCTCCATCACGTACATCACAACAGACAAGTACGTCAAGTAACCGCATCATCTGTCCAAAAGATGTGATTATCCCTTTAAAATTCAAGAATACCGGACTAGAACGAGCCTGTATGCTATTTATTTTTTTGTTCACACCGTAGTAGAGTGGAATCATTTGTCTTTTGACCAAGTGTGATGATTTGTTTTTTTTTTTTTTCCAAAGCTGTAACCCCCCCTGCTTACTCGCCTTTTGGCACAGCAGGGTATTCTGAATAAATAAAATGAATAAATATGGGTCAGTAACCTGTTTTTTTAACAATATTGCTGAAAAACTCGGAAATATTGTAACGGTAGGATAAAAACGACGAAGAAGACAAAGAGGAGGACGATGTTGTCAGATCTGTGAGCCAACTGGGCGCCATCTTGTCCACCACCGAGTTTATTCCTCGTTTTATAAAGTAAAGTTATTCTCCCGTAACATCATTGGTGGGAGGTGCGGGGTACTCACTTCACGCAAAACGGAGCTTCGTAGCGGGCGCCTAGTGGTCTCCCCCATGGCGACTGCAGTCAACAATGCCGACCCTTCCCCGTCTACCGTGCCTTCTCCAACTACGTCCGTGCTTTCTCCAACTGGACCGTCAACCCTCATCTTGGAGCCCCCGAGAGATCCAGGTACCTTTTCTGGCACTGATGGCATTGACGTAGAAGCCTGGCTGAAGTCATACGAACGAGTGGGTGTACGTATGCGATGGGATCCAACGCTCATGCTGGCCAACGTGATTTTTTATCTCAGAGGTACCGCAAAGGTCTGGTACGAGACGCACGAGGAAGAACTGACTAGCTGGGAGTTATGCAAGCAAAAGCTCCGGGAGCTATTTGGCAGGCCTGTGGGAAGTCAACGCGCCGCCCAAAACGAGCTCGCACGTCGAGTTCAGACGTGCACCGAATCATACCTCACGTACATTCAGGACGTGCTCGCTTTGTGCCGCAAGGTAGACTCGCAGATGTCCGAAGCCGATAAGGTTGGCCATATTATTAAGGGCATAGCAGATGACGCCTTTCACCTTCTTGTGTTCAAGAATTCATCTACGGTCCACGACATTATTTCTGAATGCCGGCGCTTTGAAGAAGCGAAGAGCCGCCGTGTTCTCCACCAGTTTGCCCGGCTTCCAAACACGGCTGCAACGTCCACATGCGAAGACCCTCGCCTGCCTTCTACGGAAAGTCCCGGTGACGTTGTCCGTATTGTCCGTCGGGAAATAGAAGCCGCAGCTCCACTCGTGTCAGCTTCCCCCAACTCCGAAAGCTATCACGCCACCGTCTCTCTCATACAGACCGTCGTGAGGCAAGAACTGGCCAACGCCGGCTTAAACGTCTGCTCCATTCATCGTCCAGACTACGCCACACCAAATCCACCCGTGACTGTCCCGCCCAACCGACGTTTTTCTGCCAGCCCACATTATCGCGACCCGGCGGTATGGCGCACCCCAGACGACCGGCCGATATGCTTCAATTGCGGTCGTATAGGCCACATTTCGCGTCACTGCCTGTGCTACCTGGACGACGTTATCGTTTTTTCGCCTTCTTTTGCGACGCACCTTGAAAGGCTATCGAAAATCTTATCTGTCTTTCGTAAGGCGGGCCTGCAACTCAATTCGGCAAAGTGCCACTTCGGCCGTCGTGAAATTTCTGTCCTCGGACACCTCGTTGATTCCGTGGGGGTTCGCCCTGATCAAGATAAAATACGCGCAGTAAGAGATTTCCCTGTACCAACCTGTACCAAAGACGTTCGCAGTTTCGTTGGCCTCTGTTCTTACTTCCGCCGCTTTGTTAAAAACTTCGCCGACGTAGCACGCCCTCTCACTCAACTTCTCAAAAAAGACGCTGGCTTCATTTGGGGCCCTGAGCAAGCAGATGCGTTTCAAAATCTAGTGTGTCTGCTTACGTCTCCGCCTATCCTCGCCCACTTTGATATTTCATCTCCAACAGAAGTTCGTACAGACGCAAGTGGCTATGGCATCGGTGCAGTCCTCGCCCAGAAACAACAAGGACGAGACCGTGTTGTTGCTTATGCCAGCCGCCTTCTTTCGCCTGCTGAAAGAAAATATTCAATAACCGAACGGGAATGTTTGGCACTTGTTTGGGCAGTCGGTAAATTTCGTCCCTATTTGTACGGCCGGCCATTCACAGTAATCACAGATCACCACGCCTTGTGCTGGCTTTCGTCCCTTAAAGACCCTTCAGGCCGTCTTGGCCGTTGGGCGCTGCGCCTTCAAGAATTTGATTACTCAGTCCTGTATAAAACCGGCCGCCTGCATCAAGATGCGGACTGCTTGTCCCGGTATCCTGTCGACCCTCCAGACGGCGACTCCTCTAAAACCACCCTTCCTATCGACGTTTTCTCTCTATCCGCGTTTCATGACATTGGAATCGAGCAGCGACGAGATACTTTCTTGGACGGTATTATCCGAAGGCTCACATCGGAGAGGCCCGACCCTTCCCTTCGAATGTTTGAAATACATGATGGTGTATTGTACCGTTGCAATATGCGTCCTGACGGCCCCGAAAGACTACTCGTCGTTCCCATTCAATTGCGTCACACTGTTCTCGCCCAGCTTCATGATGCACCTACAGCGGGTCACCTCGGCGTGTCACGGACCTACGACAGAGTTCGCCGGCGCTTCTTCTGGCCTGGCATGTACCGCGACGTCTGCCGTTATATTGCAGCCTGCGACCCTTGTCAACGACGGAAAAAACCAAATGCCCCTCCGGCCGGACGTCTTCAGCCACTGCACATCCCACAAGACCCATTCTACCGTGTTGGCGTGGACCTGCTTGGCCCTTTTCCTACGTCAGCTGCGGGTAATCGGTGGATTGCAGTAGCAACCGATTATGCTACCCGATACGCGATCACACGGGCCCTTCCAACCAGCTGTGCAACTGACGTGGCCGATTTCCTTTTGGAGGACGTCATCTTACATCATGGCGCCCCTCGACAACTCCTTACCGACCGAGGCAGCTACTTCCTTTCCAAAGTGGTTGATGACCTCCTCCGCTCCTGCGCCACTAAACACAAGCTCTCGACTGCTTACCATCCACAAACAAATGGTCTAACGGAGCGCCTCAATCGCACTCTCACCGACATGCTCTCCATGTATGTCTCCGCCGATCACCGCGACTGGGACACTACGTTACCGTTTGTAACATTCGCGTACAATTCTTCCAGACACGACACCGCTGGGTTCTCTCCTTTTTTTCTGTTGTTCGGCCGTGACCCTGCGCTACCTTTCGACACCCTCCTGCCGGCCGGACTAAATGACAAGTCTCAGTACGCTCGTGATGCAATAATGAAGGCCCAAGCGGCACGCCAAGTTGCTCGACGACGCTTACTGGACTCCCAGGACAATCAGAAGAGCGTATACGACGCCCGCCATCGTGACGTCCACTTCACACCCGGAGATCTCGTTCTGTTATGGTTCCCCTCGCGCCGCGTTGGACTTTCGGAGAAGTTACTCCCACGCTATTCAGGTCCCTACCGTATCTTACGCCAAGTAACTGACGTCACATACGAAATCACCCCTACGGACCCCGCCATCCTTCACCCTCACATTGACGTAGTGCATGTTACGCGACTCAAACCGTATTACTCCAGTGCCTCCTGATTAGCACCGGGTCGGTGCTCCAGCCGCCGGGGAAATCATGTAACGGTAGGATAAAAACGACGAAGAAGACAAAGAGGAGGACGATGTTGTCAGATCTGTGAGCCAACTGGGCGCCATCTTGTCCACCACCGAGTTTATTCCTCGTTTTATAAAGTAAAGTTATTCTCCCGTAACAATATTGCTGGAATCATTATACACATCAAAATTTTAAATTGCACACTTTCCACGCCTTGCTTTTACCCGCTCATTTGGAGCTACTTGTTGCAGTAACTCCCGTTTTCACTGGGAGTCCTTGTGGCTCCTTGTCTGATAACGTTTGAGGGAACCAAAGGCGGCGGCCGCGGGGAACACGAGGGGGGAGGGGGCTGGAGCCTCCCCGAAATGTTAGCATGTGGCCGAGTTCCCCTAAAAGCACAGCGCCTCAATTCCCCGCCACCCAGCCGCCATGAAGGAAATTGAGTGATGATAAGATTAGCCGAAGAGTCTTTCCCTGGCACTGTAATGAAGAGAAAGCGATCGAGGGTGTTTTCTCACAAGAAAAAGATCGAGGGAAAAGGGCGACGCTCTGTCCCATAACAAGAAGCGTCATTTTTTCTTGCGTTTATTTTCTTGCATTATCACATGCCCGGCACTTTTAAGCCGCGAGCAGTATGTGCGATATTAGCGTGCCCTAAATATCACTTGATAGAAACTGGTCAGTGCCGAGTTTTCAAGAATTCAAAAGTAAGCGCAAGCAAGCCGGATGACGGTTGTTGTTGTTCTGAGACAAAAAAGGAAAAGCGTATTATTTTTTCACTCATCTTTTCGTAGAGTGAATGATCGCGCCATTGCGCTCAAGAGAAAAGAGCGATAAGATATGGGTGTCCTTGTGCCGCTAGCAACAATGGTTACCCGCCAGTATTATCGCCGCGCTGCCTGCATTGGCTGGTCACAATATGACATACGTACGCATTATCAGTGTGATCTACAACATTCATATGATAGCATAGCCAGTCTGGATTCGTGCGCGCCTCTGGACCGGCCGTGATGGCCTTCCTTCACGATTAACTCAGACGCGGATAACACAGCTAGAACATATATTTGTAGCCTATTTTTCATCAATGTCTTTGGTGTGGTTGCGCTTATTTGTGGTTTAAACACTTAGTGTTCACCATTTTTATGGCCGCAGTTAATAATTCGCCTGTGCCACAGCAACACCTAAATCATTAATAACAAAAACTCATCGCATTTCCACGCTACAGCAATTTTTTCTCCGAATCGCAATAACTGCACTTGAAGGCTATGTTTTGGCCAAGAAACCTTAACCACTTAATCACGCTTGCGACGAATCTGGCTATACAATTTTTTCTCTGTTTTCTTAATAAATGAACACTGCAAACCTCTCCTTATTTTTTTTTTCAGCTGCTTACCGCTTTGAACCACGCGCGCTTGTTGTCCTGCCAGGCCCGTCACGCAGCGGCGGTTAGGCGAACCAATCTAACGACTGCCAGCTCGAGGAGGACGCGGCGGTTGATATAAACAACGACCGTCGGCGACTCGCTTGTTTTAACGTGTCCAACTTTGAACTCTTGCGGCGCACCGACCCGCTCCTTCCGGAGTCCCTGAGCACCGAAAATAAAGGTGCGTTCCTTCTGCATGCAGCATTTAAGTTGTTTCTGTGAGCGACTGATGCGTCCGTTACCCAGAGTGATGTCTCATTTCCTCTAACAGTGTGCTTCATTGGTTTGGTTGGGTTGGTGCTGCATTGTAGACGACGGCTAAAGCAGCGTGAAGAACGGAACGATCGAGAAGGGAACACACACGTTGTGCTGGTGTTTGCGTTCCCTTCTCGATCGTCCCGTCCTTCGCGCTGTTCTAGTCGTGTACCCCATTCCTCTTTTCGTCAGGCTGTAGTAGTTGCGAATGCCATTGGCGCAAGAGAAAAAATACAAACAAGAACACGAAGGAGAGAAACAACAAGACAAACGTGTCCTTTTTATCCTCGCTTTTCTGCGCAGATGGCATTTGCAATTGACCATCGAAAGTTTTCCTCTAGGACTGCAGTATTTGCTTGTGTTTTCGTCTTATAAAAAGCCGTGTTTGCCCTTCTACGAAGCACTGAACCGTGGGCGTCAGCGGGATTTTGTCTTGGGTGGTGCGAAACCGTGTCCCATCGCGGTTGGGGTAGGGGCCGGCGCTGATGTAGTTAGGGGGGGGGGGGGGGGGCATGTGCTTATTGTGTGACCCAAAGGAGGCAGTGCCCCTTTCGCACCCCTCTTCCGATGCCCATGCATTGAGCCTGGGCTTTGGTAAGCTGAGAGAGTGGTGCGACGATGGGGTGGACACACCAGGCCCGTGCCTCCCCCCCCCCCACTCCCCGAAAACAAATTTGTACCTACGTTTGTACACTGTCAACGGTAGCACCAGCTAGAATTACTTTACGAAGAGACATAGAAAGGGGGGTGTCAAGCACAAGAAGTGAGTTCCATTGAAAAGGAGGGGAGAGCCCGAAGGTAAGAAATGTTCTTTTTTTTTTTGTCTACGTCTTGTTGAGCTGCTTTAACGATGCTATTGTACAATCTGGCCCAACTTTCTATTCTGCTACTATGAAGAAAAGGGGAGGGGGGGTCTGATGAAAATTTGTGTGGTGTGTGTGCGGCCCCTGTGTAGCAAGAAATTTATTCGTGGGAGGCAGGGGGAGGGTGACCCTACATATGCTACTACTGTGGTAGCAGTTCGATGATAACCTATTCCTTTCGGCCCCTGGTAGTTTGTGGCCTATATTCCTGGACCCTCGTTTTTCACAGAGGCCATGAACATGTTACCAGGCGGCTCTCGGCTTTCCCTGGTGGCCCAGTTTGACGACTTCTGCCGACGGCACAACACGTTCGCGGACACGGCAGCAGAAGGTGAGTCCGTGGGTTTGTTTCTACCAGCCTGTAACACCAAACGCTGCTGTAGGCCCTGCTCTCTCAGCTGGACTGTGAATGTTAGGCATGTTGATGTTGTAAGAGCACGTAGTTCAAAAAGTAAGGACCAGCGGAAGACATTGGTGATCTTGGATATTGTGCCGCCACACGCTCCCGTGTTCAGTCATATTGACCACGACAGTACATATTGAGACGCGTGCATGCATTTTCATAATGGCAATTATTGACCACTGCTGTATGCTCGGGCACATTTGTATGTAATTTAATCCGTTTGTATGCCACGTTGCTGAGCTTATGGAATTGCACATTGACACTCTTCATATTGAACTTTGCCTACTCCACAAGCCTGTTGCACATACGTAATTGTCAGAACAACAGATATATTACATGTTGTGTTCCAAGCACCCCTGTGTCACGAGCGAGCCTCCGAACCCGCGAAAAACCGGATGCTGAAACTGCTTCCAGATGTTGACTCCTCCCCTTCCCCCGCTCGGCGCAAACGAGCCACCGTTCGTTTCCCCCGGCAGTTCGGCCGCCGCCTCCATCCGAATAGGAATAAACTTGTTTTTAACCGTTCGAGGCTGTCTGAGCTTTTTGGACTACCGCGACCAACGCGTACGTCTATGGGCCGACGACAACTCCGGACATAACAGTGGCGACGAGGATGAGATTTGGACCAACGCTACGCAACGATATTGACAAGCTACAAGCTATGGCTACGCACGGGCTCCCAAATCGGCTACCCGAATTCAACGGCTCATCATGGTCATCGTGGTTTGGACGCCTGCAATTTTACTTCGAGGCTAACAACATCACTGATGCAGCAATGAAGAGGGCCAACCTGCTAACGCTGTGTGGGGAGCAGACCTACGACACAGTCTGTGCCCTGATTCAGCCACGCACTCCAGCAGCTGTTGACTACGACGACATCGTAGCAGCGCTACAAGAGCACTATGACCCAAGGCCATCGGAGTCTACTGTCGAGCCCGCTTCCAACGGCGAGACCAACTGGAAGTCGAAAAAGTGGCCGAATACGTAGCGGCTCTCAAAAAGCTCGCTGCTGACTGCAATTTCGGGACGTTGACCGCGACAGCTGCAGCTACTGCGCAGGAGGGAGGATCGACTGCCACACCTGCTAACACCACTATGCTCCCCTTGGACGTTATGTTGCGTGATCGTTTTGTGTGCGGACTGCATGACGCAGGCCTACAACAACGCCTGTTCGCGGAGACGGGTCTCACCTTCTCCAAAGCCTACGACATCGCCCAACGAGCGGAGAGCGCCGGTCACCAGCAGAGGGATATTCGACGGAACGTCGAGCCGGTGCATCACACCAGTCAGCAGTCAGGTCAATCCACGTCTAAGGCGAAATCAAGCAGAAAGACACAGCGCTGTTGGCGATGCGACGACATGCACGATCCCCAGGTATGTCGATACAAGACAGCGACCTGCAATTTTTGCCAAAAACTGGGACACATTGAAAGGGCATGCATCTCGAAGCGCAAACAGCTCGGACCGAAGACTTCAGTACAACGGAACAACAATGTCGATGCACAGGAGGGCCAGACGCAAGATACAAGCCGAACTGCACTAACGTCATCGGCACTATATGACTTAAACGCCGTTGTGAACCCCGGAACGAGACCGAAGATTACAACTGAAATTATGGTACACCAGCGCCCTATCAGGTTTGAGGTGGATTCCGGAGCAGCATGTACGCTCATCAGCGAGGACACTTTTCGCGCTACTTGGCGTGAGAACGCGCCAGCTCTCCAGCAAGATGACACGCAGCTGAGAACGTGGTCCGGACATTCCCTTCCACTGCTGGGCTGTGCCAACGTAGACGTGTACTACAATGGGCAGACCCATCAGCTCCCCTTGCTAGTCGTCCACGGTTCTGGATCAAGCCTTTTAGGACGAAATTGGTTCACCCCCCTTGGAGTGGTCATTGGCGGAGTTCACCACACACTCAGTTATCCGTCAGTGGAGCAGCTTTAAGATAAGTACAAAGCGGTTTTTTCCGAAGAAATACCAGGGAACAACGGACCTCCAGTCACACTGGAGCTGCGGGAGGATGCGACGCCGAAATTTTTGAAAGCTAGGTCGGTGCCTTTCGCCCTACGAACGTCAGTCGAGAATGAGCTTGACCGACTGCAGGAACAAGGGATCATCGAACCGACGCAACATTCGGAATGGGCGACACCACTCGTTGTTGTCCGAAAGAAGAACGGTACCCTACGCCTCTGCGGGGACTACCGGAGCACTGTCAACCTGGCGACAAAAGCATCTTCCTACCCACTGCCGACACCGGAAGAGGTTTTTAGCACGCTTCGTGGTGGAAAAATCTTCAGCACCTTGGACTTGACACAAGCCTACCAGCAGCTGAAGGTGAGCGAATCAACGTCTGAACTGCTCACAATAAACACTATTAAGGGTCTTTACAAAGTTAAAAGGCTACCATTCGGAATATCTGCAGCGCCAGCAATCTTCCAGAAATTTATGGAGTCTACACTTAGCGGGATCCCAGGTGTTTGCGTCTACTTGGACGATGTTATTGTCGGTGGCGCCTCCAATGAAGAGCACACAGAACGCTTGGAGCTCATTTTGGAAAGGCTAGCAAATGCTAATTTGCGCATCAGTAAAGAAAAATGTGTTTTGCGGTGCCTGAAGTGAAGTTTCTTGGACATCAAATTGACACGCAGGGTATACATCCCTCTGAAGACAAAGTGCGTGCAATCACCGAAGCACGAGCGCCTACTAACAAGCAAGAACTGCAGTCGTTTTTGGGGCTATTGACGTTCTACGACCGGTTCTTAGAACATCGAGCTACAGTGACCAACGATATATATCAGCTCCTGCAGAAAGAAGTCCCATGGACTTGGTCGCCACGCCACCAAGAGTCATTTGTTGCCCTTAAGCAACTACTTCGCAAGTCTACTGTTCTGCGACACTACGACGAAAGGAGACCCCCTACTGCTAGCCTGTGATGCATCATCATACTTAGTGGGAGCAGTCCTCTCCCAAGTTGACGACCAGGGACGGGAAGCCCCGATCGCTTTTGCTTCGCGCACCCTATCGCAGGCAGAGAGGAATTATTCCCAGCTAGATAAAGAGGGACTTGCCATTGTCTACGCAGCAGATCACTTTCGGCAGTACATTACCGGCAGGAAAGTGACTTTCATAACAGATCATCGTCCCTTATTGGGTATTATGGGTCCCCAGAAGCCAATGCCACAGACATTGTCGCCGCGAATGACACGATGGTGCATCAAGATGTCGGTGTACGATTACGAACTCGTACATCGCACTGGGAAGAAACACCAGAACGCCGACGCACTAAGCCGCCTGCCGCTAGACACCACAATAGATGAACCACCTCCGCCGGGTGATATACTCATGTTCGAGGCGCTGCCGAACCCTCCGCTAACAGCTGACACGATAGCAGCATCAACGCAGGAGTGCACTGTCTTGAAGGAAGTCTACGCAGCTATACAAGAAGGCAACGTGCAGAAGCTAAAGGGTGAACACTTCAACGCTTACCGCAAGCGAGCTGCGGAGTTGAGCACTCATCGCGGTTGCGTCACCTTGGGATCAAGAGTTGTAATTCCAGCGGCACTTCGCGAACAGGCCATGTCGCTTGTCCACGCAGGTCATCGAGGCATTGTTGCCATGAAAAAGTGCGCCAGAAGTTATATGTGGTGGCCTGGTATCGACCATCATATAGAATTAACAGTTCACGATTGCCAGCCTTGCCAAGGCAACCACAGAAGCCTGCCAAGAGCCCCTATTCCTGAATGGGAAAGACCAGACACGCCTTGGCACACCCTGCACATTGATTTTGCTGGACCTATCGAAGGGTGTTCGTTCCTGGTGGTTGTAGACGCATACACCAAGTGGCTGGAGGTAAAACAAATGGCTACAACGACATCGGCAGCAGTTATCGACACTCTGCGGTCGTTGTTTGCAACGTTTGGCCTACCGCGCAAGGTGGTCTCGGACAACGGCACTCCGTTTGTGTCCACGGAGATTCTCAAGTTTTACAGCGACAACGGCGTCTCGTCTGTTACATCAGCTCCTTACCACCCGGCTACGAACGGACAAGCCGAGCGCTACGTGGCTGAGCTAAAGCGCGCCCTTACGAAAGACCAGACTGGGACAATGCAACGCCGCATCGCGCGCTTTCTCTTCAGACAACACAACATCTCCTCCGCCTCGACGGAAGATTCGTTCCACTTAGCCTGGCATCTCGCACCAGATGAATCGGCGCCGCCGCCTGCCGGCCCTGAACACAAGAGAAACGACACCCAGCGAGCGGAGGCTTCTCTTCCTAGTGCGTCCAGAGCGTCCACGTGCCCACGGCGGCCCCCAGATCGCTTCCAAGCGACAATCTAAGGGGGGAGGAGATGTGTTCCAAGCACCCCTGTGTCACGAGCGAGCCTCCGAACCCGCGAAGGACCGGATGCTGAAACTGCTTCCAGATGTTGACTCCTCCCCTTCCCCCGCTCGGCGCAAACGAGCCACCGTTCGTTTTCCCCGGCAGTTCGGCCGCCGCCTCCATCCGAATAGGAATAAACTTGTTTTTAACCGTTCGAGGCTGTCTGAGCTTTTTGGACTACCGGGACCAACGCGTACGTCTATGGGCCGACGACAACACCGGACATAACATTACAGAACTACCAAACACTGATTTACTGCTGGGAAAACATTTAGGAGCTTTGCACAGGGGACCAACGAACGTACAGTATCCATGCAAAAATAAGAAATGGTCACGTTGCATGCATGAGTAAAACAGGCTACCAGGTTTTTAACAAGCAAGTGATTTCACAAGCAGTACACTATTTTGAAAATATACAGAGAACTGAGAGTGTGGGAGTCAAGTGAAGCTTACCATTTTCATACATGTGGAAACGCTTGCGTCAGTGTGCCCTCTAATTCTATGCATGGCTTTGACGTTGCTTGCTTGTTAAAAGCGTGGAAGCCTGATTTGCCAACACATGTAATATGAGATGATTTCTTTTCTTTATCCATGCAGATACTGTGTATTTATTGATCTTCTGTGCAAAGCTTCTGAATCCACTGCACTTCCACTGCATAAGCCAGTGGTTTACAACCACTGGCTTATGGCTGGTTTATTGGTTTGCTAGTTAAGAACCATAGACGAAGGTGCTGAACTAACAGTTCAGCACTTTTGTTTGTCATTGTTCTGTGTCTAAGGCTTTATGTTCCTGTCTTAAAGTATATGTGCTATTGAAAAGTTCGGTACGCCATTCCAATAATTCTGTGTTTCCATAGTAACTCTGCATAAATATCTGAAAGACTTCATGGATTCTGTAAGGATAACATACGAAGTAATTGGAATGACATACAAAATGTTTCAATGGGTATAGCAAATATCTCGGAGCAAAAAAGTCGTGTTTAAATGGATGAAATGGAGGTCATAGACCTCCACCCCGTCCTCCTCTGCACAACTGTGCGGTGTGAATGACCCACACACTCATATTTGGCGCTGTGAGACCCTTCATTTGTTTTCGTGGTTTCAATGTATTTTGCGAATTGGAGGCTTAAGGGGCACGTGCACTGCTATGACACTTAACAGCGTGCCGAACAGCTGGTTCAGGCTGCATAATCTTGTCTATCAAAATAATTAAAAATTAAAGCGGCTTTGCACTAGGGGTCAAGCCTGAAGGAAGCTATTTTTCTTTTTCTTCCTGTTTTTGTATCCTCTCGCTGTTTTTTCTTTGTTTCTATTCTTTTCTTTTGCTCTCTTTAAGCTATAGTTTACTGTATTCCGTGCTACATTCCTTTCTCATCATCACTTCTCTTTCCCACCCTTTTGGCAAACTATACCATACAAGGCTCTGAGCCAGGCGGCTAAGACACTCTTCTTTCGATCATGCGTACACCGGCTCAAATCTTGCCTCTCAAGAGTTTTTTTTTCCTTAGAGATTTCTTTATTTATCTCACTCTTTCTCTCTCTCTGTACTCATCTCAACTAACAGAGTTATTGCATCCCGATCGCCTCCGAGACTAAAGAAGTAGTCGTGCACTTGGCGACATTCCCCGAAGGTGTGATTACGAACCAGCTGGCTCTAGACATCAGTCTTGCGTGCACACCCATTGGTGCAGGCTTGTGCAGGTGCAATTAGAGGGGGAAGTGATGTATCCATTAAAAAAGTATTAAAAAGTTGTATCCTACTATAGCTGGAAAAATGTTTGTGGTTGAATCTTTTTCATAGAAACTTCATGAAACTTTCCACTTCCGGAATGACATAAAAGAAGGGTGTTGCAATTCTGTACTCAGTTTCACACATGTAATGCTATGGAAGCTATTCAAGAATTTCGGTCTGCAGAATGCGCAACTCTGCGCATCTCGTGGCTGGCTTGCATCGTTGAAACACTCCTGCGAGTCGAGCACAGTCTCAGAGTGACGCTCCGCAAAGGGCAGCAAGTGAAATACCGAAACGAAAAACAAATAAATGGCGAGCAATTCAGCCCCATAAGTCTTATAGTGGTGTTTGTTTGCTTGTTTGTATGGTACAAAACATCTTCGATTACTACTCGTTGCACAACAAAAAGAAAATCCTATTCTGCATGGTAAGAACGTTGACTTATTTCTTAATGCAAACACTCCTACTGCAAGCAGTCTCACTAGTCTCCACAGCATTGCACTTTATGTGTGAAATGTAGTACACTCATACCTCATTATAACAAAGCTTTATCTTGCACGAAATTGAGTTTGTTATATCCAAAAATTTGTTATGGCTGTATATTCTTAACATTATATTTCCTGCAAAGCTACCCTAAGTTTACTGTTATAACCGATATTTTGTTATATCCGGGTTCATTATATCGAGGTTTCAGTGTATAGCGTCCGGCTTGTGGTTGATTCACGTATCTTTACTGCTGATTTTTCTCATCACAAGGAGCAGCGATGTATTTTATCTGTGTTTGAGTAGTTGCTATACTGAAACCAATATCGTTTCAAATTTTTCAGAGTTAATTTTGGAATTTGTGCGTAACCAAGAAGCGTGCCGTAAGCAGTGGCATGCCGCAATCCTGGAAAACGCAGAGCTCAAAGAACAGATAGCATCGTTGAAGGAAACGAATGGCGAGCTTGAGCGAAAGCTCATTCACACAAAGTAAGCATTTTCTTGGTACTTACTGCTGCCACACACTGTGGTTCTGCGGATCATCCAAAATCTTCTACACAGTCCATTGCTAGCATTAAAATTGAACTCTCATTACAATATAGTATGCCATTTTCTTTTTTAGGGATAGGAAATCCTGACCAAGCTGTCTAAATGTTTCATCTATGAAAGCACCACTTAGGACTTGGAGCATGAAAATTAAGGGAGATTTGTATATTTAACATTTTAACTTATATATTTAAATTTTAACTAATGCAAAACATCTGGATTCATGGCCTTACATGGCTTATTATAAATTTATTACAGAGATGAAATGTTCTGGTACAGCATTACTTAGCGTTCGCATCTTCAAGTACACCCATATACAAACCCAGGTAGACTAAATTTCCGGGCCCCTCCACCACGGCATCCCTCATAACCGAATTCGGGGTTTTAGGAGACAAAGCACCAACAATTACTAGATAGTAGTACTATGCAGCCTGGGCTGGAGGTGGCGCTGTCTAACTCTCCCAGGTAATTAAGCGCACTCAGAAGGCACTCAGATGCCCTACAAAAAATTTAAACACGGGAGCACCCTCCATTGTAGCTCAAACGGTAAAGCATCGGATGTGTAGTTTGAAGGTTGTAGGTTCGTATGCCATTGTCGGAAAAGGCGATCTTTATTGCACTTGAATTTCTTTGAATTTAAGTTACAATCGCTACAATACAATCAATAAACCACAGATAATGTCCCATAAGCTTTCTTGGACTGAATTGCTTGTTGGTTTTGTTAGGTGTGTACCATAGAGAAAACGAGCCACTCAGAAAATTACCCTACTTTCCTACTAGATATTAATGCAGCGATTTGGACTGGGGAATGATCTGACTAGTGATTTTGACTAGTGAGTTGGTACTCTTACTAGCGACTTTGACTAGGGATTATGATTGTAATTGCCAAACTTTTTGTTTGCTGCAGGGAAGTGCTGCGCAAAGAGCTGCTGCGCAGAGAAAGATGTGAAGAAGAGGCTAAACAAAAGGTAAAGTTCAGAAGCAACTTGTTTGAATCGAGTACGCCAAGCACGGTCACCCCACATTATAAAATGTCATTCTGCACATCTTTTTGTCCCGCATCAATAATCGTCTCTTTATTATTGCAGTGTTGGCAGTAACTAGGCTTGTGGGAATATTCGAACGAATAGTAAAGTATTTGAATTCACTTTGATTAAAATTTAAATTAGGGAAAATTTTGAAGTATTCGCAATGAACAGATAAATGTATATTAATCTGTACGTACGGCCTGTAAAAATGGTTTTACTGCAGTATAGAGATCCTGAGCCATGAAAGCACTTACTCAAAGAAAATCGGCTCTGCCGTGAAGCCTTACTTCACATTTAAAGGGGCCCTGCAACACTTTTATTGTGATAGCAATTATATGGACACTCTTCGCTAAATTTTTCTGTCGGCATCGACATGGGCATCACCGTCATTCGCCGTACATGTATACGTATCTATATTGTAACGCACTCTTCAATGAACTCTTTTAATAGGCTAACGTACGTAGGGCGAACTTGTGCCCGAGAATAATAACACAGCTAGATTGTCTCGAGGATTCACTTCTGCCTCTTCTTCTACGTTCTGCTTTTTTCCAACACGGTTCGCGCGCAGCTGGGCCCCGCAGGCTCGTGCATCGCAAATCATCTAGAAGGCACAAGTATTTGCTAGCGCGCGTAGTTTAAAGTCGCATTGTGTCACTGCCCCCCTTTCCAGAGTGCATCGTCCTGATGCTTGTGTCGAACTGGTTGCATGGCAGTCATTCACAAACCCTCGTCGGGGATGTCGTTAACGTCAAAGAACGTTGTATCGTCAGCGTTTCATTGCCTGTCGTGATATGGTTTCATCCTGACGACATGCACAGTTTCCGTGCGGTGCCGCCGTCAGGATGAAATATCCTGTCCCTCTGGCATAACTTCGTAGTTGAGCGAGCCGACGCGGCAGAGCACTCTATATGGATCGAAATAGCGGCGAAGCAGTTTTTCTGACAGGCCACGTATTCGTACAGGAATCCACACCCATACTCTGTCTCCTGGTGCGTACTGGACGTCTCTTCTTCGCAGATTGTATCGATGCGTGTCGGTTTTCTGCTGTTGGAGAATGCGATATTGTGCCAGCTGTCTGGCTTCTTCTGCTCTTTGTATGTAGTCGTGAACGTCATAGTAATTCTCGGGCATCTCGTCAATAGGTAACATTGCATCTAAAGGTGTCGTTACCGTCCGGCCAAAAACAAGTTGGAATGGCGTCATCCGTGTTGCCTCTTGCATCGCAGTGTTATAGGCGAATGTTGCATAGGGTAATATTTTATCCCAAGTACGGTGTTCTATATCAATGTACATTGACAACATATCAGCCAGCGTTCTGTTCAGTCGTTCCGTAAGACCATTTGCTTGAGGATGATATGCCGTCGTTTTTCTATGACTGGTGTGCGTCAATTTCATAATACATTTCATCAGGTCGGCCGTAAATGCAGTCCCTCAGTCCGTGATCAACGCTTTTGGAGCTCCGTGCCGCAGTACGATGTTGGAGACGAAGAATTTGGCTACTTTAACGGCTGATCCTTTAACAAGAGTTGCTGTCTCGGCATATCTGGTTAAATAGTCGGTCGCAACTATTATGCACCGTTTTCCCGATGACGACGTAGGAAATGGGCCCAGTAAGTCCATTCCCACTTGTGTGAATGGGGCTTCCGGTGGTTCTATCGTTTGAAGGAGACCTGCTGGTTTTAGCGGTGGCGTTTTACATCTTTGGCAGTCCCGGCAGGTTCTGACATAGTGTCGTACAGAGCTAAGCAACTTCGGCCAGTAGTATTTAGTGCGGATGCGTGCTAACGTTCTGCTTACTCCTAAGTGTCCAGCTGATGAATCGTCGTGGCAAGCCTCCAAAATCTCTGGTCGCAGAGGTGAAGGGACGACAAGCAGGAATGTCGCTGTATTGTTGTCAAAGTTCCTTTTATACAGGATGTTGTTTCGTAGGACGAACGCTGACAAGCCACGGACAAAAGGTCGTGGAACATCGACAGACTGTCCTTGTAGGTACTTGATCAAGAGGAGTATCTCAGCGTCAGATCACTGCTGATGTGCCATCTCTGATGGTGTCACAGCTCCCAAGAAAATAAAATCTTCACCATCCTCGGTGGAAGCAGAAGCAGCAGGTTGAACTGGAGCACGTGACAAGCAGTCCGCATCACTGTGCTTGCGACCTGACTTGTACACAAGCGTGATATCATACTCCTGTAATCGCAAGCTCCATCGTGCAAGCCGTCCACATGGGTCCTTGAGATTAGCCAGCCAGCATAGCGAATGATGGTCGCTTATAGCTCGAAAAGGCCTACCATATAAATATGGTCGAAACTTGCTGATAGCCCATACCACGGCAATGCATTCTTTCTCGGTCGCTGAGTAGTTCACCTCAGCTTTCGAAAGAGTGCGACTGGCATACGCAATGACTCATTCTTGTCCGTTTTGCCATTGGATGAGCACGGCCCAAAGACCTAAATTGCTTGCATCCGTGTGGATATCGGTTTCCGCTTCCTCGTCAAAATGCGCTAGAACAGGATGGCTTTGAAGGCACTTTCGTAGTTCATTGAAGGCGTCCTCTTGTTCGGCAAGCCATACGAAAGGCATTTCCTCTTTTGTCAGCCGCGTCAGTGGTTCAGCAATTCGTGAAAAATTTTTACCAAACCGTCGATAATAGGCGCAGAGACGTAAAAATCGCCTAACACCCTTTTTGTCTGTTGGCTTCGGAAATCTTGCTACGGCCTCAGTTTTTGCAGGGTCTGGGCGGATGCCTTCTGCACTGATGACATGGCCGAGAAAAAGGAGCTCACAGAAGCCGAAATGACATTTCTGCGGTTTTATCGTCAAGTCCGCTGACTTGATCGCAATGAGCACGGCTCGGAGCCTTTATAAATGTTGCTCAAAGGTAGCAGAGAAAACTACAACATCGTCGAGATAAACCAGGCATGACTGCCATTTAAGACCACAAAGCTCTGTGTCCATCATTCGTTGGAATGTGGCGGATGCTGAACAAAGGCCAAAAGGGAGTACCTTGAAGTCGTATAAACCGTCCGGTGTCACAAACGCTGTCTTTTCGCGATCTCTTTCGTCAACTTCTATCTGCCAATACCCACTTTTAAGATCCAATGAAGAAATATACCTGGCGTTTCGCAGCCTGTCCAGAGTGTCATCAATTCTTGGCAGAGGATAAACATCCCGTTTGGTGACGGCATTCAGCTTCCGATAACGCAGAAACGTAAGGTTTGGTCTTTTTTCTTTACAAGAACAACAGGTGATGCCCATGGACTTGATGAAGGCTGGACTACATCGTCTTTGAGCATTTCTTTAACCTGATTACCAATAGCTTCTCTCTCTCTTGGTGACACTCGGTAGGGATGCTGGTGTATTGGCCTCACTGACTCGTCGACAATGATGCGATATTTCGCGATAGGAGTGCGTCGAACCTTAGATGACAGCGAGAAACATTCGGCGAATTCCTTTAAAAGACCCTCTATTTGCTCTTTTTTGCTTGGTAGTAGGCCTGGCTCGATGTCGATGGCTGCAAGGACAGACTCCACATCTTCGAAATCAGACTCATTGGTTTCGAAAATGCGCAGCTCCGTAACCTGGACGAAATCATTCAGACTGGCGATGACGGTACCTTTTGCAACGTGCTGCACCTCATTTCCAAAGTTTGTGAGTAGAACATTTGCACATCCGTCACGTAACTTAACAAGGCCTCGTGCCAAGCAGATCCCTTTTTGGAGTAGTAAGGCAGTGTTGTTGTCAGCAAATCCTTCGAATTCACTGAATGCTTTGTTGTTTACTGCGACAGATATGCTCGATCTTGGCGGCACCATGACGACATCATCTGCATTACAAAGGTCATATACGTTTTCTTCCGTTTCAAAGGTAGCAATCGCGTGCCTTGTCGAGAATGAGACGGAAGATTCTCGCAAGTTAATTACAGCGCCATTAGCTCGTAAGAAATCCATGCCGATAATCAAGTCTCTTGAGCATTCCGGCAGCACAATAAAACTGGCGACGTACGTGAAACCCCGTATTCCGATTCTTGCTGTGCATATTCCAGTAGGGTCGATGAGGTGCCCTCCTGCTGTGCGAACTTGTGGTTCCTTCCAAGGAGTCAGCACTTTCTTTAGTATTTTAGAAAGTCCGCTACTCATCACTGAATAATCTGCGCCGATATCTACCAGTTCGATGACTTCGTAGCCGTCAACGAACACGTAAATCGGAAGCAACGTCACTATCGAAGCACCGGTTTCTGAATCGGTCGTCGTTCAGAGTCGGCAATAGAGGTTTTTCTGCATTAGCGTCGACAGCGGCCTTGCCTCCACAAATCGCTGACTCTAGTTGTCCCGACGCGGGCTTGGGGAACGAGACCTTGGGGAGCTTGCTGAAGGTCGGGGGCTAGGCGATCTATACCTCCCCGTTGTCGTTGCACGAGGTTGGTGTCGTTGGAAGCCACTTGAGGTTTGACGACCTGACAGGTATTCTTTAATTTCGAAGGGACGTTCACTATTTCGTGGTCTAGGTGCATTAACAAGAAAACCACGTAGACCTACCTGGCGGTAGTGGCACGTTCGGTCGAGATGACCAGGCTCCCCACAGTGGTGACACAGCAATATCCTGTCAAGAGTGCGCCAGACATCGCTCTTCCTTAGTCTCCTCTCTGGCATTGGCTGCAGGGTGCTCAGCGGCATTGGGTACTGCATAGGTGTAGCCGCCGCGACGTCCGCACGTCCTGGAGGTCCTTGTAGTAGCACATCAGCATACGTCATTCTCGTCTTCTGTTGTAGTGGCGGCCCTGGCTGTGCGTTGCTCGAGAGTTCGCGTACCACCTGCCTGATCTCCTCACGGATTACATCGGCCAGAGACGAAAAACATTGGAGCGTTCTGGTCAAGACGCTGCTTCTGCAGCTCTTCTCGCACAACAGATCGCACTAGCTCGCGTAGTGCTTCCATGCCATTACCGAAGGCTGGTGGCAACATGTCCAAGGAAGTGACGATCGCATCCCGGTTGTATAACCTTGCTCGCTGTTGTAGCGTCCTTTCCATTGTAGTCACCTCGGAACGAAACTCGTCGACGGTGCGCGGCGGGCTTCGAATTAATCCGGCGAAGAGTTCTTGCTTCTCGCCTCACATTAGATGGCGCAGCTTTCTGTCTTCGCTCATATTTGAATCCGCTCGGCGGAATAAGCGAGACATGTCTTCCAGATACATGGCGACAGTTTCGTTATTTCGCTGATTTCTTGTCTGGAGCGCAGCTTCAGCTCTCTCTTTGCGGTCTGTGTTCGGGAAAACAGCGAGCAGCTCCCGTCGAAAGTCATTCCATGACCGGAAGGTGGCTTCGTGGTTTTCATACCACGTTCGTGCTCTATCTTCCAGTGCGAAGTAAACACTTCCAAGTTTGCGCTCTTCCCCATATCCGTTAGCCTTTGCGACGCGTTCAAAGCGCTCAAGCCAGTCCCCTGCGTCCTCGTAGCTTTCGCCGTGGAAAGGCTTTGGTAGCATTGGCTGGTTTACTACAATGTTGGCTGGAGTGACCTGAGCTGTCATGTCGGTTGCGTACCGTTCACAGCCGTTGATGTTCTAAGCGAAGTCGATAAACGTGAAAATTCAGGACCCTCACCACGTAGGCGTCGACTGCAGCGCTGATGAACAGGCGTCAGCTCGTTGGGTCGAAATTGCTGTGGTTCTGGACTGTGCTTCGTCACTCGAGAGGGGCTTGGCATCACACCCAGCACTTCCACCAGATTTGTAATGCACTCTTCAATGAACTCTTTTAATAGGCTAACGTAGGTAGGGTGAACTTGTGCCCGAGAATAATAACACAGCTAGATTGTCTCGAGGATTCACTTCTGCCTCTTCTTCTACGTTCTTCTTTTTTCCAACACGGTTCGCGCGCAGCTGGGCCCCGCAGGCTCGTGCGTCGCGAATCATCTAGAAGGCACAAGTATTTGCTAGCGCGCTTAATTTAAAGTCACATTGTGTCAATATATATATGAAAATGCAAGAAAGAAAAAAATCCTGAAAAGAGTCCGGCATGCAAAATCAAACGTGGAACCTCTGAGTCGTGAGTGCGAGGCGTTAACCACTGAGCCACCGAGCAGCACGTCCTTCAATGTTTGAATGGCAAGCTATTTATATCTGTTACTTACTGCTGGTGATGGGCATCTTGGGGGAGGAGGTGGACTATCATGTTTTCAGCATTACCAGCAAGATGGCACAGTGAGCGTTCGCATCTTCCACGCTTACTTTACCCCTCGGAGTGGTGAAGGTGGATGCTCGCACTGCGTTGTGTCGCCCAAAAGGCAGACAGAAATTATGTGCCTCTTGCCTCCTTTCTAGAATCGCTCAATCAAATAACGCGGCCTTATCTCCCGGTAGGGACACATTGTACGTCTTGGCTGGCTTTGGGATTTCACTAGAACGTTTCTTCAAGATTTCTTCAAGAGTGAATTTGATTTCAATGAGTATTGTAACTTTTCCAATGGCGAACACTTCTTGCCAAAAGTAGTGTGAACATGGCCATTTCTTTTTCAAACTGTGCTTCCGAAGGTACTTTCGTGGGCAGTTTCAACTTCTGAAACTATGGACGTGTACTTCCTCTATGTCTTCTACATTCAGTGGTCCAACTTATTTCACAGTGTTGAAACGCATGCAGAAGAAGCAGGGTTGCTAAAAGTGAGAAAAAAAAGACTTTGCTTGGAAGCAAGAGTTTATAAAAGGCTTTGAAAGGAGCCCTGCAACCCTTTTTGGCCACGGTCGGCAAATGCTGCCAATTGGTCCTCGAGGCTCCTGTGAATGTGCAATCCAGATATCATCGTACTGCACACTGCAGGGGATTGATAACCGTGTCATAAATAGAGCTAGAAACCTCTCATTCTCTCCACAAATTGTCATCAATGTAACTGATGTGAGAATTCGTGGCCTGTGCGATTATTGCTGCTACCACGTGCAGACTTTTTGCTATACACTGTGCTAGAATCGCTCATTGGGGAGAGCAGTGGGCTCGTGATCACACCAATCGAGCTGACCTGATGAAAGTGCTTGGTTCGGCGTTAAGTCCAAATCTTATATTTACGCAATGAAACAGGAAGAAACACACGTGCAGCCACTGGGCTCCTTTCCCTCCCGTCTGGTCAAATAGGTTCTGTGCTTAGCACTGAAAACACGTTGAACCAGTAAGGCCAGAAATGCATCCTTGCAAGGGGCTCCAAGTCGACATGTTCACTGGCACTGCTTATTTTTCTAGTAATATCTCTTCCTTCCTAGCTTCCAGCACGATTACCAAGAAGAAAGGAGAGATGTGCCTGAAATATTGGAGAAATCCTTGCAACTCTGAACTTACTTGGAGAATTTGAAAAGTTCTTTTGGAGTCCAATTGTGAGATGCAATGCAACTCCAACAGTGAAGTAATTCGATGATAACATGGAAAAGCACTGCAGAGCCCCTTTGAGTTGTTACTTGTTGACAGTCTTGTGGTTCACTGCGTGTTAACATTCACTTTGCTCGTTTTTCTTCAGCAACACCAACTTGAGCAAGTCCGCAACCTCCTTGCCAGTACCAACTCGATTTGTGACGAGACGGCCGAGAAGCTCTCAATTATTATGCCTACCAGCACCGGACAGAAAGATCGCGCAGCCAGGTCAGTTGAGGGACATCTTTGGCAGGCGCACTGTAGATGTCTGTCATATCCAGGAGGGGATCTGGCCACTATTATCAAGGAGGCTGCCCTAGCAGCTGGAAATAAATAGGCCTGCATTAAAATTGATCTCCAATAATGCCTTTTTTGTTTATTGGCTTGTTCTAATTATTAAGGCTGTTGATCTTGGTACAGCCCTTCATGCTTACAAACCATTCAAAGCAACAGTGTAGATTCCATAAGACTTTGCCGAAGTTGTCAAAGTGGTCCTCATTTTCTCAATTTTCAGGATGAGCGTCATCGATGAGTCTGTTGGCTCGGTGCTCTCTCCTTCGAGAGAAGACTTGGATGTCAGTGAGGACTCGCCTGTCTGCGTCGAGCAAGCGCCGGTACAACAGGGCAAGCGTCGGTACAACTTCTTTGAGGGCTTGTCACCACTAGGAAAGAAGTTTAAGGTTGGTCTTTACGCTTTGTGTGTTCATTCTCGTATTTCGGCAAAATGGTAACTTGGGGGAGTTGGTATGGGCTTATATTAAATGTAACCACACAAAATGAAACAAGCGGACTGGTAGGAGAAGAAATTATTCGTGCATACGTAGAAATATGTTATTTTTCTTTCGTTATCTTGAGGTTTGCATCACATTCAGAGGACCTCTGTCACAGATTCCAATTGCCATAACCATTGCATCATGATTGAATATATTGTCACAATGAATATGACACTTTGTTAATGGGAAACATTGTGCTTATTTTTTTTCTTTAAATTTCTTGATTGATATTGCTAAAATTGTAGTTCATCAATATTTGTGTTCTGAATTCAAGTGTGCCATTATTTTTCTAGTACAATGCGTAGTTTTCAGAATTTGATATGTTTTACCCACATTTTGGGTAGGAGGATTATCACTTTGCATCTCTCAGTGTTCTGGAAAAATTTCGCTCCCCAAAAGGCAATCAAATATTTCATATCTTGAAAACTACCCATTGTACTAGAAAAATGATTGCATGCTTGAAATAGGTACACTAGTATACATAATCTCTGCAAGTTTTATCTTGAAAACTACCCATTGTACTAGAAAAATGATTGCATGCTTGAAATAGGTACACTAGTATACATAATCTCTGCAAGTTTTATCGAAGTTGATCAGTGATTGTAAAAAGAAAGGTTTAAGGGCAGTGTCCTCGCTTAAGAATGTTCCAATGTCCAAACTTGAGGGTTGAGCCTCTTTACATGTCTTCATTTTGCTACTGCCGCATGGGCCACACTGGCTCAATGCAGCATTGTAATCTCCTGATGCAACAATGCGGGCAGTGCTTTGCTGTTTGGTTTTGTGACCAATAGATGACTTGCTGTCAGACTTGAGCGTTAGGCACAAAATTTTTGTGTTTGCGTGTTTGCTTTTTGATTAATTTTCCCGATACTAAATTGACTTGGCAGAATTAAGTCTATTTGCTTACTTTCATGACATAAATGATGCCTTTGAAGAAAGCAAGTTGAATAAACATGACACAAGAGAACGAGACGTCAATCTTTTGACACAGTTGAAACCCGATATAACAAGGTGATGACTGTGCTCAAATTGCTTCACTAACTGGCGAGTTGGTAAAACTGATAAACGAATTTTCGGGTTCTTCGAAATTCAAATTTCAACGAAGCGACACTCGGAAGCTGTGTTGGCACTGTGTTTGCTGCCAATCCACACCTGTGTGTGGGTTGGCAGCACCTGCGCGCATGAGGGCGGCCTGGGCATGGAACAGCCCATGCCAGGGCAATGCAGGCCAGGTAGACGGTGATGTGAAGCTACGACGGGCTGCCCATATGCAAAGATCGGGACAGCATTCATTCGCAATCATCAAGTCCGCAGGCTGTGGAAAAAAGGTCCAAGAAGGCAATAGTGCCAGTGGTCGTGTAAGCAATGAAATATCTAAGAGAGCCACTGTCTGCCTGTGTGTATCAGTGGCTAGTGTGCTCGGCTGCTGATCCAAGGGTCACAGGTTGGATCCCTGCCGCAGCGGTCGCATTTCGATGGAAGTGAAATGATAGAGGCACATGTACTATTTGATCTCGTTGCACGTTAAAGAATCGCAGGTGGTCGAAATTGCGGGAGCCCTCCATTACGGAGTCTCTCATAATCGTATCGTGGTTTTGGCACATGAGACTTGCATATTGTTGAATTACTGTAGTGTTCCTGTGAGAGTATTTGTGGGTTCAGTAAACTTATCGCTCCTTTCACCATCTGTTCAATAAGAGCCCTACAGACTGCTGAATGCGTTGTTCTACGGGTGGCCAGAGTTCAGCACAGCATGGTCAGAACCAAAACTAGAGTCGTGACTAGGAGAGCTACATGTTTTACCACGATAGCACTGGAGTGCATGTTGGGCCCCGTCTGTTTCAGTATTAGAGTTGAATCGCCGCTTGTTTACACATTTCTTTTGGGCAGAACAAATGATGAATACAACCAACAAAAACAAGAACAGGAATAACATGTGAGAGTTAAAACGACGAGGCTAAACGAAATTTAGTAAAAATCGCTATTGCCCTCGCTCGGTAAAGTGAAGGTTTGCGTGCGCACTTACCTGCTGTATTCTTATTAGAAAATTCAGGTTGGCGTTCAGTCTTGTCTATTTTGTTGTTATTTTTCATTACTTGAAACTAAGCTCATTAGCACTTCAAGAAACCTTTTTGTGCACAATAGTGGTCTTATATCTGATAACTATTTTCTTTCCCATTTTTGTCATCATTTGCAAGGATGGTGTCCACTGTTTTAACATGCTTTTTGTGGCCATGGTCATAACAGCTAGAGCGTGTTATGAGAAGAGCTGACTTTGGTGGTGCAGTGCTGCCAGTGTTTGTAACTACAGTCGAATCTCGATAGTTTGAACTCGAAGGGGCCTGAAAATTTGTTCGAATTGAATTAAGTTCGAATTGATGAAAACTAATTAAATGGAGGGCTCTTCATGCAGTGGCGCATGTGCATTGAGCTAACACATGAAGAGGAAGTTTTAGAAGACTTACATTTACTCGCAAATCACAGGACATCCGTCATTAATTGAAGTAATCGGTGATGCATATCTGCACACGTTTGCCTTGCAGCGAGTCAATCAATTTCGCACGCAGCTTGCAAAACATTTTTACTTCGGCTTCAGCATCCTTCTGGCAAGAGAAGTTGTGTGCGAAAATGCCCAGCGCCGGCACTTTCTAAAGACGACGATAACGACTGCTACGTAGCGTAGCCTCCCGTTCTCCGCTACGCAGCCGCAGCATGGCCAGCGCGTGACGAGAAAGGAGGAGCGTCTCCACGTGGAGAGAATTTCAGAAAAAAACCAACACTTCACGGTAGATTTTTCTTTTTTTTTTGCTCTCTTTGAGCACGTCGTTGAAAGGAGAAGGGTTACGTGGCAGGGAAAAGAAAGGGGAAGCGCGGAACCGGCACGTGAGAGACCCCCCCCTCAAGGCTCAGAGCTGTGCTCCCGCAAGGGGCAAGGGCTGCAGAAGATAGTGCCCTTTTCCTTTCCTTCAGCTACACAATCATTCAACCCAGCGATGACTTTACGTGGCAGGGACAGAAAAGGGAGGAGCGTGTGACACGAGTGCGTCGCAGATCGGCATTTGAGAGGCAGCAAACATTCCACCGCAGCCTTTTCTTTCCTTTTCATTTCCTTCGCGGGCAGCGTTGAGGTGTCGCAGGTGCCGCAGCAAGATTGGGCAGGGTGCTGAGAGCATTTTCGTAGCGGGGTATGTTCGAATTAATTGTAGGAAAAGGTTGGGCGTTCGAATTACCGGGCGTTTTTACTCATATGAATACACATAGCTTTGACGGGACCTCATCGTGATGTCGAATTAACCGGAAGTTCGAGTTAAGCGTGTTTGAAATGAGATTTGACTGTACCACCACACCCACACGAATTCAGAAATGGAATTCATGGGATTTGAACCCGGATCCCTGCATGGTAGTTGAGTATTCCAGTAGTCCTGCCAGTGCTCCCCAAAAAGTTATCATGCAGGCATCATGGCGCCCAAAGAATTGCATTACATACGTGATAAAGCCTAGCAGAAGAGTGAAATAACAACCAGGCGTCCCACATTGGGCGTAGTGGGTACTTCTCTACTGCGAAAATTGGGATTACATATGGTGTGGTGGGTACCTTACACGTGTACTTGTACTGAATACTCATTATAACGAAGTTGGATCTTACACGAAAATAAGTTCATTATAAGCAAAAAATTGTTAAAAAGGTATATTCTTCACACTATCTATTGCAAGACCATTCTTAATTTACTCTGTTATAACCGATGTTTCGTTATATCCGGGTTTATTATATTGAGGTTCGAGTGTGATTGCCTTGAAAGAGTTCTCAATGGCCTCTAGAAAGGCCGCTTTTACTGTTTTGCAGTGTGACTGTGTTGCGTGTTCCGTGCAGGCCTGGCATTTCTTCATGGTACTGTAGAGCCCAAAGGAAAGACGGCTGATGTGCGAGCTGCAGAACAGATTACCGGGCACCTCCATGCGTATCTATTTTTGCACACGCAGGGAATGCCCCTGGCGTTGGAGCAGATGCGTTCGCTTTAGTACGTTTCATCTACATGTGCTGAATCTACTAGCAAGCACACTAAAATCACGATATAACGAACCCAGATATAACAAAATCTCGGTTATAACGAAGTAAATAAAGAGAACTTTTGCAATATATACACTGTTTCGAATATACCTTTATAACAACGTTTTTGGATATAACGAACTTATTTTCGTGTGAGGTACAACTTCGTTATAACGAGGTCCGAGCGTAACATCATCGAGGTACATTTAATTTGATAGCAACCTGTTCTTGCATTCCAGGCCAAGACTGAGGAGGATAAGCCTCATGCCAGCATGGTGCAGACAACTATAACCATCAAGGATGGCCAGGATCTGGTAGCGACAACACGAGTCGTTGCCCAGCCGCCGATGCCCTCTATGCCGGATGTGCCAACCCTGCCACCACTGTCACCGATATTGGCTTCTCCAGCATCAGCATTGGCTTCTCCAGCATCAGCATTGGCTTCTCCAGCATCGACATTGGCTTCTCCAGCATCAGCATTGGCTTCTCCAGCATCGTCACTGGCATCTCCAACAACCATGATGATGCCAAAGTACTCGAGTGGTCAGTAATATTTGTTTTTTTATGTGTTGTTCGCGACAGCCGGTGTGTGGGGTGTATCGTTTAGTTCCTGCTCATACATTCATTCAAAAGTTTGATTGGAATCAGTTATGCTAGATTTGGAAATAATTTACTTCTCTCACAACACACATCGCACACTTTTCATGCAAACGTGACGCCTCAGTGCTTGTGCCTTAAATTTGCTTAATTCTTTTCCAGAATTATTTTAGTCCAATTTAGCATTAAATTGTAATCTCTCTCCACCGACATAGATGTGCTTCTGCTTCCGTGTATTCTTATGTATAGTTGTGATGATAAACAATGCATTAGTCAGTAAGGTCAGTATTAAAATGTTTATGTGGGAAACCTGCGCCTAGCAATACGAACCAGTCGCTATGCAGTAGCGGCAAGTACATACTACGATTGTGATCTTTGGTGGAATGTGTACATGTCATTGTACTTGCCAGTGCTATGGCTGGCACTTGCTGAAGTTCTAGGCTGTGTTTCGTGGTAGATATTATGAAGTCATTCTCTTAATGTTCATATTTGCTCGATAATTTTCCTGTATAGTTGGGTAGTGCTTGAAACACCCTGCCCGTCGGGCAAAGCTATTGCCAGTTGGACATTGATTGTGCTTGTCTTTGGGAAGTTCGAATAGTAAGATTCTGGTGCTAATCAAGTTGAATAACAAACACTATTTGAAAAATATTTAATATTTCGAATATTGGCACACTGCCAAATTTGGGCCATTTTAGTAATCCATTTAACCATTTAGCATTTAACCATTTTAGTAATCCATTTAGCAATATGTTTTTTAAAATGCGACATGAAATCCCCTTTAGAAATCATCCTTATGAGGGATATGGAAAAGGCATTCTTTAAAATGGCAAGGTTAGGTGTCATTTTTGTTGACTCTCCCTCTGCTCCTGCCAGTTTTGCTGTCCCTGCTCTTGTCAGACTATAATTTGTAGCAGCGTTCCTCTAACTGAGGTGAGCTTGAGGCCCCTTGTCTAGATGTTGCACAAGGAAAATGTTTTCACTTGTACCTGCCAACGTTTCAACACTTTACGGTCCCGACGACACCGAGTGGCCATTGATGAATGCTTATTGTGCTTTTCTTGTGCTTGGACGACCTAAGGATCTGCACCGAGCACTCCGGTTGCTCAGAGGCGCGGACAGGCCGCAGCAAGTGTCGCCGTGCCAGGCCGGAGCAACTCGGCCGAGAGGTTGCTCTCCCAACAACACACCTTCTGCCCCAAGACAGCGATCAAGACGGAGACATGCGGTCCTTGCGGCAAGCGTATCAAGTTCTACAAGACTGTCTACAAGTGCAGCCGCTGCAATGCTGTCAGCCACATGGAGTGCAGGCACCTGGTTAGTCGGTGGCCTCTGTATTGATATTATAATACATTCGAACCTCATTATAATGAGGTTGTATTTGACGAGAAAATAAGTTTTTTATATGTGAAAATTCATTGTAAAGGTATATTTCTAACACTATATTTATTACCAAATAGGAACCAGCTAGCTCGCTTCTCCATTTTGCTTTATTGTATCAATTGCAAGACTATTCTTCATTTGCTTCCTTATAATCAACATTTTGTTATATTTGTGTTTGTTATACAGTCAAATCTCATTATTCCAAACACGCCTAATTCGAACTTCCGGTTAATTCGACATCACGATGAGGTCCCGTCAAAGCTATGTGTATTCCAATGGGCGAAAACGCCCGGTAATTCGAACGCGCAAGCACTTGTGACGGTTAATTCGAACATACGGCACTCCAAAAATGCTCTCAGCACCCCACCCAATCCTGCGGCGGCACCTGCGACACCTCAACGCTGCGTGCGAACGAAATTAAAAGAAAAGAAAAGGCTGCGGTAGAACGTTTGCTCTTTCTCAAATGCCGATCTGCGACGTGCCCGTGTCACGCTTCTCCCTTTTCAGTCCCTGCCATGTAAAGACCCTTCTCCTTCCAACGCCGCGCGCGAACAGAGAGAGGAAAAAAAAAAAGATAGCTGTCGCTGGGTTGAATGAATGTGGGAATAAAGGAAAGAAAAAAGGCACTTCTGCAGCCCTTGTCCCTTGTGGGAGCACGCCTCTGCGCCTTGAGGAGGGGGGGGGGTCTCACGGACCAGTGCCATGCTTCTCCCTTTCCCGTCCCTGCCACGTAACACTTCTCCTTTCAACCACACGTGCGAAGAGAGCAAAAAAACAAAAAAAGCTGCCGTGGAGTGTTGGTTTTCTTTCAAATGCCTATCTGCTTCTCTCCACATGGAGATGCTCCTCCTCTCGTTATGTGCTGGCCATGCTGCGGTTGCGTAGCAGAGAGGCTCTGCTGTGCAGTCGTTGTTGTTGTCGTCTTTAGAAATTGTCGGCACTAGACATATCTATCCGGTTGCAACTTCTCTTGCCAGGAGAATGCTGAAGCCGAAGTAGAAACGCTTTGCAAGCTGCATGCGAAACTGATCGATTCGCTGCAAGGCAAACGTGTGCAGACGCGCATCACCGATTACTTCAATTAATAGCGGATGTCCTGTGATTTGTGAATAAATGTAGGTCTTATGAAATTCCCCCCTCGTGTGTTAGCTCAATGCACATGCACCACTGCATGGAGAGCCCTCCGTTTATTTAGCTTTCATTAATTCGAACTTTTTTAATTCAAACAAATTTTTAGGTGCTTTCAAGTTTGAAATATCGAGATTTGACTGTGTCAAGGTTAGAGTGAATATTCTCTGGCACGCGACTTGCATGTGAGAGTTGCAAAAAATGGCAGGGATGCTCGTGCTTGACTAAATTTTTATTACAAGGGCTGTTGCAGTTTACGCACTAGGAAAGAGTTGAGGGTTTTTAAATTGACATGGTGTCGTAATGGCAAAACAAGCGAATCCAATGGAAAGACTGGCCGAAGAAAGCGTAGGGGACATCATTTGTATGAATGACGTAAAGTGAAAGAAAAAACCTGGGTGAAAAAGCATTTTTTCTGTCGGTGGGATTCAAACCCACAATCTTTGTTATTTGAAGATTGTGGGTTTTGCTTTGATGGATGCAAAGGCACGCTTTTTCTCGTTTAATTTTCACTTTAGGTCATAATCATTACAACATAATTAAAAAAAATTGCACCCCTATTTATTCCTTGGCTTAATTGTCTGTTGGTTTCATTGGATGTGTCTAACAAAATACAAAGCCCCGTGAACAATACCTTTTCTTTTTTGTGTGTGCAGTGTCAAATCACATCAAGTTTTATTATTTCATAATAAGATGTACAAAAAAAAAAGAATATACAGAAGGAGGCCTCATAGTATACACTGAAATGGAACCTCCTATGAAATGTAAACATAAGTATTTGATTGGCAACGACAGTGCGAAAATAAGAGAATACAAGGTTAAAAAAATGAAATACAGATACAAATAAATGACGATGCTCTCATCAACTATATTCGATCAAAAATATAAACTGTAAAATATATTTATATATATCTATATAAATAGCATGACATGAAAAGGAAAAAAAAAAAAAACTGAGAAGGACATGGCAAGAGAGAAACCGGTTAGGCAGAAGAGTGAGTGTCGCATAACAAAAACTTTTTCAATTCATGGCAAAATTTATGTGTTTCTTGAATTTTTGCTAGAAATGGCAATGTATTTCATAATGATATGGCTGCAAAGGGAACTGTCTGTCTGCCATAATTAGTTTGTACTTTGGGCAGAATGAAGTTGTTATACTGCGCAAAACGAGTCGGGTTAGTATTTAGAAAAGATGATGAATGAATTGATGATAATGATATTTGTTTATTGATTAGTTTGAAAAGAAAAGTGGCAAGATTGAATTTTACAAGAGCGGCAACATCAAAATTTTTATTTTCTTGTAGCAACTGTTTAGCATTGTGGTTGGGTTAACTAAACGTGATTAATCGAACTGCCTCGTTCTGAATGATATGTAGTGGTTTTAGGTGAGTGGTGTACGTGTTACCTCATGAGTTTATGCAGTCATTGATGTCCGTAATTGATGCAGTAATTGATGATGAACAAAAGATTGCTGAGAAGGCATGCAATTTTTCTATTCAAAAAGGCCGTTCTCTACCTACAGCGCAAGCCTTCTCAACAGCATTTTGTTCACCACGTCCTTTATCTTTGAAGTACTCTCAAACCTCGATATAACAAACCTAGCTTAAATGAAATCATGGCTATAACAAAGTAAATGAGGAATAGTCTTGCAATAGGTATAGTGTTAGGAATATACCATTATAACAAGTTTTCAGTTAAAGCGAACTTATTTTCATGTGACATGCAACTTCGTTTATAATAAGTTATGAGTATAGTATTGGGAATATACCTTTATAACAAGTTTGCAGTTAAAACACTTATTTTCATGTGACATACAACTTCGTTATAATGAGGTATGAGTATAGTATAACTTTCATAGCTTGTTTGCTTTTACTTTGTATCTCAGTTAGTACTAGGATTCATATTTATAATTATATTTCTCTACTTTTTCTTTTTATATCATCAGCGTGCTTGAGGTTTTAAGTTGTTTTTTCTCTTCACCGTCGCCATTCCTTGATTGTTCCTTTCAACAACCTCTCATTGTGAGGCATTTTCATTGCTTTATTTCATCCAATTACATTTTCATTGTATTTAGGCATGCCATAAAAAGGCCTTGCGTTTGAACAGTAAGAATAGTTGTGAGTTCGGCGCTGTCTTTCTGTTCCTGGGTGTTCTGTCTTTTTGCATTGTTAAAATCTTTCATGCGTTGCAGAAATCTTGGTATTAAAAATCATGGTGTTCTCTCTACATTATGTTGTGTATTGTAATATCTCTGCTCCCGCACGTGAAGTCCCAGAATTCTTTTCTTGTTTTCTTGGGGCTATGATCACTGTGACTATGTAGTTTCATTTTGAGGTTTTGAGAACAATAGATTCGAAATGAATGTTCATGTGACAAGAACTTTTTGACAATGGCCAATGCAAGACGCTGGCTGATGGGGCAACACTTTTAGTGGAGCGCATCATCCCAACGGCATAGTGCACCACGACAGGGACAGAGAAGAGACATACACTCACACTGCTAGCTTGAAACTAATGATTTCGTTTGCGATCCTGCATGCTCTTTGTACAATAACAGTAGATCGATAAAAACCTGGAAAACATGTAGAGGTACAGCCCAGCTCGTGAACGTGCCATCACCGATTACAATAATCAGCACCCGTCAATGTCAAAGCAATGATTTGAGGTACTTCTTTTCTTTAGCTACAGTATTGAGTAAGGTCTTTGAAGTAAAACGTTATTCAATAGCTCCGGTTTATATGTGGTAATGAATGTTGCTGCTTGCAAAACCAACTGTTTCCATCAGGTGCCACTGCCCTGCATCCCGGCGGGCAACACTCCCAAGCACGGCGGAGCGGGCCACCGCCGACGCGCCCTCATCTCGGACTACGCGCCGTCCACGTCGCCCATGGTGCCCGCTCTCGTGGTCCACTGTATCCAGGAGGTGGAGCGCAGAGGCCTCGACTGTGTGGGCATCTACCGGTCGGTAAACATTCTTGCGTACGCAGGATGACGTTCAGTGTTGCCACTTTTGAAAGGCAAGCATTACGCTAGCGTTGATTGTTGCGTTACAATTCTAGAAACGTCGTAGCGTCTGTTTTGTGCCAAGAAAATGCTTAATTAAATAGTAAACAAAAACGAACAATGTAGCGCGGTTACCCTTTGCAGCGACATCTATTGTGTCGGCCTCTACCGCATATGGCGCAAAGATCGCACTTGCTCTTGGCGTCTGTGATTTACGCCTTTGATCAAGTTAGCAGTTGACTCCTAGGCCAACGTTCAATAAACATCTCTACACTTAGTTTAAGATATTGTTTAAAATGGTCCTGGCACATCTAGCACATTCCAGCTAAGACATTGAAGCATCCCAAGATTATTATAAAAAAATTCAATTTCTTCTGGCGAGCTTGTCTTCTGTTTCATTTAGGTAAATGTAACCACGAGTAATACAATAATCTTTGTACAAAACAGTCTGTTCATTAAAAACTGATTTTAAAGACTTGGACTGTAATAGCAGGCATGGTAATGTTTCATCCATTTAAAGAGTGGCACAGATGACCTAGTCAGAGATGATGAGCTGATTAGGATTCTAATGAGAATTTTTCTGTGTATTGTTGATTAGCCTGCATTACAAAGTGGCATCTAACTCTGATCTCTTCATATCCAGGGTGTCTGGTTCGGAGCGCGAAGTGCGTGAGATCAGGGAGCGCTTCCAGCAAGGCAAGGGTGCCCCGAACTTGGTATGTCTGTGTGGTTTTGAAAAGGGCTCTCACAATGTGCCACTATGTAATGCAGACCTACAGTAGGCTATCATTTAAATGGAACCTGAAAGGACTGCAAAAATGTTCCATTTAGCAAAAGTATTGTTCACAAAGAGACAAATTGGTGCAGACTTCAGGTACAAAACCGAATCATATCTAAGGCAGTCTTTCCATTTAGCCAGTAGTTCCCTTTAACAGATTTGTGTTTATTGATAGTCAACTGTACATTAATTAAAAAGTTGAATTCGGTAGAACACAAAATGCATGGCGAAATTTCCCAACACCTTACCAAACGCTTGTTGGACCCCGTTGAAGTGGCTCTACACGTGCTGTGTTTTGGGAAACATGTGGCGCTGATAATTAGGCATAATGATACTCTTACATTGAAATCAAAGTTAATTGTGTGCTTGCGTGGTGGTTCTAATAACTTCTATCTCGCGGCCCATTGTAGCAAGCAATTGTAAATCGTATGACAACTGCATATTCAGTGATATTTTAGTTATGTGTATTGTGAAATCAAGTTATAGACTTTGCCATATCATGCTAGCGTTATGTGCTGAGAACCAGTCAATAGCATAAAATGATGGCTGAATTACACCAACACTCTTGTAATCACATCCTTTAAAACACTGTATTCAATTGCGGCATTAAAATGTCGTGAACTGTCATGTAAAGATGCAAGCACCTGGCTCTGAGCATGTTTTGTGTCCAACCTTAGTGGCCAACCCTCTAGTGAGTGCTGGTGGCCTCTTGTCACTTGAGAGTGGCTGGGGAATGGCGATTTTCTGTTGCTTTCTTCTAAATTGTATTATCATTTATGGTTGCATCAACACATTCTGTTTGATTCGAAGGACTGGTGATGTATACAGTACCGTATTGTTTGCGAGCCTCTGTCTGATCCTTTATGCAAATGTTGAGCTAGATAGGCTAACCATTGTGAATACAGTAGCAATAATGAACTTGGATTTTAGGGGCGGTCTGGATTGCTGGCGCCCTTGCTATCTCGGCGAGTATCAGTGTTGTTTCAACGCGAAGGGGCTATGTGAAAAGAGCACTTCTCCACAAAGTGGCCGTATTTGCTCACACCAGCGTTTTGCAGGAGTTCCGTGATATCGGATCCAAGAGAGTTCGCTGCCAGCCTTACTTCTTATATCATTAAAATTTTTTTCTATCACATTCATTGCATTGCATTCAACGCGCTGTTATGTTGCCAGAACTAATCAGCTCATCGCGAAAGCTACCAGCCTGTGAACTCGAGAAGGAAGATGGAAGCGCGTTAATAGTAGAGCTCCAAAGACCCGTCGTCACCATGGTCTCGGAGAGCCTCCATGAGTGCCTTGTCTGACATCCTCTCGGTGGTGACAATACGGTTGTCCGAAATTAAGAAAAGTCGCAGTTTGGCTGCAAGGGCAAAGCAATGAATGCGATAGCAACAACTTGGAATGTAACGCTGAGAACGGCAAGCAGATCGAAACGTGCAACGCGCTGCTCGCACACAAATGACGCACGAAAACAACATACACAAGACGACAGCAAACTAACAATGTTTACCACTTGATGTGCTTTAAACAAAATAGAGGCATGAAACGTAATCACAGGTACATATACGAGTGCAAACTAACAAGTGCCTCGGTAGTTCACTTCACTGAGTTTGAAAAGTGCACTGTTTTTGCAAGCGGCGCTTGTCCTGCGCGCGAAATGATCTTTGTGCGCCCGGCAACTGACATGCAATCATTCCAATCAAAATCGAAGGTGGGCGATGCTCCCCACCGAAAAAAGATTAGCGCGAACGCACAAGCATGTACCCCCCCCCCCCCCGCCCCCCCATTCGCGGGGCAAAGTACCCGAGGGAGATAAGCGCAGGCGGCTTTTTTTTTCTTTCTTGAGTTTTCATATATATAGATAAGTATACATATGCAGTAAATGGCGGCGGCGACGACAAAAAACCAGCCGAGACCGTCCATGTAATTGATATCATAATAAAAAAAGCAAAGATGTCATCGATGGCCACACTATGCATGCGTGCATGTCATCGAAAACGAAAAGCAAATGACACAGATACCGCGGAAAACTATTCAGTAAAGCAAGTACTGCTGACTGGGCGAGTTGTTGCATGATAGGATGATATTGCTTTAGCGCAGCTCAGATTAAGCGTGAAGAAAAAATGCTATGCAGTAAAGAAGAGAAAAGCACACTCGCGAGTTTTTTTTTTCCTTCCTTACTGCATAGCATCTTTTCTTCGCGCCCAAAGTGAGCTGCGCTAAAGCAATATCATTTTATCATTCGGTAAAGCGCCCTCTATATGCGACGCAAACCACATATGTGACGCTAACTAGAAGCGTGACACTGTTAACACGCAAAAATATTTTTGTTGTTTGTTTGGAGTGAGGAGGAGGGGCACACCCGCGCCTGCGCCAGCGACGACGGGAACCACGGCAATGCGGCTCGTGGGGTGAAGGCCCGCCTCGCACTCACCCGCGCACAAAAACGAATGCTCGCTCTCGCCTGGTGCACCGTGCATGTCGCTTTGCGCTTCGTCGTCAGCGGGCGGGGCAGCCGTGAAAGATGCATTGTCATGCCAAAATGTGGAGCAGAATTCCTAAGTTGTGCTTGGGGAAAGTTCGTTTTAACAAGGTTGTCCCCCGCTGTTACTTTGTTACATAGAGGTCGCAAATACATGTGCTTCTATGGAGCAATGGCGGGGGATAGAAAAACTTTGTTATATCGAGGAATTCGTTATATGGAGGTTCGTTATAAGCAGGTTTAGCTGTATGTGAAACAAACGAGATGCACATTTTATTGTGCTACATCCAGACAGCAATCATTCAATATGCGTAGCCAAGTGCAAAAATTTTAGTAGCAGCACTGAATTTCGTAAAGTGTAAACGTCCTCGCGACATTGCTGTGCAGCCCGAAGGTTGTGTGGGAATAGTGGTTTTCACGTGGCAGGTATCGTAGCATTCATCCTTTCAGCAAGGAGTAGAGAGACGTGGGCTGTTCCTCTGTTTCTCGGAGCACTAGCTCGACGAGCTTTTGTTCTTGATTATACACACTATCCCATTTCAAAATCAGCAAAGACTAGTAAGCTTTATTAGTGCATGTGCTAGCGAATAAATAGGTTAGCTGGCAACCGGGGGCATAGCCAGCTAGATAGTTGAGGGGGGGGGCTTGAACCTCCCCGAGAAACTTTACATTTTGTACGTGTTGATATACATGCGTACATGCTCTAACGAATTCGAAGGGTTTGAATTTTCTCTACCCCATCACCCGGACACTCCTAGAAAAAATTTCTGGCTCCAGAAATTGCTTGCTATTGTACACAAAGTGTTTTCCTTTTGTTATGGCAGAAAGCTTGTGGTTCCTGGTTTGCCTGTACTATCATTAAATAGAATGTGAAGAGACTGGGAGATATGTTCCATGTAATAGGAGTTTTGTTTACTGAGAAATGAAGAAGGGTGCAGAATACAGGTATGAAACCAATCTTGTCCAAATGCACTTGTTTCATTGAAGCAGTAGTTCTGTTTAAGGGGTTTCCATTTACTGAGAGTCTACTGTATGTGCTTGTTTCACTCCACGCTTCGGGACAATGGTGGTGCCAGGATTTTTTTTTTTTTACTGGGCGGGCACTCATGACAAGCAAGTACCTATGAGAATAGGTTTCAGGGGCGGCTCAAGGTGGTGGGCAACGTAAAAGGCCAGTAAACAGGCATCGACTGTTTCTTTTTTACATTGCCCGAAAGAAGCTCGCCAAGTCGTACAGTAGACCACGGTGATCACATTATCCGGATATCTTAGCGCTGCCCACCGCGCAGACCTTTCATTTTGAAAAATGATTCCCGAGCCTGACCAATCCCTCTCGTATGTGCTGTGACAAAATCTTGCCCATGGGCAACTCTACATACCACTGTGCTCATCGATGGGTCTAAACCAGGTCTCGACGAACAGTCGTCAGTTTAACGTCAGTTCCGATCCCCTCCCACCGCTACGAAACTGCACCTTGTTTTTTGGCCCTGCACCAAAACTGTTTCGGCCACGCAGTTGTTGCGCGTATATCCCTTGCACATCGTAGCACCTGCACGCACTGTACCTGCACCACGGGTCATCGTCGCCCTCGGCTGTGCGTCGTCATGGCATGTCACCTTAGAGATTTATATCCTCCACGACCCTTTCAAGGCACGCGTGTGACAATGTAAATAGCAGTAAACAGTACACAAGTAACGCAACCAAGATCTACAGCAAACGGAAGTGCATTGCGACTGACTGAGCTTGCCGATGACTTCGATTGTCGACATTGTGTCATGTTGCTGAAGTGGGTGGTGTCACGACAGCAGGGTAAGTGTCACGAAGTGGGTGGTGTCACGACGGCAGGTTCCTATGTCGTGGTGGAAAAGGGTGGCAAGGCCATGTGAGAATTCAAAACGTGCCAAAAGTGTTGTTATAACTCTTTTTTACCTTTCTTATTACAACACGTACTCCTGAAATTCTTGCGGCAGCATGTTCATATAGCAAAAGGGGGCTTATTTTCATTCATTGCAATTTTCGGACCTCCGGGTTGTTTAGGTAGTCTTTTAAGCATTGCATTGTACTGTGTGCTCCTTGGGTGGGGATGATGCAAAGGGAGAGTGGGCATCCCCTGATGTCCTGTCTGGTGCCACCCCTGCCTCGGGAGCAACATTTACTATTCAGTTTCTTATTGCATGGCTTTATTTGGATAACTAGCTGTTTGTCAGTGCTTTTCTTTCTTTTGTTTCAGTCTAAGGCGGACATCTATGCAGTGTGTGGCGTCCTCAAGGACTTCTTGCTCTCGCTCCACGAAAGCCTCGTCACCAAATCGCTGTGGCACGTATTCGTCGCCGCAACAGGTGAGGCCTTGGAGTGAGACTTCGATGGGTCTCATTGGAAATTTCGGCCATACGAGCATACTGGAAGGTGTAAGGTGTTATCAGGAATGTGCCACACTTGTGGCATTCGATGCAATGCAGTTCAACAGGATCTTAGTGTCCTTTTAAAAGTGTGGTCACTATTGCAATGATATTGAAAGCACATGATGACAGGCCATTGTACTTAATGGCTTTTGTTGAGTAGCAGTTGCTGTCAACACATCTAGGACACCACGCTTTTCGTTGCACATCTTCATTCGAAGCCCGATTCATGTATTCATATATATATACAGTTAAACCTCGTTATACCGAGATGGGATATAACGAAATAAAGGATATAATGAGCAAATCCTGATTCCCCTTGAATGTCCCCATACAAACCAATGTATTCAAAACCTTGTTTTAACGAGGCAAAATTTGCATGTTATGGGATATAACGAACAAATTTTGTTAGGAAGTAAAATTTTGAGCCGATGTCACGACAGTGCACAACGCGAATTTGAGACGGCGCGCAACGCGAGAACTGTATTTAGCAGTTCAAAACTCCCGCCACGCGCCCTCCAGCAACGTGCGCAAAGCAGACGGCACGCGCTGTTTCCGGAGGAGAGGTTGCTGCACGTGCGCCGCTTGGCTACCATAAGGTCCCTAGATAAAAAAGTTTTCGAAAACTTTTTTATCTAGGGACTTTAGGCTACCACCGACAGTAGCGCTCCGCAGCTCCGCGAATGTCTCGCCCTTTTCTTTTCTTTTGTGTCTTCTTTATATTCTCCCTCCCCCCTTTCTCATGGCGCTGAGGCACGCTTCCTAATCTTACATACCCCCTTCCCCTTGAGTTACCGGTTCCTAAAGGGCAGCGCAAAAGAGCGCCCCTTCTGCCCCTTCCACTTCACAGTCACTTTTTCTGCAAGTGTTGTCGCTCGCCGACGTGAGATGCGTTGCTTTTGCGTGCGTGTTTCTTCTCTTTTTTGATCGCTTCCGCCTTATCTTTTATCGTGCTGCGCTCGTGATTCCAGTGACATGAATGCACCAGGCGGGAAGCGAAAACGCATAACGCGAGATCAGAAGGCGGCTATGATAAGAGCCGTCGAATCGGGGACCAAGAAAGGCGACGTGGCAAGAGACTTTGGCGTATCGACGAGCACACTGTCAACCATCTTGAGCAAGCAGGAGTCCATCATCGATGCTGTCAGTGATTGTAACGAAACCAGTGACGATGACTCTGTCGACGAACAGGAGGCAAACATGCCGACGGCGTCGGAGGCATTAGACGCGGTCGCCGCTACTTCGGCGCTCACGAGGGCGGCGAAGATGGCTTGAACATTGCGGCCGCAGCTGAGCGAGCCATCGTTCGCATCAGGAAGATGCATCAACGTTCAATTACGGACTTCTTTGCAGCTAAGTCTGCCTGAAATGTAAGCTGTGTATATTGAAGTGCATTAAAACAGGTGCATGACTTTTTCCTTTTTATTTGGGAATGCGGTTATTTTGTTGCATACCACCGTGTGGCGGGATGCTATTTCGGCCGCTATTTTTTCGGGGTAAGTACAGTGCATAAGTTTTGCGGTAAATGCCCGCTACGGCTATAACGAAATATTGGTTATATCTAGCAAATAGCGGCAGCCCTCCAATTTCGTTACAACGAGGTATATATATATATATATATATATATATATATATATATATATATATATATATATATATATATATATATATATATATATATATATATATATATCATCACATAGCTGTGACAGTGAAGAAGCCAGCAGTGAACCTGGTAAAGGCTGAACTCTTCGCTGGGCAGACCTATACTCGGCAAAGGTGATGGCAGCAAGCATGGTTACCACTTCTCTCTGTGATATTTGATGAACAGCATCTACTTTTATACGTTCATCACTGCACATTCCATGGCTATCATTGGTGTCCACATACGTAAGTTACAAAATGTACTCATCGGTGTGTGTTGTGTATGCAACATTAGAGAAGATTTCTCTGTACTGAAACTATAGCGCGCACACACGAGGACACAGACGAAAGGAACACAAGGGCCAGCGTACACTAACAACTGACCTTTATTAATAAGAAAACAGAACATATACTTTTTTCAGCACCTTATGATCACAGTACATGAGCGAAACGGCACACTACATTCCTTCACATAAACCAATAAATCCTTCGACATAGACGGTGCAATATCAGGTCTTGTTCAGCAAGTCAATTTCTTTTTTATTTAGTGGTACAGAAGGGTGACTGTCGCACATGTCTTCAAGTGTAGAGATATGCCACGCTTCTGCAATTTCCTTTGTTGTCTGATTAGGGTGAACGTACAGAACATCGCTAAAGTTTCAGTATGCAGCAAAGCCTACTAGCGTGCCTTTTTGTATTATTAAAGATTTCTCTACATTGAAGCATGTCCTGCCCGGAGTGATATTTTTTACATCTTGAAGCTTTGTTGACAAATAAGTGCCAGGTGTATCAGGGTTTCGCGATCTTTACAAAGTCTGTTTTTGGACCCTTAACAACCACGTTATGTTCACACATCACTACTCGCTCTCGTCTCCATAAGTTTATTACTGTAGTGCTGTTTGTTGCAGTGGTACAGTGGTTACCTTACGGTACTCCACCGCTGACCTGAAAGTCCCAGGTAAGGTCCTAGCTTGTGTGGTCTCGCATCGATGGAGATGAAATGCTGGAGGTCCGTGTACGGTGCAGTGTCCGTGCTCATTAAAGAACGCCAGACGAGCGAAATTGCCGCAGCACTCCCCTGCAGTGTGCCTCATAATCATGTTGTGGTTTTGGTGCATAAAAGCACTGATATTACTAACCCACTTAAAGAAAAAAAAAAGAAAAGAAAAGTTGGTCAGAATGATCAAAACGAATTTCTTGCTCACTTTGTGGGGCTTTTTTTTTATGCAAATGAGTTTTACGTAATCCCGCAAAGGGGTGGAACGGGTTATGAAAAAGAACATTGACAATCGTCCGTTTGTAGCGCGAAGCCGCTACGAAATTCTCTCAAACTTCTTGTCAATAAAAGCTTCTTAGTTGCCGAAAAATTCGACCTGTCCCAGGGTTTCAACCTGGGACCAATGCCTATCCGGAGTTTTCGCTCTACCAATACACGGAACCAGAAAGCTAGTAGTTGGCGGCACGGGGGCGAATTCATCGACAACCTGAAGAGCATGGATTTAAGTAGGGATGCGAATGAGTTCATAACCCCTTCCAATGGATTTTCTCGTGGCTTCGGGCTACAATCGGGTAATTGTCGATTTCCCCTTTCATAGCTTTGTGGCATCGGAGCCTACAATGCAGAGGAAGAAGAGAGAGAGACAGGAGGAGGAATAAACTCTAGTGAAAAAACATGGACAACGGGGATGCCATCTGGCATCAAAAAACAGTCGATATAGTCATTGGTACTACATGTTGGCGACGAGTATAGCAGTCATCAAGCATGAAAAGTTTACTAGTTTCGAAACAGTGACTAAGCGGGCGCATTGGTGTATGTGCACATATCCGTTTCAAAGAGCGCATAAGCAAGACAGAAGAGACCACACAACACAGGTGCTGTGTCTCTGTTGTGTCCCATTTCTGCACCATTTGGAATAACTACAGGTTAATACTTGTAGTTTATTATATACTCTGTGCCATGCGTAGCTGTAAATTCTACAGAAACTGGAAAGCCACGTTTCTTCAGCTGCTTGAGTAGCGAAATTTTGAGTGGTAAAAGAATTCGAATAGTAAAGTTTGAGTGAAAATCGAAACAAATAATTTCTGAAATAATTTCTGCATATTTCTCTAATACTTCGCAGTCACATTACAGAGAAAAAGTTGCCTAAGCGCTATATTTTGTGCTTCTGTGTGTTATTGTAATAGCAACAATGATGATGTATTAACATGTCACTGCTACTCTGATTAGAGCAAAAGCTGGGCCAATAAAGCTGTACAGTCTGGTATTTATAGTTTATAGTTTCGACATTATGCGTAATAATAAATTAGATCTTGTGGCTGTGATTATGTTGATATCTCTTATAATTTGTTAGTATTCGTCTATTTTTAATTAGGAACATTGGGACGCTTGGGGCCTTGCTCTGCTCGTAGAAGTGCTTATCCCAGAACACAGTGACACATGCGGAGTTATACGTTTTGTTGACCGAACTTCTGGTGTAGCTTCCACAGCATTGAGTGCTGGCTACGGATTGGAGTGTAGCTTCCTTTTGCCACGTGTGGCCATTGTGACAAAATAAAGAATGATCATTATTGCACCCCTGAATGCTACCCCAAACCTTTTTTATTTGCCTTAGTGGCTACAGTGCTCGGCTGCTGATCCGGAAGTTTCGGGGTTCAGTCTTGGCCGCGGCAGCCACATTTCAATGGAAGCGAAGTGGTTTAGGCCCCCGTACTTGTGCGATGTCGGTGCATGTTAAAGGACACTAGGTGGTCCGAATTTCCGGAGCCCTCCACTACGGCGTCTCGTAATTTCAGGATGTCATACCCCATATATTTAAATCATTAACCTTTCTTTTTATCGGTTCTCTCGCCCGTGCAGAGCTGGAGCACGATGACCGGGTGTGGTCCATGTGGCAGGCGGTGATGCAGCTTCCTCCGCCCAATCGGGACACCCTGGCCGCTCTGGTGGTGCACTTGCAGACGGTGGCCGCTCACCCCGAGACGAAGATGCCCCTGAGTAACCTAGCGCGCATCTTTGCACCTACCGTGGTCGGGTGCTCGGTCAATGACACGGCCTCAGTGCCCAACCTCCTTCTCGAGATGGAGCAGCAAAACAAGGTACGGGAAAAAACGTATTGTGTGCATTGAATGCGCACGCCTTCAAACTTTGTAGTTCACCTGGGATACTCCTGAATTTGGAGCGGTCCCTCCGATCGTACTGGTACAATCATAAGCCTCTCAAGAAAGTGCTAGCACCGCCATAAAAAGAAAAAAATCTTGAAGGTTCTGCTTTGTGTTCCCTTAGGGTGACCTGAATGCAAAAGCTATTGTCCTTTCGGTAGGTGACTATGGTTGTGCACTTTACCCCATTCCAAACTCATCCCCATACATGATATAGAGAGGGGGCACTGGGGAAAAACTTTGTTCCTCCTGAAGAGGAACCCTATGCACGGGACTGAGCTGATCCAGCTGATAAGTAGACAAAGAGAGCAACCGGCTAGGGAGTTGACCAGCTATGGTACACCAGTTTCAGAATGCACAGTACAATAGCACGTAGAGAGTTATCTCTGTTGGAAATTTTGTTAGAAATAAAAAAAAAGTAAGCTGACACAGAGGTTTTTATACTAGATTATGTTTTTGTAATAGTTTAAAAAGCACCCAATCCGGTATTTGTATGGTGCGTAACATAGAGTTAGCCATATTTCACGGATGTGCGAAGCCCCGCGAAACTTTTGCCTGCTCTGCCCTTCCCTGGATAGGAACTCTCTCGTCATGCATGCCCCCCCCTCTAAAAGAAAAAAAGCGGCCACCACCCTAGCATGGTTTCGTTCGCACAAGTAGCACTATTTTTATTTATTTATTTATCATTGTACCCACAGCGCCCAAGGGCATTACAGTGGGAGGGGGGGGGGGAGAGAATACAAAATTTCAACACAGAATACAAATACTCACACTTCTGCATCACAATAATAACACACTTTTTTGTCAACTATGTAGTGGCACGCAGGAGTACACAATACAAAGCAGCTTTACAGTACCTTTCCATTATTACGCATCCTCGCGAGTACGCTACTCTATACCCTGAAGTAAACATGAAAATACTTCGTGTAAAGTAACCTCTGCTACCTCAGAGGGCAACCTATTCCACCACGCTATCGTTCTGGAAAAAAATGACATTTTAAATGCGTCAGCTTATTTCCCTTATTTTCTTGGCATGATCTAGTTGCTGTGAAACGTGGTCCGATTTGCAAAACTATCGCGAGGGGTCCAGACATGTTCGGTTATGAAATATGTTGTGAAAAAGTTTCACCCTCAGATATTCTCTTCGCTTGTCTAGAAGTTCCCAATCGAGCTTTTCTTTTGCTTTTGAAACACTGGAATTTCTGGTACAATCAAAGCAGACGAACTGGACAGCCATGTTTTGAGCCCTTTCTAAATTGGACACGTCACATGCCTTCCACGGATCCCACACAGCACAAGCGTAATCTAAGATAGATCAAATGTTAGACATGTATAGTAGTTAAGTCTTGGCGTCAAGTGGTAACTCACTTGCATTTCTGCGCAGAAAACCTAACACACGTCCTGCTTTACTTGTGACGCGATTGATGTGACGGCTCTAGGAAAGGTCCGGTGTAAAATATACACAGAGATGCTTGTGTTTGCAAACTGTTAGCAGGCTGGTTGAATTAACAGTATAAAATGAGTCATGGGTGCCTTTTTTTCTAGTAAAACACTTATGCACTGTTTTTATTTTGTATTAATGAACATACGCCACTTATCACACCATTCAGAAATTGTGTCGAGATCGTTTTGAAGAGTCATCAGCAAATGATTTGATATATGAGGAAGTACCTGAACAAATGTCCTTTATGTAGATAAGGAACAATAGCGGACCCAAGACTGACCCTTGAGGCACTCCAGAGGACACATCAACTTCCCGGGATGTCTTATCATTGATAGGAACCTTTCGCCTTCTCAAAATTCAAATACTCGCTTATCCCGTTGACAACCGTATCATTCACTTTATACATTTTAGTTTTTCAATCAATAAAGAGTGGGGTACTACGTCAAAGGCTTTTTTAAAATTTCGGAACAAGCAGTCAACAGAGAAATCCTTATCTAAAGCAGAGGATAAGTCGTGTTTGAATTCAAGTAACTGTGTTGTGCAGTGGAACTTCGATCATACGTACCCCGGTTTCGCGGAGACCTGCATTTTACGACGAGTCAGTTTGGTCCCGGCAAAGTCCACATATGGTTTAACGATGCAGTTTTATGCTGACCCGGCATCTTATGTCGACTTTCCGTCGGAAAGAAAAAAACCACCTTTACTTGAATCACATGTTGACCAAATATATACGAGTGCAAAATACAAACTTGCGTACCCCAAGGAGGACTACAGGAAAAGTAGTCGTCTTCGTCGAATGGAAAATTTATTCTCCCGAAGTTCATGCACTTCTACATATGCCTCAATCGTGTGCATATGTATCTGGGGTCGTTACCTAGTCGAGCTTTATCCACATGGATTAGGTTCAGCTGACCAAAAAGCTTATATTTTCGCATTTTCGGTCTGTGGAAACATTTCGTGGTCGATGTACGGCTCATCTCCTGCCTCTGTCACATTCGCAGTCATTGGTTTGCGCACGCATAAGGGCACGACGCAGTTGCTTTCGCATGCAAAATTACATTCACTTGACGTCGACGTTCATAACAACAGGACACCACTAGTAGCACTTTACGAGGCAACAAATTACAACGCGCACAGCTCAGGCGCGCACGAACACATTGTGCATAAACTCGTTGTCCGTCATCATTATGCGATAGCAATGGCACTGTGTCTGACTCGTCTGATGAGAGGCTCAGAGCAACACAGTTTCGTTCTCACGCGCAGGCAATTTTCGGACTCTATTTATCGGTAGAAAGATGCGCGTTGGATTTTATTGTTTTTAAGGCTGAGCATAAAGATTCGCTCGGACCACCTTCAGCTAATTATTGCTGCCGTTAGCTACCACTGGCAACAATAATTTAATCTACTCTCATTGCAGAGGCAGAAGGTGATGCCGTGGGCTTATTTTGCCAGTCTGTGCCCGCTTTTCGGGCAAGGCTGAGTGTCGCGGTCTATTATCTTAGCTTTTTGATTATACGACGCCCGGGTTATACGAGGGTTTTGCGTGTTCCCCTAAAATTTGTATAATTGGGGTTCCACTTACAGGAAAAAGGACTATGAAAGCCGTGTTGCTGAGAATTAAGTAAGGAGTGCGTGTTCATATGAGTCATAACATTGATAAACAGAACATGTTCAATTATTTGCATGCAACACTAGTGAGTGAAATTGGCCTATATATATAAGTACTTCGCGGCTCACTCTTGCGAACGGGCACTACGTTGGCAAGTTTCCAGTCATTGGGTAATGAAGATTTTCCCAACGACTTATTGAAAATGATGCACAGATATTTAGATACTTTGCACTGGCATAACGATAGCAATGCAGGTGACAAATCATCAGGCCCTGTGGCTTCAGAGGCATTGATGGATTTGATAAAAGCCTCTATTTCGTGCTGATTAATCACAATATCACTCATTTGTTCCACCACCACCACCTCAGAAGACTCTGCGAAAGTGTCAGTCATGTTATCCCGAGAGGTATACACTGAACTAAAAAATGAGACAAGCACTCAGCTTTTTTTACATCTTTATGGATGGTGGTGTTGTTGTTATGAAGGGTTGGAATCGATAAGACGTCTTTGCTGTTTGTCTTAAAGAATTTCCACAGTTTCTTATGGTGCTTCTTTATGCGCAGGTGAAATGTATGAAAGAATTAATCTTTACCTGTTTTTAGGGCTGCTTTCATATCAACAGTATTTTGAAGTTTATCTCTCATACTTAACGAAGAGTTTTTCTTATAACCAGAGTAAACATGCGCATGTTGCCTGATTCTGTGTTTAACGTCACACGAAAACCATGGTTTGCTTTTGCTATGCCTGGCAGCGAGAAACCATGAAGGCACATGCTTTTCGCGCAGTTCCAGCATTTTCCCTTTAAATGTTTGACATAGCTCTTTAACATTCATAAATTCCACCTGCGTTTCAAATGTGTCATAGAAAGAGTTTAAAGTGAGGGATATATCAGAGATACGTGCTTTGCCATGGCTGAAAATTCTACGGGCGTTACTGTTCTAAATTTCGTCGTATGGCAAGTTCATATTACACAGGACAGCGTCGTAGTTGCGTATGCCTGGCAGCACTAGTGTAGATCGCGTCGACTTGTGCGCATTGGTTAAAAGCAAATCTAAAACATTTGTCGCTCTTGTGGGCTCTAGAACAAGCTGTGTTTACCAAAAGAGGCTGCATGACCTTAGCAGTTCTTTGCTTGACTGCCTGCAAGCACTAGAACTGGGATCTGCCTGTGAGCAATTAATGTCTGGAAGATTGAACAGTGATTACTTATTTATTGGTGGAGATCTCACTCTTTCAATTGCGTTGGTAAGTTTTTCAAGAACGTTAATCTTACTCCCTGGTGAGGGATAGAGTGAACATACCAATGCTGATCGACCAATTTTCTGCCTAGTCTTTACCCATAACATTTCCCTTCCAATGCACTCAATATCTGTTATCTGGGAACGAATTGTCGCATCTACTAGGACAAGCACTCTGTCGCCAAAACAATTTCGATCCCTGCGATAGCAAACATAACCACTTGAAAATACATACTTCCTCATCAGCAATATCCGCATCAAGCTAGGATTCTTATCCAAGAATGATAGTCGGACTAGTCATTTTTATAGCTAGCGTTCCTTTAATCCTTAGTTTTTTTTGAATTACATTTATTTTGTACAAACCCAAACAAAACTTTCTAATCAGATTACATAAATTACCTGTACATAGCAAAAGCTGTAAGTGCAGATTTTTTCCCTTTTTTTTGGTATAAAGCATCGTTGTGACATCCATGCATGAGAAAGATGAGTGGACACGGGGACTTGCTCACGTTATTTTTCGGCTGCACAATCTTTTTGTTGGAAAGACTGAATCACTATGTCGCATGTGGCTATGACAAATTGTGGGTTCTTTTCCATTCGACCTCTTTTCAGGTGATGGAAGTGTTGCTATCCCTGCCAGCTGACTACTGGAACCAGCTGTTGGACGTCTAGCTCAACGCAAAGAAGGAAAGCCCTTGGTACCATGAAACCGGTGTTTGGTGAGCTCCGGGTGCCTAAATTCTGTCATTCCACGTTGTTCGTTTTGCACCAAAACAGCATTCGTACAAGGCTATCAATTGCGGATGCTTAACATGTCAGATGTTACCTGTGAAGGACTGCCTATGGATGCATCAAATTTACCTATTCTTTTAAAGCTCTTTGTATTCTCTTGCAACGGAAATAATGACAAAATACATTCACATGCATATTATTGTAATTAGTTCTAACTGTAATTAAAACTTTATTATGAAGTCATTATTGTTCTGTTTTTGCATAATTATAGAATAATCGGTGGATGAAGTTATAAGAAAATTTTGTTTTCTTTGAGTCTTTTTCAAGCAAAAAAAAATTATATATCAGACAGTGGCATAGCGGAGCAAATTTTTGAACACAATAGTTCCTTCAGCAAAGTGATCATATGCAATAGTTCACTTCAAACTGAAGCTAGATGATCGACCTCCTATGTGAACAATGAGTCAATTCGTTCAAAGTTCCTTTCCGTGCAGGTGAAAATGCTTGAGGTCTGTGCGCTTAGGGTTAAGCACATGTTAAAGAACACCAGCTGGTCGAAGTTTTGGGAGCCCTCTACAGCTGTGTCTCTGATAACACGAGGTGGCATTATCTTGGTTTTGGGATGTTCCTGAACAGTGCACAGTGTGGGTATGGGCCACAGGTGATTGACCCTTAGTATCTACCCAGTAACGACAAGAACAGATGTAAGGAATTTTAACGCACGAGCATTAAGAAAAAGCTGACATCAGCAACGTTGACCCGGTGAATGCAAAGAATAAATGTCAGGATTACAGCAGGAATCGAACCCGATACTGTGTGGCTATCGAGTATTTTCCACAAAGCCATGCCAGCTCTCGGAGCTACTTTTCAAATAGACGCTAATGTTCGTTCAATGTCAATTGTAGTTACAGTGTTGGCTATCCAATTTCATAAACATTACATAGGTTCTACTCGTATGATATAGCTGTCACGTCAAGTTAAGGGGACACTAAAAGCAACTATTAAGTCGACGTTGATTGTTAAAATAGTGGTCCAGAAACCTTGTAGAGTTACTTTTGTGCCAAGGAAGGGCCAATTCTGAAATAAAATCGCGTTTTATTAATCTGCATCTGGTTAGCGCACTTCAAATTACCCGCCTCAATTAAGCAGATCGACTGGACCGACTCGCGTCACTGTTGCCGTGCACAACGTTGCCCGGCTTTACTGTGCTAGTAGCAGCAGGCCGAAAGCAGCGGGAGCCGCTGCAGCAACAATGGCCATTTATTGATTTCCCATCATTGGGTCCAAGATTGCAGACTTTTTTTTTTATTTGACTGCGCCCCGCTAGATGGCACCACATGTCCAGTGTAACTACGCGAAAATTGAATTTTTGAACCATTTGCGCCATTCCCCATAGTAACGACTGGCAGTTCTTTTTTTTTAACGAATCAAACAAGAACGAACGGGCAGAATTTTATTGCGTCTCTTAATGCACGGAAGGTTCTTCATTTAGTGCAGCTAGGTCGATTACTAGGGATTGCTTGTAGGCGGTCGATGTCACCGGAATCATTTTGAGTGTCCTACTGCGGCGCATGTGTTCTTGTGCATTTATCTAAATTTCTCGGTAAGTAGGGCACTGTTGTTGACAATATTGTTGTTTTAGACGTTGCAGCAACTGTTGTAATGCACCACGGCTCACGTAATGCCGCAAGGATTGCTGACACTGTAAATATTGCATTCGATAAGATTTCAGGAACCATGCTTGCCAATGTTTTTCTACTGAAAGCAGTGTTGGCTTGGCTCTGTTTGGCCTTATGAAGAGTGCAATCTACTATGTGCAGCTGCTGTGTTCCTATGTCAGAACTATGTGACAAATAAGTGGGACTGACCAAACATGGGAAGTGCAGTGCAACTGTAGGTTAATATAGAAAAGGGTAAAGTTTAAAAACGCATATATAAAGAAGGTATCAAAAGGCCATTTTTTAACATTGCTGCACGTGAAAAAAGAAGCAGTAGCTCCCAAGTATGCCGACGCTGCTTGTACTTTTTGATAGACTGCAAGCGTTTCAGAATTTCAAAGATTGGTTTCCAAACTTCTATCAGTCCAAAGCTTTGAGCACGCTACATTTGTGCTGTCTTGAATGACTCCACTAAAAGAACAACGAACACTCTAGCTGTTAATTCTCAGTCACAGGAAACGCAATTCTCCAGTGCGTATCTAATTGAAAGTACCTTAAAAAGATGTGCGAGATGTTTTCGGTGCAACTGTTTCTTGCTCATGCCCACAGGTTTGAGCAAGCAGCAAATATTTTTCGGGAGGTTAAATAGCATTCGCTCGCCCATATCTGCGAAGTTGAAGCAGGGATATGTCGCTGTGCAGTGGAAAATTGTGGTTTATAGCATCGCCTGCGTGATGCAGCAAGATTGCTTTATGGTTCGAAGAGGCTGTTTTAAATGATATTTGTTATATCCGGGTTCGTTATATCCGGAAATTTGTCAGGTTTATTCCTAACACTACACATATTGTAAGACCATTTTTCATTTACTTCACTATAAACAATATTTTGTTATATCTGAGTTTGTTATATCGAGGTTCGAGTGTAGAATCGAAAACATTAGAGAAACTTTTGATTAGTTAAAATGAATGCAGCTTGCACCAAGTTCTAATGCTTCATTTTTTTTTCAGAATTCGTATTACGGCTGTTACCAGTAGTATTGTCATATTGGTTTTTTTGTAACTTTCAGACGGCCTGACCTGGTGTGCAAGGGGCCCTGCCTTGATCTCTCGTCCCCCAAGACAATGCGGTTGACAAGGACACCCTGGATTCCTTTTTTTTATTCATGAACTTTTATTTTGATTTATACACTTTTATTTTTTGTTGTAGACTTTTAGTTTTTATTTACACAGTCCTTGTATAATGCATTATTTTAATGAACTTGTGTTTTTAAACCCTTTTTCTGCACATTGAAAGTATTGCAGTGCAGCTTTTTTTTTCTTGTGAGCGACTTGGTTTCTGGTTTGACTCTGGACCCCTTTCACAGTGAAATGTTGTTGCAGCAGTCTCGTTTAGCAGTAAAAATGCCTTCCTATATTCACTGTATTGTAAAAAGTGGAGCAGGTCAATGTTCTACCACAGGGGGAAAAAACTCTCTTTACTATATCGGACAGCTTTGTATGTTGAAAGTTGACTTGCAGTCGAGAACAAAATTATGAAGACATTCCTTTAGCGGTTGTGCTGGAAGTCATCGGAGCATGCGCTGCAAACTTGGGCTTGCCAATCCTGCAAAGTGAGCAGGCAATGGAAATAGAGTACAGGAGACAGTATATGTTTCTAATAAGTCTTTTAATGAGGCTCCAGAAACTCCATATTTATTAGAGATGTCCTCATTTAAAATTCGACCACCAGTGCCCCTGAGCTTCCTGTCCAAATTTTTAACTCTAGCAAACGTCCGAATGTTCGAAAAAGACTTGTCTGGGACATCAGATTTGACACTCTTTTTTTTTTTTTTTTTTCACAGGATGGCACATTAACAGTCTACCATATGTCGTCAGAATATTTGCGGATGTGCACTAAAGTTCTGAACATTTGGCGCTAAACATCCACAGGATGTACTGGGGATTTGTGTTTGTGTCATGGCAAAAACAAAGGAATATACAGGATACGGCACTAGATTAGGTGCAAGACCAGTCTTTTCTCATTTTTTTTAAATGCTAAGTATTTTTTAGTGAACTGCAGGCACTTGGGGCGTTTCTATCTAACTACGTCTGGTGGCTCTCGTGATCCTCTTTTTAACTTGGTGTAGTTCGAAACTGGTGGGGGCGTGGGCAAGTGATTTTAAGGAATATGACTGCGTGGTCATGAGCTGAATAGTGGGAAAATCCTGTCACGTACTTTCTCAAAGTCCTTTCTTAAGACACGTGAGGCACATACTTGTATACCGTGGGCCTCGTTATGCAGGTATAGATCACAGCTGATTGGCAGTTGATATCTACCCCGAAACAACGGAGATAAATATCAGTGGCTTAAGTGTGAGAGCTTCAAGAGAAGGGAACATTTGCAGCGTAGAACAGACAAACGCTCAGATAAAAAAAAAAATTGGCATTTTGGCAGCTATTGAAACCAAGTATACACCATAGCACTCGTCTTCTTGTCCTTTGTAGTCGTTCTGAGCTATACCTATAACAATCGTCATGGCCTACCAACAAGCCCAAACTGCCACGCTTCTGAAACAAAGCGTTCCATGTGACAATCGCGTATTCTACCACAGAGTCGGGTCTTGAAACTGCTTTGGAAAAAGGCACTAGGTAGGCGTAAGGTCGGTGCAACATCAATTGTTGCTGCAGTGCTGACCAATTTTATAACAGTACATATATAAACGAATATATGACGTAGACATCGTGCCAAGTTAACGTCAATTATGGTTTCAATGTTGAGTCTAGTTTTATAGTAGTATAATAAACATTACGTTTGTATTTCTATGATTCAGCAAGCTATATTCAAGCGTTGATCGAACGCAGAGGGAAATGCTAACAAAAGTTAGGCGAGATTTTCACACCACACTGTAAACCGCACTTGTTTCAGTAATACTGACACTTGTGTTTCAATTCATGTGCTGATGACAATCTGATCATAACTTACCCAGAGTAGTGGCGCCAATACAGGCCAGTGCAGTGAACGTTTCTGGCAAGACTGGGACGTGTGCACAACCACTGCATTTACTGTCAATTCACCTCGTAATACCCGTCTCAAAGCCAAAATAATTAAACATACGTGTGAACATTGCGCTTCGCCTGACCAACATCGCAGACTACGACAAGAACATGTCAGCCTGCTACTGCTGGTGCTCGGCCACATTTACACACACAAAGTGACACTCTGCCACACCTACCTGCACGATTCCCACTAGATTAAGCAAGTGCCCCTAACAAATTAAATCTCTGCCTACGCCACTGCCATTGGTGCATGGCAGGAAATACTTTGTGGTGGGAATACCGCTGTCTTAAAGGGGCCCTACAATGGTTTTCTAAGTAACCATCAATTGGCTTCATTAAAGTGGTTTATTGCCCGATGAATCGACCACCGCAAAATTTCTAGGATCTGCCAACACAAGAGGAGCTTCAGAAAGCAACTTCCCCTCCTCTGTCGTTTTCATGAGACAAAGGATTGGGCTTGTTGGTATAACATGATAAAGAGTGCTTACCTGCGCAAATGACAGGAACAGGGTCTGAACGGAACAGGGTCTGAACGACAGGGTCTGGGCGGAGGAACAGACAGCTTGCACAGGCGACTCAATTTTTGAGGGGCCATAAAGACCACCTTCACATTAACTCGCTGTGCCAGTTTCTTAAGATTGTGCACTATCTTGTGCATATACAAAACCACGGCGAAAGCCTGTCTAGCTGTGACAGGTTGGACTACGTTATCGTATCCTTTTGGCCTGAAGTTCACGCAGCAGGCCTTCGGCAACGGAAACTTGCACGTGGTCCGGGTAACCAGCCGACGTCAGCCTTGAAGATTGCTCACCAAAGCTTTCTGTAATCTTGTGCACACAGTATTTTCGCTGGGCATTCACGAAACAAGATTTCGCGATACCTCGCTAAATTAACAAATTTTGAATGCAGGGAATGAAATGGCAAAACGGGCTTATTTTAATGTGGTTGATACATCCAGCAAGTGCGTCCATTATTCAGGAATAGCTTAAAGTCAAGGAACCTGATTTCACAATTCTCGGAAAGTTCATGAGTAAGCTCAAAATGTTTGAAACCATTTTGCATCAGGTCTAAAACTGCAAGAGCATCATTCTTACATGATGCAACATCGTTGTCCATAAAATTTAAAAATCGTCTACGTTTCTGAAAATGTGCATCACATTAGTGTTAGTGAAAACTTCCAAAATGGATCTGTCTAATTTGCCTAAAAATAGGTCACTGACGATGGGAGCGATGCAAGAACCAATACAGATATCGGATTTTTGAAGTTGAGGTTTTCCATCCCATAGGATGTACGTCGACTGAAGGTAAAACCTTATAAGCTCTAAAAACCCACTGATGCTGACGCCAGACTGGGTCTGGAATTTTGAGGTGCCAAACTCGTCTATATATTCTCCAATGCATTGTAACAATGAGTCACGCGGAATAGAATAGTACAGGTCCTTGACGTCTACAGAGAAGGCGAATAGAGTCTTATTCCAACGCGACTAAATAAACTGTTGGACTTCACGTGAAATGGATAGTTTACTTTACCAGAAATGGATCGTTCACTTCTAGGCATTTCAAGGTTTTCTGCAGGTAGAGCGCAACAAATTTTTGCCAGGTATTATATTCAGATACAATTAGCCTAGACGGCATGTTGACCTTATGCATTTTCGCACTGAAGAAGGCTTCAAGGAAGTCTTCCTTGGCAACTGACCTGTTCTTATGGACACATACAAGGTTTAACTTGCGAATGAATTATCATTGTGTTCTGTGCATGACTGTTGCGACTGGTGACTGTATAAAAGCGGAGACCTTCGCAAGAAATAAATTGTTGGCAGTTCAGCGCTCTGTCTCTTCTCTCCTCCTGTCCTGTCGGTCTCTTGAGCACGCTGGAGGCTGAGCTGGGAGGGATGGCACTGGAGGAAAAAGCTACATCACGAGTTTGCCATGACATATGAGCAGTTTTTTTTCTTATTATCCTTTGCACGCCCAGCTTATCTTCAGTGTGATTGCGAATGCACGCGTTAGAGTTGCTGTGTATGCTACCTTACCAGTCTTCGTCGGGTTTTGCGAACAAGGCAAACTTTAGGGCACTTTTTGCAAACTCTCTCTCTCTCTCTCTCTCTCTCTCTCTATATATATATATATATATATATATAGTGTGTGTGTCTGTGTGATATAACAGACAATAATGCTAATATATCTCATTAATATTCTGTCAAACACTGGTAAACGAGCTCTTAACCTGAAGTATAAACTTTTGTCCTTAATATATGGGCCATTCCACTCCATTTGTCCCAACCAGGGTGCTCGCCGAAAATCAATTTCGAATAGTTTGAGAAAATTGCACACATATAGACATTAGTTCTAAAGTAGTATTTTCCCGAGATATTTTGAGCGGAAAAACTATTTTTGCACCCGTGACCACCATTTAAATTCATGAAATGGTGGAAAACCAGGTACGAAAAAAATTCTCTTCAACTTGACCACTTCAGGCATTATTTCAATACTTGCTTTTTTGCGTTTTTAGAGCAACATACTTTCATTATAAAACAGTTGCTTATGATAGCTTGAAAACTTTCACTCTTTAGAGGTAGACAAAACTGAGTAAGTTGTAGTGGCTTCGAGGATTTTTATATAAAACACAACCATCGATAAAATCCATAAATTATTTTTATCAAACTCTCCATAAAGCATACTATTTACAAACATATTTGTTTTGCCTATGTTTGGCGTATAGGCTCTAAAATAAAATCCTGTACTTGGCAAAAACACCACTTTGGTCTAAGTTGATTGATTGATATGTGGGGTTTCAGGTCCCAAAACCACCATATCATTATAAGAGACGCCGTAGTGGAGGGCTTCGAAAATTTCGACCACCTGGGGTTCTTTAACGTGCACCCAATTTTAACACACGGGCCTACAGCATTTCTGCCTCCATCGGAATCGCAGCCGGGATTTGATCCCGCGACCTGCGGGTCAGCAGCCGAGTACTTTAGTAACTAGACCACCGCGGCGGGGCCTCCACGGCTTATTAAAAAGAAAAAAAAAAGCATATTTACATGGCTTATTCCAATGCTTGAGAGATCTAATCCAAGCTTGAGAGAGCCAAAGTTAAGCCGTCTTTAGCACCCTAAGGTGGTCCTAGAAAAAATCGGGAGAAAAGCGCGTAAGATTGAGAAGCATATAGCGACTTTGTTCACAGAAAGTTTAATCGAAGTCATTTTTGTTTTAGGGAAGAAAACCATTTTTAAAGTTTGGTCCCACCATTGCATTGTTTTGCTATGGGGACAATACTAGAAGTGCTATTAAAACACTTTAGCGAGTATGCAACCACGTGACCCTTGTGACGATCCTATAACTACAGAGGACGTGACACGCTTGCTCTGGTCATGCACGGGCCTAGAGCAAGCGCGCCTTCGTCATCTCAGAACAACCGGTCACCGTCCCGGTCATCTTACGGACTTACGAGGGTGGATAAGAGGACCTTGCCACCGATCCTTGTTAAACTTTATGCATGAGTGTTACTTGTTTGTTTATGTGTGATGAGCTTCTGGTGTTCCTACGTATGCTTGTTACTCCAAAGGGCAATCTTTTGAATAATAATTAAAAAAAAAATGGATGCGAGCTATCTCAATTATCAGTCGTTTTCTTCGCTCTAATCCCAGTTAAAACAAGAGGAACTGTACCTCACTGTGAAGAACGTAAAAATAAAAATTATTTCCGCACAATTGCAGCGCATTCGGTGAGATAAATAACAAGCGGCGCACTTTTCTCGACCAACGTTTGAAATTTCTGTTTAGAACATTTTAAAAGTACCGCGTCACAGCAGGCGACACTACTGCCATCACAACACTTCTGTATTAATAAACGTGAACGCGTCAGGCCTGGGCCGACAATTAAAATATTCGTAAAAAGCCCTTCGTGTCCACTTATTCAAAACTGACAATGTAATAACGTTACTGCTCAAACACATATTGTATTTCTCCAAGCGGAAAACTCCGGTAAATTTTTATAGGTTGAGTGCCAAGTATATATCTCAAAGGCAATGTTTTTGTGTGCATAAAGCGCCAAAACGTTGGTGATAGACAATCAGCGTTATGTTTCAAAACCAAATGAAAACGTGTTTTTGGTTCTTTTACTAACTTATTAAGCACAAAAACGCGAAAAAAGTTGCTTCTTAGTTGTGAACTCTTTATTTAATAGTCGAAATCCGCCCTATTCTTCAAGAGCGCATCTCAAAAACTATGCTGTTTTAACAATCGAAATCGAAACTGCATTAAAAGGCAAGTAGCGTCACCACTATAACACACAGAAAAACTGCCCTAGTTGCAAGGCCTACTGGGTTGCCGAGCACCCCCCCCCCCTCCCGTTCTCACTGCTGCAGGGGGTGGTCTTGCAAGCTGGTTTTGCAAGGCCGAGATCTCGTTTACGTTTCGAGTTTATATTAACCGTTCGCTGATCTACTAGTTAACCGTTCTTAACTACACGCCTAACTTTTTATCTCTCGTTCTCGTCCATCGCCAACGTTCTGGCCCGTTGATGCGTTATCCCGCTTCGCCCGTTGGGAACTCTGAAATGAACATGACTGCGTCGGTGCCCAGGAGTACGGAGACCTTCGCTACGTCCGGTAAGCCTACGGATTGTTTGTTTCTCTCCGACTCGTCACGCATTTGCATGCCTGCCGATGGTGACTGTTGTCTTGCGACATCTCAAAGGCGTCGTCTAAAGTCGCTGGCACCGGCCAATGACCGAAGACAACGGCTACTAAAATCGATAGCCGACAACAACAATCGGACCAGCCGCGAGCAACGTCCAACGACTTCACTCCCCCCCTGAACGCGAGTTTCCTGTGCGAGCTCTCGCTGGAAAAAAAGTCCCGGCTTCTTATCTCGCGCATGCCAGTCGTCGCGGTTGACTTGGTCTGCGTGGTTTCCCCAAAACGGATGCGTTGTCGCGCGCGCCTTCTGAAATGGTTCGATTGTTCTGCGGTGCGGCGATAACGTTTCTTCTTTTTCGGTCTAAAAACTGGAACGGTCTTCGGAGCTTGTCCGGTTTCTAAATAGCGGCCGGTTAGCGGATGATGCAAGCTACCTAACCAGCTGGTTTCGTCTAATTGGCCTTTGACACGTTATTTCTTTGGAGAGATGCCGTGATCGTGCGCGTGTAGGAGATTTGGCGAACGTTGTCGTCAAAGAAAAGTAAATGCAGGATGCATCATTACTGAGGGCTATTATAGAGACCCACTTCTGGGAATGCAGCAAATGGGTTTCGGGGTCTAAAAATCGCTCTTCTTTTGTATTGACCATTCCTCTCGCTGACGCAAAAGAATATAAAGATAAAAAGCCGTTCTGGAGTGTCTGGGAATCCTGCTTTGGCAATTCCGATACCCGCATTTTCCTTGTAGAAGTTGAAAATTGAAACCTGCCTTTTTTTTTTCCAGCGCTGTTCAGCTGGTTTAGTTTAACGCGATGGCCATTACAGGGCCGCATGACATGCTGGCATCCCGTTGTGCTTTCGCTTTGTAATTATAATTGCATCATGTCTGCATATTTCTCTCGTGCTTTACTATCAAACGTTCCTATGACCGCGTCCTGTATGCAACGACAGATGCCGGATTTTCCCAATACTTTTTTCTTTTAAATAATGGCGGTGTCAATCGTCACTCCGTCTGTCGGGACAAACTGGTTTTTGTGGCCTGCTAGAAAAAGCCTCCCGCCTGCAGCTCTTTGCAGGCGGCGTACGGGGTTCCTTTTCTACGGCGTGATTTCTAATTCTAATGGATCTCTTTCCACGTAAGGGTTTTGGGAATGTAAAAACAAAGAACAGGACCAAAGCGTAGTCACACGTCGCTTTTACCGGCTGGCCTACAGAATCGCACAGCTGGTTCTTTCAGTCGCCTGATCTTCTGTTCGCTACGTCACGTCTGACGTCCGCTGGTATTTTTTATGTTAAGAGTTCTGTCAGCTGTTCGGTTTTCTGCGAAGCGGCGTAAATTTCGCCGTATAGCGAGTGTTCTCTGAGGATGGTAATGAAATTATTGTTCCGATGTTACGGCCCGAAAACCACGACGAGAGACGCCGTAGTGAATGGAGGGCTCCGGAAATTTCGACCACCTCGGGTTCTGTCAGCGTGTGCCTAAAACTATGCACATGGACGTCTACCATTTCGCCTCCGTCGAAATTCCGCAGGCAGGATTTGATCCTGTGACCGTCGGGTCAACGATCGGGTCATCTGATTAGGGGCATGTCAGGGAGGTCGAATCATAAACTTGTAGAAAGGTGGCGAGAGCAATGTTTGCTCGTCCGCGATTATATTATACCCTGCCTGTATTTTACGGCTCGCATGGACCAAGTCTTGCTTTCACAGGCTTAATTGACGTTGCCTAGGCCTTGCAACAAAAGCAGATGCAACATCACTTCACTTCACTTCTTCACTTCACTTTATTTCCTTAAAGACCCCACAGGGGGGTGTTACATAAGGGGTGGGTTGTACAACAAAGATACAAAAGCCACAGGTTAACATTGCAGATGCATTGTAACATCGTCGATAAGAACGACAGAAATGTCTAGCTATTTTGTTAATAGGGGTGGCATTAAGGCTAGGTGGTGTTATCTAGTTACCCAGTCTTGCTGTAAGAGCCCGTATACCCAGTTTAGTTTTTTATGACCCGCATGCATATATATAATGCGCACTCTGTCCAGTCGGGAACTTTCAGCGATGTAAGGTCGGGCGATAAGGTTTAGCCTGGCGTTGATGTCACTGATAAGACTCGCTACCTGCCTCATGGAACGGTCCGCAGTGATAAGATTACGTTAAAGCAAGGACAAAATATGGCGGCCATGAGGGGACGTGGGTAATGAATACGATTTCGCGAACCTTGGTCCGGGAAGTGTGGGATAGCTATCTTATCAGGGTGATAAGTGTAGCGCCAGCATAAGCGAAAAGCACAGCGGGCACCTCCCCCCCCCCCCTTTTTTTTTGCGTGAGCAAATGTAGTTTGAACGTCTTTAAAGCCACTTATAATTGCTTGGTATTTGCCCTGATGTATACGTGCACAGGTTATCCTTTTGTATTCCTCAATAAACTGTATAGCGCTAAGCGCACCAGATCGAGGTAGAAAAAGAAAATTGCATTTCTGTTACTACTCTTTTTAGGTCTTCAGCAACGACAAGGATGTTTCTGTAAGTTTTAAGCAAATTGCGACGAGCAGGTGTAACGACAATGACTTGATGAGGAGTAGCATTACAGCCTTTAGATGTGGCAACAAGAAAAAAAAAAGCTGCAATTGGGTGCAAGTCGTAGCGTTGCCGAATAGGCTATGCGACCAGTGCATTGCGATAGAAGTGGCTTCGTTCGAGCGCTGCGAAATGACATCCTTGATTTTCTATGATCGACGCTAGATTTATGGCAAGATGTGTCGGTTGTCTAATAAATAGGTGAATAAGAACGAAAAATACACTCACACGTGAATGATGTTCGTCTGAAAATTTATAGGCGGACGAACCTCTTAAAAATATTTCATTAGAAAACTGCACATTGTACGTGTTATTCTCGATGGATTGAGCTAGTTGTTACAGTGGCAGGAGCCGGGTTCGATTGCCATGGCCACTGCGGCTGGCATTTCGACGGGTATGAAATAGCAAGAACATTTGAGGTGCCCTTTTTTTCTAAATTGGCTTAATCCAGCCAGAACCGAAACTAGCTGTACTGGCACATCAATACTCCAACTTTCCTGTAGAACGGTATTATAAATCACTTATTATTAATAATTTATTACAAGAATCACTAATGATTAACATTAATTTATTTTTACCGTTTTGAAAGAAAGTTGAGAGCATGTATGGGCCATTAGAGCATTATTTGAGCTAGTTTAGGTTCTGGACTTAGCCCATTTTAAGAAAAGAAGGTGCTCATTCAGGCGCGCGCTAAAGAAACCCGAGGTTGTCAGACATCTCGATTACTTATCGTGTTTTATTGTACAAAAATTATTGACATCCCTGCATTAAGATCATCATCATTATCTGTTTGTTTTATATTCACTGCATGAAGTCTCCCAGTGACTTTCATTTGAAAGAGGCCTTCTTAAAAATACTGGTATATGGACGGCTTTGCATAAGGCACATGGGTGCCTCCATTTTAGACTTTTAAACGTGTATATATATATATATATATATATATATATATATATATATATATATATATATATATATATATATATATATATATATATATATATGCTTCTCTGTCGCGAAATGAGTATGAGGAGGTTATGAAGCGTCTAATCAACCCAACCAATCCTGTAAATACGAGTCTAATGTAACACTGTTTGTTTAGTTGACAAAGACGTAAAACGGCAAGCCTACAGCCAACTACGGCTGCACCTGACTGAAGCAGGTGAAGCCACCTATGGCGGCACTTGGTTCCCCAACCAGTACGTAAACATGTTATTGAGATAATCAACGCAGTAAATATATTGAATATATTTAATGCAAGTCTAAAATACAAACGGAAGACAGTTTTCTTTTCAGCGTCGTATTTCGTGTTGTGCATGGTTAAGCCAGTGGAACGTATATCCCTGCCAAATGCAGCTGGGGGCTGTTCACACAAAAATAAACGTGTCGATTCGCTGAACAGGGAACGTATACTACTCACGTGCAGTCGCGTTTGTTCCATCTCGGCGCGTCTATAGACGCTGTCGTAACGCTGCGTACAGACGGTTTCAAGATCGCAAGCGTTGTGCCTTAAGAAAAAAAAAAAAAAAACTTTCGGTCAGTTTAATTATATCAGCTCGTAACGTCAAAACCGTGTTTTCACGTTTTTTTTTTTTCAGGTGAAATGATAGTCTATTATTAGTTATTCAGAGAAAATGTGCGCAATGTTCAAGGCAATCTCTTGCAGTTATGTAGCTCAAAAGAACATTCATTTCAGTATATTTTGCCAAAGAATGGAGGAAAAGTGTAGAAAATCAGCGGGCTATTTTGTAACGCTCTTCTTGCCCACCGATGCTATTGAGGGACACCGGTAAACGAAACCGGATGTCACCAAGGGCCTGTGTTTGTAAACAGTGAAAGGGTCTATAAACATGCGGCTCGGCCTTGCGCCCTGACAGGCTATAGGCGACCGAAGGTCGTGTGGAGCGTCAATCGGGGCGGCGTCGGCCAATGGCGACATGGGCGCACCTCGCGCCCTCTGGCGGCCCTCGGTATTGGCGATTCTCCGAGAAAATTAAGGAGTATACCGTTTCTTGCGCGAGCGGGCGCACCCCACCCTTTTGTTTTATTTATGTTAATTTCTTCTCTGCACCGGTTCCATGCTGCGATGATACGTATATCTGCATCTCGTCGCCAGCTGCAGTGGTATTGTACCCTTTTTCCTTGTCTCGACGCCAACTCTGACACTGGAATTCCGCGAGCTGTTCAACGCAGCCTCGTTAATGATTATGATCATCATCATTAACGCGATTCCGTTGAACAGCTCGTTTCGCGCAAATTTCGGTGTCAGTACATATTGGCGTGGTTGGTTGTGGCCGAAAAATCATCCTGTCTCTCGACAAAAAAGTCGAGAAACATGCAAAAAAAAAAATGAATAAGGAACCTCCGGTCGGATCGAGAATCGAACCCAGGTTGCGTGCGCGACAGGATGGTGTACCACAGAGCCACGCTGTTGCTTGAAACTGCTTCGAAAAACGAAATGGCAATATGAATGTCATGGTTGTGGAAGCAGTCTCCCCAAAACATGCAATATAGCGTCGCAGGAACGTAGAATCTCGTCAGACGTCAGAACACGTGAATTGCGCGAGCAAGGGGTGTTGTAAAGTACCCCACCCATTGCTAGCACGCATATAAAGTCTCATTGCTATAGCGCAGCTGTTTGACCGCGAAGAAAAGGGGCAACAGCCCCTTTTCAAACAGAAACCTGGAGGCTTACAAGAAAATGGAGGAAATGAGCTGTTCTGCATTTCCATCTTGCTGCATTAGAGTGCATTATATGTCGTATAGCTGTATACCAATACGATACACCGGCACGTCCAATCTGCAGTAGTCTGTCATGTCGTGCTTTCGGCACTTCAAAGCCAGGCGATTACAAAAAAAAATCATTTTACTTTTAACTTCTGGGACAATATATCTGGGACGCTTAGCCAGCTATGATGTGCATTCGAAGCCCCGCTCCAACAGCAGTCTGCTCCCTCTCCAGTCAATAGATACGGAGTTCGACATCCGTGCTTGAGGTTCCAGTCTCGTTATCTCTGCATGCTCTTGTCGAGTGCACTCGCTGCAAGTGACTGTGTATCTATATACTCTTTACTAGACGTTATGTATGTCTAGGGTCTGGCAAGATGCAAATATACCTTCCTCTTGAGGGAATCGTGGCAGTCTACCAGTCATGATTTAAGAAGGCTTGCCGAATGTGCTCCACCCCATTTTTATTTTCTTCTAATTACTTCAGTCTGCAGGTTCGGATCCGCGGTTACTGCCTGTGCTAAGTACACGTACTATTTTACAACTTCAAGTGCACTGCTACACATCTCGAAAGCCTGTTCTGTTCCGAGGTTGCTGTACATTACTTTCGTTTTCTGCAGAATAATTTCAAGACCTACTTTTCTGCTCTCCTTGTCTAATTCAGTGATCATAAATACAGTGATCCGTGGGTCGCGGGATTGAATCCCAGCTGCGGCGGCTAAATTTTCGATGGAGGCAAAAATGCTGTAGGTCCGTGTACTCAGATTTGGGTGCACGTTAAAGAACACCTGGTGGTCGAAGTTTTCGGAGCCTTCCACTACGGCGTCTCTCATAATCGTATGGTGGTTTTGGGACGTTAACCCCCCACACACGTACATCAATCAATCAATCAATCAATCAATCAATCAATCAATCAATCAATCAATCAATCAATCAATCAATCAATCAATCAAGTGATCATTAACAGATCGGAAACCTGGAGGCTTACAAGAGGATTCAGCCTATACTGACGACGACGCAGCGAGCGATGAAAATGATAGGGCTAACCTCAAGAGGCAAGAAGAGAGCAGAGTGGGTCAGGGAACAAACCGGGGTTAAGGATATCAGTTGAAATAAAGAAGAAGAAATGGACATGGGTGGGGAACGTAGCGCGTAGGCAGGATAACCGCTGAATCATTAAGAGTAATAATAGACTGGATTCCCAAAGAACGCAAGCGGGCGAGGGGGAGACCGAAGGTTAGGTGGGAAGATGAGATCAAAATTGTTCGCGGGTGTAAAGGGGCAGCAGCAAGCACAGGACCGAGTCGACTGGCGGAATATCGAAGAAGCCTTTGCCCTGAAGTGGGCGTAGTCAGACTGATGATGATGATGTCTATATGCTCATGCATATCTCCATAGTTGAATGCACTCGCCGGCAGTGGCAACCGGAAACAGCTCGGGACTCTTGCCGGGTTTATAGTTTCGGTTTAGACTTGAGTCGCCAGTTGTTCGCGGCCGCTGCGTCGATACGGCGGCCACATTGGGGACGCCAGGCGCAGCGTGATGTGCCGCTGAATGCCACGGCATATTTACAGGAGGAGGCGAAACAGATGCCGTTTGGATGTACCGCATGATAAAGAAAAAGGGAGAGTCAAGATAAAACTGAGCCACGAACCTCTCTTCACTGCGCTCAATCTTATCGCGGTGTTTACCGTACACCGTGTTTTCAGGATCAAGTGCGAGGAATTTTGCGCACTGCTTTTCACTTTGTGTGTGTGTGTGTGTGTGTGTGTGTGTGTGTGTGTGTGTGTGTGTGTGTGTGTGTGTGTGTGTGTGTGTGTGTGTTTAGGGGTATGCGCGTAGGGGTGTGTAGTATGGGGTGGTGCTTCCAGTAAGGCGACACAGAAAACCGATGCGCAATTAATCTTCGAGGTCTGCTGATAGGTACTCAGCTGCGAACGCTTAGTCACGCTGCGTATGCACCGCGGTGGTCTATTGGTTGTCGTACTCGACTGCAAACCCGAAGGTCGCCGGTTCGAATACCGGCTGCGGCGGCCATATTTCGATAGAGGCAAAAATGCCCGAGGCCCGTGTACTTAAGATTTCGGTGCAGGTTCAAGAACAACGGGTGGTCGAAATTTCCGGTGCCCTCCACTAGGGTGGCCCTGATAATCATATCGTCGTTTTGGGCCGTCAAACCCCAGCAATTAATCTTAGTCACGCTTTAGTGGTCTCTGTTATCTCGCGACTTCCTCTGGGCGCGTGTCCGAGCTGGGACACTCTTATCGCGTGTGGTACAAAAAGGTCGAAGGTGGAGGCTCTTCTCCCTGTGACGTCATATTGCTGATTGGGTGTTGTTATTTATTCATTTATTTATTTATTTATTTACATACCCTAAGGACCCAGGAGGGCATTATGTAGGGGGGGGGGGGATTGGGAAGATTTTCAACATGTGTAACATACATTTTTAAATGTTCAGAAGCATCATTATATAAAGCTTAAATAACCTAGCTTTAAGCTCATAAAGCTTAAAGAAGGTTATCGTATACAAATGGTTAGCATTTCAATTTTGGCAGGGCGCGCCTGGTGATAAGCTTTAAATTTCTGCCATGCCTTGGCAGTTATTGCTATATATGAACTTGGCGGCAATGCCAAGTTGGTTCTGGATTCGTGAAAAAAAAAAAAAATGACGTACCGCGAAATGCAGTTGCTACTATTTACATGGTATCTATCCGATAATTATTTTTTCGATGCCTGTCAGCGTTGACTAAAACTGGTGATGCTTTACAGCTGCCGTGTTTTCGCTACGTTACTCCGTCGAACGTCGAAGTAATCTGTGTGACGTCATAAGAATAGACTGTGGGGTGAATTGCTAATTCATGAACAAAAATTGCGCTTGTCTTGTAACATTCTTCTTGTTCCACGTTTTCTAGCGCCACTTCTATTATTCATCATGACGTCAAAATATGCGTCTTCTGGCCGCTTGTTGTGGCGTCGACGCCGGGTTTATGAGTAGTTCTGCACGTCCACATCTGTAAGAAGCGGAGTTTGTAAGTTTTTTTGAGCTGGATCCCGCTTAATTGCGCTTTCTGTATACCGTTCCGCGAACGCCGGCAACTATGCACATAACTAAACCTCGCTATAGTGAAGCCTGACATAGCGATTTATCGGTTATAGCAAACCAGATACGACCCTTGGTTGGCCAAGCTTCATTTCAGTGAGAGATATATTTTTTATAACGAAACCGAAAATGTTAGAGCCGCCGTGGTATCGGCCCTTGCGAAATAATATATACTTCACGCAAGGTCCGAAACTCGGGAGGTAGCATAAGAATGAACAATATTGAAAAGTTATGTAAACACCATTCACATCCATTCTTGTAAATTGTTTCAAAAATTGCTGTAATTTCGGTCGTCCAACACGCACACACACACACACACATGCACGCACGCACGCACGCACGCACACACACACACACACACACACACACACACACACACACACACACACACACACACACACACACACACACACACACACACACACACACACACACACACACACAAACACACACACACACACACAAACAAACAAACTTTGCGCCAGTACATGAACCGAAGTGCGAAATTCCACGAAAAGACAGGGAAGCATTACCTTGTTTAACAGTGGTTTTGATCCCTCCAATAATGCCTTCTTTAGTGTGGTACATTTGCGTAAGCGATAATGCCGATTCGATAGCGCTTTATCTTTATCTCTACAACGAATACCGGGTATAACGAATCATTTTGGTTACAATGCTACTTCGTTGTAACCAGCTTTGAATGTCGCGTCTTTTCCGACATTTTCTCTACCCCCAGGCACTTTCAGCGGCCCATGTATCGGTTCTTCGACTGCTGCCGTCTTCGCAAAATGTGTTTCTTTCTTTTAATCTTGTTCAACGCATCGGTACTGACATTATTTACCTTTCCCCCTGCAACACGGGATAAACTCTTGGAAGTGTTTCGATTCCCACAGGTTCCGGGCCTGTCGCTAGTCTCTTGCTATTGCATAGCTCGTCGAAAGCAGTCTCGGTGCACTGGAATGAGCAAAGATTCCCGACTCACTTGTTTTAAGTTTTTAAACTGGATGCAACTTGCCCCCCCCCCCCCCCCCCCCCTTCCCTTTTTTTAATGTCCAGACGCGGTCAGCCTGTGCCGTCTTCACTGTCTTCCTTATATTTTTGCCCACATTTTAATTTTTTTTGTCTGTTATGTTTCGGTCAGGTGGCTTGGATAGTCAAAAAAAAGTTCCCCATATCTGCCGTGGAGAGCTCTTGGGATTACTCCGCGCATATCTATGCAAATGAATTGTTTATTTGTTTGTTCTCGTCTGCTTTCTTTCTTTGTTTCTTTTTCCGCTTGTTCTTTTTTCCCGGAAGTGCACTAGTTTATAATAGAGTGCAGTATACGCTATAGTCTCTCAGTCGAGAAACTTACCTCTCACGTGACCTAGCAGAAAGGCGTTTTCCCATGCGAGCTTATCGCGTAGCGGTCATCGCGTTCTTGACCTGTTGCTTCATTGCCCGGCTGGTGACGCGAACTGACAAGTGACGCTCGCAGTGTAAGAAGCTCTCGGCCTGCCTCGGGCAACATCTGAGCACCTCCTGTTTCTACCATTGCAGGGATTCCTGTCAGCCTTGCGATGTTTCCGCTGGCTTTATCACTTTTTTCCCCATACTAAAGTGGTTACTTGTTTATTCTTTCTTTTTCTGTAGCATTCAGGGAACGAGATTCTCATCGTCTGTGCCGAAGGCACCTAAGGTCATCTTCATCGTTTCAGTCTTTGTTTCTTCATATATTTTTGTTTATTTCTTTCGGTATGCATTCGTCCAGTGAAGCATAAACATATCTCTTATGATGATGTGCATTTCACTGGCACTCGTGAGATTATCACCAGCGAAATGTTGCGGTTTCATGAAAAACGCAAGAAAATTTAACTGAGATTAGCTTCATTGTCAAGGTAGAGGTTACGAAAAATGAGCTGCGCTTGGACCAAGCAGCAGGAAGGCTGGCGAATATTTGCGCCCCATTCTACCTTGTTCTCCCTTCTTGGCACCGCCTCTCGCTGTGCAGAGAGAGATAAACAACTTGTATTTATCCCATCTTAAGGGAAAGGGGCTGCGAGAAGACGAGGGATCCTACTCGCGGTAGGCCTCTTTGACCACCTCAAGATAGCCTCCATAAGGTCAGAGTTGAGGCTGCGCGTGGCAGCTTCCCACATATTTGTTTAGGAAGCCTCGGGGGGAGGGGAGTGATTTCGACATTGCCACGTAATGTGGTTAAGGTCCGCTTTCCTTACCGTACAAAACTTAGTCTGAATTAGGCTGTGCAGCATTTCCTGCGTCTCGACAGGGGGCATGTACTATATACCCTTCGGGTTTGTTTAGATGTTTTTTTTTTTGCACCCAACTGTCCATGCTCGAGACTCTGCGTACGGAACGCTATTGGCAAACACCTCGGGCATTCTAGTAACTGTCAAGTAAAGGTACTAAAAGAAGCCCACTGTCGCCGATGCCACATTACACGAACCGCGCAGACGAGATGCTACCGATGAGATTTCAGTTGAAGGAAAATGACGTCCCCTCTGAAGCCCCTATGAACGAAATTGCCGATCTGCCAGCGAGGCCTTCGCATCGGTGGTTTGTAACACCTTTCCCCCTCCCTCCCTCTCTCAGCTGTGTGCTTCCCACCGCGGTCGTCCTAATGACGATCCCATCAGCGACGCCGAAAGGTCCTCAGGCGTCGTCGTCGTCTTTGCGAAACGCTTCTCGGTTGGGCGAGCTCGCCGTCTCTCGCGCAATAACCCTCGGGGTCTCCTCTAATGGGCTGCTTGCTGGTGGAACCCTCTCGCGTCGACAAGGCCGAACGCTAACGCCTTCGTCGTCGGTACACCTGTGCGTGTTGCGGCCAGCTTTGCACAGGTTGCAGGTGCGTAGAAGGGCGTCACCTCGGTGGCCTGTGGTCGCCGAGTCGTCTGCGAGGCGTACGCTGCAGTACACACGTCGGGTGTAAGGTGCGTCTCTTCCTTCTCTGGCTCTCTCTCTCTCTGGTTTTTGTAGCGCGATCAGCATTACGCGTGCCTGGCGGCGTCGGTGGCGTGTTGGCGTTCGGTGTCGGCTTCCACGTCTCGGTCTTTCGGAATTTGACCCGAAACCCGGATTCGCGCTCTCTCTCTCTCTCTCTCTCACCATCCTCCTCTTTCGCCGTGTTTTGTAACATGTTGGCACGTGTCTCGCACGCTCTTTTACAACTTTTATTTTCTTTCTTTTTCAATTTAGACTCATGTAACGCAGGTACAGCACGCCCCGTGTGTGTTTTAGTGAGAGCGATATAAAAAAAAGGCAGTGATTCAGCGTTGCCAGTTCCGCTTTTAATACGGGGATATCGGCTTCTTATTTGCAGTCACTTTCCAGTTTTTCAGGCGGTTGTTCGCGTTGTCTTTTATTATTTATTGGGGGAGGGGGGTTGAGTCTTATTCATTCTAAATAAAGAGCGAATAAAAAGGTTGTCTTTTTGTCCCACAACAATAATCGCCATCTATAATGCGTTCCATCCTTGCACTATCGCCCCGCGCCCGGTACATTCCGGTCACGATCGACATGGCCATTATCAGGGTTACATTGCATTCTCGATAGGAAAGTGGCCAGCGCCGAGTTTTCAAGAAAGGAAGCGCACGAGAGCCTGATGACGATTATTGTTGTAGGACAAAAAGACACCCTTTTTACTCGATATTTTTTTAGAGTGTTGGCTTTCACTTAGCGAACATTATCTGAGTGATCATTACGTTCTTTTGTAAAGCGTTTGTCGTTCACTAATACCCCCCCCCCCCCTCTTTTTTTGATAACTTTGAGTAGTTGAGTGTTGAAATCAAACATGCGTAGGACTATCAGCAACTAAAACAAATCATGTAGTGGCGAACGTGCATTCAACAGAATGGAGGAGAGTACCCTGGGGACAACGTTAAAGAGCGTGTTCTTTCGGTTCGTAGTTGCGCGCACTTTTGCCGGCTACAATAAGCCGATTTTTCCTCTTGCACATTTCCTCTTGATTTCGACCGAGATGCCCTTAACAGCTGCAGTGTTTGTTCCATGACCCACTATGCTCTTTCCATGCTTCGTCTGCATGGGAATTGAAATGGCCGCAACGGCGCAGAAGCGAGCGTCTTTCTCTTCTACATACGTTTTAAAAATCCATCCCGTCGACGTCCTCGGCTATACGTGACTGTGTGTTTACGGATGAAAAGTACACTTCTGGCGACAGTGACGCACGACCTCACCAGTTGCGACGTGGACGTAGATATATGATAATAAATGGCTCGATGGGACAAGCGTGCCTTTTTTTGTTTCTTGCATATCCGCTCGCGTATAGTCTTCCTCCAAGGCATGAATCGTCGATAGTACCTGAGGTTTTGACACGGCGCGCAGGCTTTCGCTGTGATCGCCAACGTGCTGTCTGCGATTCGGCGGTGTCACACATATATATTATACTCCAGTCACGCATGATAAGGCATCCTAGCATCATCCGATGCATACATAAAGAATTCGCGAAGCTGATTTTTTTTTGTTTATGCGGCAGATGAACTTCGCAACTGCATATATTACATGTGCCATACGTCAGGCGAAGCGCCGATGATTTCCCAAGTGTGTACCGTTAACGAATAAACAAAGTGAATATGTGCATGCGTCTTCTTTTCCTTTTTTGTTGCGCGGTGGCGATGATGAAAGCTGCGTTTTCTTATGCGATTACGATTGCCGTCATAACGATGCTATCCTCACGCTGGGAAATTACCTGCGGAAATACATGCTGGTGTTGGTGCGAAAAACAAACTAAACAAAGAAGTTATTTAAGGGTAGCGTGCAGACATTGAGGTGAAGGATCGCCGGAACGCGTGCGCATTTCGGATCAACGGGCGCGCGAGTTTTCGTTATTTCAGTCGGCGTAAATCTTTTGTGAGTGCCGAAAGGATTATCCTCTCGACGAATACCACTGTAACGGAGCAGCCTTTTAAATAGGCATTAGTACGGCAAATATCTGAACGTATATATCTTTTTTTTAATGATTCAGTGATGTATATATATGCTTATCAGGCCCACCGTATCAGCGGTGAAAGCGTTGCGCTGGTTAGCTCGAAGGTACAGGTTCGAAACCCGGTGCAACGGTAGTTGCGTTTTGATTGGAGCGAAGTGCAAGAATACTCGTGTATATGTTTAGCATTAAGTGCACGAAAAAAATTAAGCTGTTCCAGATCAAACCGAAGAAGCCCCCCTCCCAGCGTCCCTCGTAAGTTTTCGCAGTTTTATATGAAAGACCCAGATTTGTTATCACTTGCGGACGCGCACCGAAATTTCGAGTAACGCAAATTTTCAGGATTAACTTTCAAAATTTGTTGGACTTGTACGTTTGGAATACGGGTTGATTTTCTGTCGACTGACAACCTACGTACACCCACGATACATTTGTTGATTGGTCTAGTATATATAGTACTTGCTGTAGGAATATAGTTCGTACATGTTTTAGTATCCATCGGTAGGAAACTGGGCCCCAAAACACTACCACGCGAGAGTGCCAAGGAACGCATAGAAATTCGTTGGTGAATAAAATAGCAGAATGCCGCCGTTGAAGTGCTGTGAACCTTATAGTGTTTATGCTGACTTTTCGAGCATATAACATGCGGTAAGTTAATGCAGGATGTTTTCAAGGTGGGCTGCGAAACCACGCAAGAGCAGGTGTTTTGTTTTAGAGCTGTACGTTAATTGAGTCTTGTCTTCATGCTCGAACGAGCTCGTGAGTTGATGACGACGGTCATTGCCGCTCCGCCGATGGTATATACATGCAGGGTAGTACACGAACGCCGATTGTATAGGTGTTTATCGTACTCAATAGCATAACTGCAAACGCGTTTCCTCGTTGCGTTTTCGTGGGACTAAAGCGTCGCGTGATTTGCGACCGTTGTTGCCACTGGCGACAGTCGAGCCATCTGCCGTCGTGTGCTCCGCAATTACGAAACCGGTGGTGCGTTTAAAATTACGTTCCGCTTCTGCTCAAAGTCCTGCGCGGATGTTGACTCGTGTGGAAAACCACTATAATTCAGGAAATACTGTCAACCTTATAGGGTGTTATATTGACACAGTATTTACTTTTTCCAGGGGTAGAGTCAGGCTCATTTCTGGCTTATAGGTTTATGAGTCGTATTAATTCAACATAAGCGCGCTGCACGTGTTGCTCGTTTGTCTGCTGATTGTCAATGAACTGTAGGCGTGAATACATTATAAATATGATTGATTCGATGCCGGAGAAGTATTCACGTGATGGGCAACACTGGTAGCCACACCTAATTCTGTGGAATCTAATTATAGAATCAACTGTCGTAACATAGCTCTTGATATGATAGTGACTACTAGTATCACTGAACTGCTGGTGTAAACCATTACCGTTCAGAGTACCACCAAAAGGAAAGGGTAAATGGCTGAGTTCAACCCCGCGCCCGCACCCGAAATTTATCACTTTTGCATGCGTACACACGTGCAAACTGTAGGCTCAAATTTACATTGAAAATGGTTGACCCCTCCCCCGCCTTCCCCTCGAAAGAATGCCCTTGGTGTCGGCTGTAATCTCTTTTCAAACTTCTTTTTTTTTTGCGCTGTATACTATAGTTTTAATGGGTCTGATCCACTTGTGGCCACCTGCTCAGCCACCGCGCGCCGGCTGCAGTTGCCTGCATGCACCGGCTCTAGCCTGCCCTGTGTATTTACGGCGGGATCGGCACGCGAAGCGGCCATCAAAAAGATATCTCCGCGTCCGTTTGGCCCTGCATCTAGAAAAGTAAACAAGTGAACAGATAATTACGAAGGGGGAGGGGGGAGGAGAGTTCAGAGGTTGCGGTTGCGTGCTTAACGCTTGACTAGCGGTGTGTGGATAGTGGCCCCCTGCCAGGTGTCGGAGTTGACGGCCGCTAAACATCTGTCGCGGGAGCCACCCGGGCCTCTTGTCATTGCCCGGTGACGCTGTTCGTTTTCTCTTCGGCGCCGATGGCCTTTATGTTCCTGTCGTTAGCCCCGCTTGTAATAGACGAGCAATAGATCACGTCTCCTTTGGAAGTCTCGTTTCCTCTCCAGGCGAAAAAATCTTGTATCTTCCCAGGCGAAAAAATCTTGTATCTTCCCAGGCGAAAAAATCTTGTATCTTCGTTAATGTGAAATAGTTGATTGACAAATACATTTTGAATAATCACTTGACTCTCTTTGAAGAAGCACGGGAGCTCTCTTCGGACAGTCTTCTTACCAAAAAGAGATTTAAGGTGTCTATTTAAAGAGAGTTTTGTAAGTGGCAAGTCAGGTCTCAACGAATATATAGGGCAAAACATTTTTCTTCTTTTTTTTTCATACAGAGTAGTTATGGTCATGTGATATCAGATACGTATCACAGCTTTCGTAGTGCACATATAATAGCACAAGGCGCACCTGTACATACCATCTTAACGTCATACCAAAAAAAAAAAACGAAAAAAAATGTGGGTTGTGTCGCGGCCGTGGCGGTCTCACCTCGATACAGGCGGAATGCCAGAGGCCGTTTTACTGTGCGATGGCGGTAGAGAGGCAATCGAATATCGGTGCACAGTCTCTACGGTGGTCTTGTGGCTATGATACTCTACCATTCACCCACAGGCCGTGGGTTCGAATCGCGGCCGCATTTTTGATGAAGGCGAAAATGCTTGAGTGTGCTTAGATTTCGGTGCGCGTTAAAGAAAACTTCGCGTGATCCAAGTTTCCGTAGGCCTCCACCATACGGCGTCACTCATTTTCTTACCGTGGTACGTTAAACCCCAACAATTATGATTAATGTAAAACTTCGGTGCATGTTAAGAAACGCCAGATGGTCGGAACTGTCAAGAGCCCCCCCCCCCCCCCCTTCCCCCCCGTTTTATGTGGCGTCTCTCGTTTCCCGAATCGTTTTGGGACGTTATAAACCCCCACACACCGACAAACGATCCTGATTTGAATGAGTGAGAACGAGCTTGTTTCGCAGGGAGCAGGAGTTCTCCCGGTGTTGATAACACACTAGTTCAAAGCATGCTTTATGTAAAAAGGTTCGGCTAGTCGTGTTTATTGGTCCGGAATCGCTCTTACAAAGGCTCCCACGTGGTAGCAGCTTACGTAAACGAGATTACAAGAGAGAGCTTTTTGTTTTGTTTTTTCTTATTCATGGCTTCGCTGTTTTCGTCGTCGTTACCGTCGGCAACAGTACTGGACGATAGCGCCGCCTCTTCCCTGTTTTTTTTTTTTTTTCTCTCGTCGTTTCTCTGGGCTTTGCGAGCGACAGTTTCCGCCTATGTCGACGGCAGCGTGCAATAATTATCGCCGCGTTGGGCCCACAGGCCGCGTTTCCGAAACAGCAATAAAGAAACGCAATTATCTCGTGGTGGCGTTTGTCGACGGCTAATCAGCGCGGCGGTGGCGGACGGACGAAGTTGGGGCGCGTGGTTTCCTGGTTAATAAAAAAACAAAAAAAAAAACTCTGCACGCATCTTGATAGGACTTCTGGGAAAGCGCCGCCGCAGCCTTTCCGTTGGATGTGACGGTGACGGCATCGGAAACGGAAACAAGGCGTCTCTTCCGCTTCCCGGGAGGCGTGCTTAAATGTAGCTCTCCCGCGTCATTCGCTTGTCCTGTTTTCAACGTTGGTGTTAACTATATAGGATAGTGTGTGTGTGTGTGTGTGTGTGTGTGTGTGTGTGTGTGTGTGTGTGTGTGTGTGTGTGTGAGAGAGAGAGAGAGAGAGAGAGAGAGAGAGAGAGAGAGAGAGAGAGAGAGAGAGAGAGAGAGAGAGAGAACTGCAAAGCACTGGTGAGCACGTTTGATGCCACGGACGAACTTTGCTGTATATGAGAAGTTTAATAAGGATACTTGGAGGGGGCCAGGGGGCCGGTTTTCTGTGGTGAAGAAACTTTTGTTCGATCCCTTGTTCTTTCTGGGGTCTTTGCTCCTTCTCCCCGACACACCTGCGTATAGTTCGGTGCCACCGGAGACGGGACGCGAACGCTTCCCGTATAGTCGATCCCGCTTCCCTTTTCCACGCCTGGAAGCCAAGCTCTCAATCGCTCTTATCCAAGGTGTGTTTCCTCGCTACCTACAACACGAGATAAGCTTTTGCGCTATGCCTTCGAAAGTTTTGTACAGTTGTAGTGGAACAGTTTCAACGCGATGCAACCGTATAACGACAATCGTATAACGCGCAGTATTGTCCCTCTGGTGGCGGGAGCTGCACACAACCGCGCGTTATACCATTGTCGCAAACTAACGCAACAGGAAGCTCGTAAAAGAAAGTTCTTTAATAAAAAAAAAGCCCTTCGATGACACTTCGAAAAACCTACAGTGTATATACGTATGCACCGTGTATATTTCGCTCACCGTCCGATCTCTCTCTTTATTTTTTGAACTGCTTTTCACAGATAAGACGACCTTAGCAGAGCAAGCGGAGTTTGGCGCCGCGTTGTGTGTGTTTCCCCCCGTATTTTCAGATATTTCTCGTGCCCCCCTCCCCCCAATGTCATTTCCCGTTATCTGCAGACGTCGTTCCGCTGTGTATGCGGCGGAGCGGACGCACTCCCCGTTTTGTTCGAGTTCCTTCTGGGCTCTCTTCTGTCGTCCGTGTTGTGCATTTTCGCGGGGTTGTCGATCGTCGACCCTTCTTCGCAATAAAACAACGGTTCACTACGGTGGCTTGTACGACGAAAAAAAAGTGTACAGAAGTCGAACGTATATATAGAAAAGGCTACCTTCTAAGTAAGTCGGACGAAGAAAAGAAAGAAAAAAAAAAAGGCATTGAAAACGGGCGGACTCGTCGCGACGGCCTGCACCACAATGTGACACACCAACCACCCTTCTTTACGTCTCTCTCACTCCGTTATTTACTTATTTTCCCCTTTTGTAGAATTTGTGATCATCTTTCGACGCCGCTTCTGTCTGCTACAACGCCCGAGGATGAGGGTGCGGTCGGGTTTTGCGGCTGTGGTGGTCGAGGTATACTCGCCACGTGGGCCACAGTTACACCCCTGGGCTGGACCATCGAAACGGCACCGTCGCTTGCGCGGCGGGTCACGTGTCATTCTCACGCGGCCTCCTAGTCGGAAAGGGGGGACGGGTGAGGGTTCAGAAGGCTATACGCTGTCTCTCCTTCAGCATGAGGAGGAGGAGGAGGCGCAGTGGGCGTGGTGCTTTGGAGCTTCACTCTATTTGAGGATTTCCCTTTAAATGTGCTTCTTCGAAAGCAGGGCGTGATGAGCATTGATAAGCACCCTACTCACAACGGTGCGGTAACGCACCCGTTTTTCCGCCTCCTCTGCATGCACTTTACACCGTAGCGAGTTCTGTTGGTTGGTGTATCGTTGAAGCGGTGATGTATTCAGTTTGACTCGTTTATTTCGTTGTTATTTTTTTCTTTTATCATCGATCGATGACTGCGTGTGCGAGTGGGTGCGCGCGCTTGGTTTTGCATGCGGATATTGCGAAGTTTGCGGGCGGCGAAGTTAGCCCGTGGTCGGGGTCACCGCGCTTCTGCCTCTTGTAACGGTGTGAACGTTATTTCTTTCTTTCTTTCTTTCTTTCTCTTCTGCCATATAGATGACCTGGCGTCGTCGTACTTTGCATAGACAGCGAGCTGCTGCATACGTTCGTGCACTCGTGGCGCCCAGAGATTCGTCTTCTTTTTTTTTTCTTTTTCGTTTTTGCTGAAAGTGCCTGACGGTGCTGTCGTCGTGGGCCGTTTTTTTTTTGCCTATCAAAAAAAAAAAAAAAACGACACGGGCCTTCTTCGCCCTTTCTCTCTCGAGCGAACGAGTCCGGCGCCCTGTTGTCCTGCGCGTCCCAGTTTTTTTCCAACCGCGCTCGAGTCTTTTCATCTCGTCCTCCCCAACGAGCAGACACTGCACATACAATCATCAAGTGCCAACCGCCGCGAAATAGCGGCACTGTGGTAAGACGAGTGCTTATCATACCTTCAAAACAGGGCAGAGAACTTAACAGCCTTCAAACATTAATTAGGAGTGCACTCGCATCCAGCCTTTCGCTACAGCTGATAGATGGCGTTAGTTTTTCCGCGAATATTTTGATGTCATCGAGGCATCTTTATTACAGTGGGTTCATATAACTGTACGAGATGCGGAAGGGGGAGGGGGTCCAAGCGCGAGCTCAACTGAAGTGGTGACGTCACCCGCGCAGTACGGCGTCAGCGTTATTCAAAATAAGTAACATTTCGGCTCGTTTCATTGGATTAAGTGCAGCGGCGCAGAATTTCAGGTCGACATCACCTGTCGTAGGAGTCAAGTGACCCGAATATGAAAGCCACATACGAAGTCATAGAAATTTAATGAATTCTGAATAATGCTGGTTAATACCAGTTTAGCTCCCCGCATGTATCATCTCTCTCTCTCTCGAGGGCGTATTTGCTGATGCAGGTGGCATATCTTGAAGTTGTAGCGTTTTTTGAGGCGACCATGAAGCATTGGCGTCTATGGGTGAGAGAGAGCGAAATTCCAAGAAAACATTTATGCCTTTCTCCACTTGGAAAATGGTTCATTTGGGCGAGTTGGCGATTCATGGTGGTTCGAAATACGAGCGTGGTACGTAGACGGGGACAGCTAAGACAAGCGCCTGTCTTAGCTGTCCCCGTCTACGTATAGCGCTCGTATTTCGGACCGTCCGCTTGGAAACACGAGCCATACCGCAATGTTGTCACCCGCCGTGGCGGTATTGCAGACAACATGCACTTGCTTATTACATTTGAAATTTGAACCACTGCAATAAAGAAAAAAATTGTGTTGGTTTAGTCTTTATGGTGCTCCACTGCTGACCGAAAGTCGCGGGTTCGATTCCCGGCCGTGGCGGCTGCACTTTCGATGGAGGCGGAAGTCCTCGAGGCAGCACGCGCGTGCTTAGAATAACGTTAAGATTAGGCTTGAATAAGAACCTCAGGTGGTCGAAATTTGTGCAGTTGAGCTCTTTAACGCTATCGCGTTGAAATGGCTTAAATCGAGACACGCGGTGCGAATGGTACGTGCGTCCTCATCGTCGCGTGCTCTGATAAGACGCTTCACCGCACGACGTGCCTGTAGTAGGGCGAAGATATCTTTGTGAAACCGGGTGAAGAAGTCGAACCAGTTCAACGCTGTGGAACCCCTTGAACAGTCGCTTTCATTCGATTCCTTCAACGGTCTTCGATAGCTTTTCCCAGGTACTTTGAAGTCATCTCTCGCTTGTTTATTCAGGCGTTCCCGAAAACAATATCGGGGGTTTGGGACGTTATACACAATAGTAACCAATACAAATTGAAGTACCATAATGTCAGACGTTCAAATTTTACCAGATTCTATGTTCGCGTTTCACTCACGTGCGCTCGTATGCGAAGCAATATCCATACAAACACCACTGACACTTTTCTGAGTTCTTGCGGGATCTTCGCAAACGCTTTTGTGTGTTTGTTTTCATTCCTCTTTTCCACTCCAGCAGACTTTCCCTTGGATCTAGTTTAATTGAGAGGAATTACTCGCTGGCGAAGTGAACTTAATACTGCGTGGTGTCGAATGATTAAACCTAGCCCCGTCGGGGCCTCTCTCGGTGCGATATGTGTGAGGTGTGACGTTAGGACATAAACCTCTCACTCTCTCCGTTGAGGTCGCGCTTTTGTCGAGCCTTGCGCGTGACTCATGCCTCTCCGTGGCTGTCGCCTGCACGCGCTGCAAGCGTTGACTAAGCGCCGGGAACCCGCGCGGTTTTCGTGGCGTCGATGCTGTCAGTGGCGGCCCCGGGTGACTAAAGAGCGCGACAGCCGCCGACGGGCAAAACACTTCTCGGTCTCTGCCTCTCGTTTCACGCTCGTGTGCCTTTGTGCGCGCCTTTTGTTTAAGCTGTCTACGGAAAAGAAAAGCCGCCTGTACGGCAGGCTTTGTCTTAAAGAGACGTGCTTGGCGGTGAAGACGCTCAAAAAAAAAAAAAAAAAAAGGTTCGTCGGTTGTTTGGTTTTCGGGATTTGAAATGAAGGCAAACTAAAATTTTGTGGTACTTCTTTTCTTTAGTGCAACCTAAAGATTACCACTGAGTGTTTAATGACGGATAGAAACGTGGAAGAACGTTGTTATTTTTTTATAATTGGATTATTAATTGCGGAGTGCTTTAAGTGCTCGCGCTGTGGTATTCTGTCGTCGTCGCTTAGCGTCACGCAGGCAAAGGCACGCAAAAAATATCAATGAAGACGAAGCAAGCGAGAAATACGAAGAGAGAAGAGAAAAAAAAACAAAACTGTAAATAGAGAGGGAGAGAGAGAAAATATGTGCGTGACCAACCTCCTTCCACGCGCAGTGACGTCCACTCGGTGATCCGCGACGTGACGCAGCACGCAGCTCGTCGATTGGTCTAAACCAGGTCTCAGCAAAGAGTAATGAAGTAAACGTCGCCGATTGCCTAGTTGACGTCACTGCGCGTATAAGGAGGTTCGAGAGGCGCAGGAAAGGTGCGGGTGTAAAAAAAAAAGTTTGTGAGCACGTTGACTGCAATGTAATGGCGTAAATTAATGACGAGACGAGGATTTGTACCGAAACCTTTTGTTTGCACATTTATCAGCATCCTGTTTGTGCTGTCATTGTACCTGACGGTTATAATTTCAGCCTTGTGGTCGTTAAAGTGTATAGTCAACGGGTCTTTCAGAAGCATGCGCACGTCAGTTTTGCGTAAAGGCGAGATCAACGCAACTTCCGCCGGAGTGTTGAGGGCACCAGCCGCCAGGGATACCGAGAAAATGAAACGCTCGCTGGACACATTGACACGCTCAAGTGTCTCCCTTTTGGGCGCCTCTTTCAACGAACGCTTCCTTCGTGCGTTTGTAATCACCTCAGGGGTGTTGCCACCGCCTTCAATGCAGTGCAAACGCGTGTAGAACGCGCTGTTTTGAGGCTGTGCCAGGGCAGCACAAACGTTACGAACGAATTTCAAACGCACTGAATTGAGGCTGTGACAAGTCGCGTTAAAGTCAAAGAAGTGGGAGCTCCGGTTGCTAGGGGCGATAAGTGCGCGCACACGCAGCATTTGCTGACAGCTGCCGACGCCGAAGCGTGACATGGTGGGGGCTCCAGTTCCTATACGGACGCGCGTGCCCGCAGCTGTTGCTGCGGGAGAGGGCAGTGGACGGATCCCGACGGACGACTGACATAGCCCGACTAAGAAATGCATTCGCATTTAAAAAAGGTGATACTCGGCCGCGGAGGAAGTGAATCCTCGCCGTGACGTCACTTCGCGCCGACTGCCGCGCCGCCAGCGTTCGTTCTTGGTGCTTATAGAGACACCATAGTGAAAGACTCTGGACAGTTTTGATTGCCTAGAATTCGTCAGCGTATGCGCCGAAAATACCCGGACCTCTACAGCGTTTTGCCACAATTTAAATGAGTCCGCCATGGGGCTCGCGGGCTCAGTCGTGGCCGTGGCGGTCGCATTTCTATGGAGGTGAAATGTTGAGACCCTCCTGGGCCCCAGTCAAGCTGCTTGATGACAGCTTTTAGTCCAGAGGACCTTCAAGAATGTAGTATCTTGTTGATTCTGGAAATAAAGAGAGCTAATTGAAATGAAAAAAAAGAACACTAGATAGTCGAAATTTGTAGTGCCCTCAACTACGGCGCCCCTCATACTCATATCGTGGTTTGGGATGTAAAACCCCCGATATTATTGTTAGCGTAAAAGCCCTCGAAGCTCTCTGCTATTGTCTTCCAAAGTGCTTTCCCAATATGACACTCTCTGACGTCGTTGTGCTTCCTTATCTCAACTGTGACAGCTTAGCTCGGCGTCTCTTCGGAGCCGAGGTCATGACGGTATCGCAAGGACATTGCAACCGACGCCCCCCTGTCCTCTTTCGAAAGACGTAATCGTGCAGTGCTATCTATGAGCGATCCGATTTCGCTGCATCTAGCTGCGCGCACCTGCTGCTGGCAGCTGCGGCTGCTTCTGGCCTTTATACGTGATGTTAGAATCAGCATTCTTTTTTCTTCTTTTTTTCACTCTGTGAATTCGGTCGAATCGAAAGAACGTCCGATCTGTGGGGCTGCAACGGTAAGCTATCAAGATGTTGTATTGCGAAATGTCTTCTTTTTGGGAGCTGCGCTGAGTTTCGGCCTGGTTGGCGTGACGTCATAAAACATCAAAGAAGCAAAATGCTGTGGTACCGGTGGATTGAGTAGGGTAGTGTTTTTCGCGAACTGCGCCAATCGTATTCACCCAAACACCATGTTGCAAGTGATACAGCTTATACGATGGCGAAACACCTCTCTCGCAGCTGGGAAATATTCCCGGATACGAATTTTCGCCCAACGTGAGCTCGACGCCCAGCGAAATGGAGCCGCAATTTCGGTTGACTCAGTTGTTTGCGCGCGTTTAGCCAATCGCAGGTCGAACGTGTCCCGTATTCCTTCTAGCCGGGCTGAATCGATCAACAACACACATCGACATCGTCACGACTCGCTGGCGTTTGAACGAAAGCAGACGACCGGAATTCGACTCGCCCAGCGTGGGCGTTGCACCGAAGTTTGCAAAATGAGCGAATAATCGTCGTCGTACAACATATCTGGTTTCCACGGGGCAGAGCTGGCGCTTCATGAGACGGTTCGGCGCGTTCTAGGCACGCCTGCATAAACAGTTCGCTCATGAAAGAGGCAGGTTGGTAGAACGCGTGCACAGAATTGGAGAATATAGTGTTTCAGTACCTACTCGAATGGTGTTGTTCGTTGATAAACATTACCTAGAAATAATTCTGCGTGCGTGTTGCCTGTGTCTGATTTATGCGTAGAGCACTGACGATACTGAGGCAGCCGCGTTGGAGCATGCTCATGGCGGGACGCGAAGTTCGTGATGTCGCGTTAGTATTATATCGGTACATTGCATGCCGGTTCCTTCGTTATTCGCGCGCAGCTGCCCAATAACGTATCAGTGATCGTCGTTATCACACCGAAGCAGGTTAATTAAGCGCCGCGCGATTACGCTTCCTTGGCGTCATCCAAGCCGCCGTGCTGGGGCTGTTTCGTAAGTGCATGAGGTCGCGTGCAAGCTGTCAATATGTCCTCATTGAGGAACATGTCTCGAAGGAACTGCAGGAACTCTATTGATGCGATCAGCGTAGCACACCCTGGTCGGTACGCGCGATTTCGAAACTGAGGACGTCGGGGTGGGGCTCGCGTCAACCGGATCATCGACAGTGGAAGCCTCGAGTGGCTCTTTTCTGGCTGGCAAAAAAACAAAAACAAATAGAAAAGCAAAAAAGGGGGGTGGCAGCGCTGGCCCTTAGTGCTGTACTAATCCTTCCGCTTCCCAGTTGCGCAAACTGCTTTCGATGAACAGCAAACGATGTGAGAATCAGTCAGTGGAAACCTTTTACTAAGTTATGGCAAGAAGTCACAGGCTTCCCTTTTTTTTTTGCTGGCTGTTGTAAACTCGCCTGCCGCACCTGATAAAACCAAGGAGCCAAGTGTAAAGGCCTGACCACACGCACCCGCTGTAGCGCGTCAGCGCGTAGTTTTCTGATACGACATCAAGTTGCGCCCCTCCTCTCTCTCTCCATAGAGAGAGGGTGCGGCGCCGCGTCAAAAGGCCGCGCGTTGACGCACTGCGACTCGTATACGTCTGGTCAGGCCTTAAGTGCACGCGCCCTTGCACAAACGCGGCATGAAGCCGAACGTTTCGCGGGACACCTGAGCGAGCTTTCTTTTATTCCTATATCCCCGATGGCTCGTCGTACAAATGACCGCATCGACAATCGCGAAGGAATGAAAACAAACAAAAATAAACGTGGCTGATCCCTTTATCTAGAAAGCTGTATAACACGAAAGTAGAATGTGACTTCACAGAGGTAGCTGAGCGTTTATTGTGCATTGTTTTAGCAACAGCAACAAATTGCAAAGTCACGTGAAGAACGTTAAACAGCTCGAAACTTGCAGCGCACGCCTCAGGCAGAAAGCACGCACGAAATTAGCATACACGGGACGAACGCGCACTATTTACTGTCACAGCTCGACACTCAAAGAGCGCTGTTCAAACAGAAAGACTCGCGAAACGAGTGCTCAAGTATACACAGAACAAGCGCGGCGAACTGCTCTCACAATGATTACTTCGTCGTGTGTCAGCAGCGCGCTCTTTTCGTAAACGCGTCCGCGGCAGCGAGCGAAGTGACCTTCGTCCTCTCCCGAAGTACGAGTCTGATAAGCGCGCGCAGGAGACACCATGCTCCGTGGACGCAACGACCTTCGGAGCGCGCCAAACGCGAGCCCGTCTCGCCATCGCGCTACTGATAAACGAAAACACGCTAAAGTTTCGGAGCTCTGAGGACCGTGAAACGGTGTGTGTACAAATGGCTTGCCGTTACATCCTCGACCACCTTCGTTCCGCGTAATAGTTAGCGCAGCGCGCTGCGAATCGAGAGGTTGCTGATTCGATGGACAGGCTCTGTCCTTTTTTTTCCCTTTTGCAATCTTTTGTTCTATATATTTTTTATAGCGTCATATCCCTGACGGAAAGACGTCAGCGGAGCCGTGGTGAACCCTGGCATAAAACACTTCCCTGTCCTGTTAAAAATCCTTCCAGATAATGAAAGCTCTCGCGCTTACGAGTGAGATAAGAGTGTCCCACGCCATGGATTGCGCTGGCCCTAAAAGGTTGCGCTAATGTGGAAAAGGAACACTCGGCCTTTATATATATATATATATATATATATATATATATATATATATATATATATATATATATATATATATATATATATATATATATATATATATATATATATATATATATGCGTGTGTGTGTGTGTAAGCAACGTTCTCTTTTTATCTTTAACGCGCCGCTCAGTTAAATACGCAGTGAAGGAAAAAAAAACAAGAAAGGGAAAACTGTTTTTCCAAGCGCTTGAGGGCGTGTTATCGGCATTGCCGTGTTCGTTGCAATCGTAGCCTTTTAGCGATGACCGCGGTGGGCGAGGGTTAGAGAACGGCGCGGAAGTTTAGACGCCGGCTTCCCGGCACACGGTCCGCGCAGCCGGTGTTTCTTGTATGCGTGTGTCGTACGTAGATGTACATCAATGCAGCCATCGCTTTGAACGTGACTTTGACTCGAAGTTGATGCCTCAGGGGCCTCGTCTCGCTGTTCATTTCTCGGCTTATATATACTTAGTCCAGGAAGCAACGGTTTCACCAACAGCCGTTTATCGAAGACGTCCATGTGCACACTGTGACTTGTTTGTTTTTTTTCGTTGTGATGTGAAGTGTCATGGTGGACTTCATCGCATCGTTTGTGAATTACCTACTCCACGGCAAGGCTTGGATCATGGCTAAATTTGGATGCTTTTCTAGTAAGGACCAGGAGCCTGTAATGCTAGTGCGTTATGAAAAGCAATGTTCGCACTGCGCAGGTGAGAAGGTGAAAAAAACTGTCATTTACTTCGTAAGCATTTGCTGCGTGAGGGTATCAATTGAGTTCGACTTACCAGTCATGTTCCGTCGTGAGTGCTTGATGTCCCCCCGCTTGCTGTAGGCCTTAAGAATTAGGGGAAGACACCTACTGGTGGTCATTAATATTTTCTGTAAAACACCCCCTCCATAGAAATTTGGAGGAGGGTGAAAGGGACCGGGCGCCATTTTAGGCTACGACCCAGGTGTACTCAATTATTAGAAGCGCCAATAAGGCGGTGCTGGGACAGCCAATAGGTACAGTACGGTCCACTGTTGAAGGGAACACTCTAATGCACACCATCGATATTCCTGGCCATCCAAGAGCAAATGGATTAAGAAACAATCTTCATGCAAGTCAATAGCCTGTCGAGATGAGTCGGAACCTTTAACCACCAGTAGCCTTATGCATATCTACGCCGCTATGATTTCGTAAGATAGCTATACGTAAACATGCTGCTCATGCATGTGTTCCCTTTAACAGTGGACCCGTCTGTACTTCAGCTGAATTAGTATATACTGCATCGGCCTCGGCGTACACAATACGTACGCTGAACTAAAAATGGCGCGGAACTCATATAGCAGATAGACGGGCTTAGTCAAACTCGGCCTAGTGAGGCAATCCTTGCCGTAATAAGAGACCGGCGCACCCGCATTACCTCTACGAAGTTCTGGATTTCGGTTTCGCCGATTTCGAAAACGTGCGTTGGGAAGACCACCATATGAAGTCTAAGGGTTTGGTGATGACCGACTTGACGCCGAGAACGACCCTATATAGGTGCAATTCACTGCAGTGCGCGGGTGAATGAATCTGGAGTGAGCGCTGTGCAGCCTGGCTGTGTGCGCATCACATTGTTCTCGGAGATGAGTGACCACGGCGTTCGCGTTTCGTCGGAGGTGGACATCTAGAGGCCCTAGTGCTGATGCGATCTCAGTACACGTTAAAGATGATTGAAGTATTCCGATGCCCTTTACACGATGGCGTCCCTCGTAATCATGTCGTGACGTTGAGACATCAAAGCCGATATTATCATCAATCTCGGTGCCGATAAACGGGATGCTGTAGATGGCTACCAAGCAGCGAGGTGAACATGTCCAGTACAGAAGCGCACGCCATGGAACTGCGGTTTGATGTGGTCGAGCGGCAGATGCTGCCGTCAGAACACACGCGCGATGCCCCATTCGCATTCGTGATGAATTTATTTATTCAGGTGGTCAAAATTCCCGGAGCCTTCCACTACGGCGTCTCTCATAATCATATGGTGGTTTTGGGACGTTAAATTCCACTTATCAATCAATCAATTTATTTATTCGTAATACCTCAAGGGCCCCGTATAGAACATTACATGAGGGGTGGGCGAACGAAAAAACTGGCGGGTCAGGTTAGGTTTCACGACTTGAAAGATGGTCTTTAATGGCAGCTTTGAATTGAGCAATGTCGGTGATGAGGGCGATATCAGAGGCATTCCATTATCCGGCAGTATGCAAGAAAAATGAACGTTGGTATGTGGCCGTATGTGCACGTGGTAGATACACAGCATTTTGGTGCGAGTGGCGAGAGGAACGATGTGCAGGAATGATGATTTGGTTTCCTGGAGGCAGCGAATAAAAAAACCTATAACATAATATTGGACGAGAAGTTTTGCGGCGAGAAGACAGTGAGGGGAGGCAGAGCTGGGATTTTAGGGCGTATACACTTGACCTGTATGAATAATCGGAAATCATTTAATCGTTGACGCGAACGCGTTTTTGAACTGTCGTTGGATCGCGCAAGGCCGTGAAGTGTGGGCGTTTGAAAAGTCGTGGCCGCTGGCCCGAGTGTCCCGGCATTTAACTGAAACGACGATAGCCCCCCCCCCCCCCCCACTTTTTTTCATCGATATCGGTTCTATTGAGCTTTCAGTGTTCGCGATTAGCGATTAGGTCCCCGCGGCGTTATCCTTTAGCGCGTTGCTTCGTATCAGTATGTTCTGGAGCGTAGGTGGTGGTTCGAAGATTTGCGCCGCGGAAAACCGAGTTGAATTGAAAATGGCTTGCTTAATCGAGACAGTGCGAATGGTACGTGCGTCCTCATTGTCGCGTGCTCTGGGAAGATGATTGATTGATATGTGGGGTTTAACGTCCCAAAACCACTATATGATTATGAGAGACGCCGTAGTGGAGGGCTCCGATAATTTCGACCACCTGGGGTTCTTTAACGTGCACCCAAATCTGAGCACACGGGCCTACAACATTTCCGCCTCCATCGGAAATGCAGCCGCCGCAGCCAAGATTCGAACCCGCGCCCTGCGGGTCAGCAGTCGAGTACCTTAGCCACTAGACCACCGCGGCGGGGCGCTCTGGGAAGATGCTTCAACGCACGACGTGCCTGTAGTAGGGCGAAGAAATCTTCATGAAACCAGATGAAAAAGTCGAACCAGTTCAACGCTGTGAAACCCCTTGAACAATAGCAGGGTCGCTTTCATTCGATTCGTTCAACTGTTTTCGCTCGCTTTTCCCACTTACTTTTAAGTCATCTCTCGTTTGTTTATTCAGGCCAAGTCACGTATGTAGTTCCAGTCAACAGCTCTGGTCGACGTGGGTTAGCCTATAATTTTCTATCTGTTTTATTTTCCTGCAATTTCAGGGGGAAACAGCCTTCTCCTAGATCCACTGCTTGAATCTTTCGCATTACGTTAGCTTCATAGCGTGACTCCCTCTCCCACCTCCTCGCCACGTGACGTTTTTTACGAGATGATGCCTACAGCACATGGTTCGCTAAATAGCTTCGTGGAGAGTGGTTCGGAGGGTCTTTCTGGTGCACACGCCGTCACTTCCGTCCTACAAACTTATGCCGCCTCACCGACTTTTCTACGATGCGTACACGGCAATGCCCGTCCGACCTTGCGCGCTTCTCGTTTTCTTGGAAGCGCGCTTCAACGCGTTGCGCGTCGTGTTGCGGTGAAGCCGAACGTCTGTAGCTGAAACAATCGGTTGTGTTCGGTCGAGAGCCCGACGCGGAATCGGTTCTGATTTATTGTGCAGGTAAGTGTGGATAAGTGTTAGTGATGCGTAAACATCCATTTTCATTTATATTTTTGACTGCGTTATTCAGAAGTAGTGATAAGCGGTGGCACTATGTTCGAGGCCCCTCCCCCTTACGAGGCCCCTCCCAAAGGCCGCGTAATTCGAAGGTTGTGGGCTCAGGCTCGCCGTATTCGAGGGTGCGTTTTCGTCCACATTTAATTTATTTCTAACAATTGTTGCAATAAAAGGAACAATGATGTACCCGTAATTGTATCCAACAGCAAAGGAACGAACCCGCCTCTTACAAAAATGGATTTAGACAGACTATACACCGTCAGAAAATGAGGTCAAGGCCGTCTGTAGACAGTCTATATTCATTTTTGTAAGGGTTTGAATAATTACCCTCCTTAGCTTGCTTGTAGTGTTTCATTTTTTTGACGACGATAGATGCCGAGTGAAAACGTTCGTTTTGTTTGACTGCAATGTATCTACAGATATGCATTTGCACACCTGAACTCACGTCGTCTCTATTTACGGCGTCAAGCCAGGTGACACTGCAAGACTGTTGGCAACCCGCATTTTTTTTTTTTTGCTTCTATTCGCGTATTTTCTGGCGTCCGCCCAAAGCCCCTTCACGATGCATAATCGTAATTTACTAAAAGTATCCTAAAATATATAATAATTTAACTGTTCAGCTCTCCGGCTGACTCGGCTTTTGAGAGGTGTGCCGCTGTAATATATTTGACGCCACCCTTCCCGAAGGCAGTTAGTCTTCTTGACGGAAGCGTTCGTTGACGTGTTAGCACCCTTCCAGGGACTCTTCGTCGCCGGTGTCCGGAAATGGTGCTGCTCCCACTGCTGCGATATTATTAATAGCCGTTTCTTCTTTCGGGCTTAGCGCGTTCCGTTTTTGGGCATACCTCACCGCCCCCCCCCCCCCCCTTTTTTTTTTCTGAAGCGATGGGTGGTGTGGTTTTAGCCGCGGTCTCAACGCTTGCTTGCTATATAGCGACTACCTTGGCACTCTCTTCCCGCGACTATTTTGGGGACTAGCTGGTTACAGAGTGGTCAGTCTCGTTAAAAGGTGGACGTAAATAGTTGAGGCGAATGTTTTTTCTTCGTCACAACCCGAGCCTTCGACGTGAGCCCGGAAGAAAAACGGCACGCTTATATGTGGCGTTTGCAACCGCTGCTGACTGTCTTTTATTGTAGGTTTTTTTTTTCATTCTCACTTTGACCGTCTTTTATTTCAGTTTTTTTTTAATGCTCATTCGCTTAGTTCTGCCGCCTCCGAAGGCGTCGACAGACGCATGACGTCAATCCGTGGACCGTCGTTGACGGGTGCAGTGTGTGTTCTTGGCATTCCCAGCAGGTATTAAGGGGAAATGTATTTATTTGTGGTTGCCTGAGTTGTGGAGATTCCTCGACTCTTTTTCACGTGTGGGATTCCAGTGCGAGAAGTTGCTTGTGGGCCGTTTGTCTTGTCCATACAAAAAAAAAAGATGAAAAAAGTGCTGACACGAATTTTAAGCATTTTTTAGTTGTTGCCCGAAAAAAAAAATCACAGGTATAGAGAATTGTTAATAGTGTTGTAGTGCTTGGCAAGGTACTGAGTAGATATTTAATGCCGCTACCTTGAACCATTTGAATGCCGCTGCCTTGAACCAGCAGTTTCGGTATAGTCACTTGCGCCTTCCCAGTGATACGCAAGTCAGGCGTTATGGGAAGACGCCGACTCCCGACATTGTAAGAACAGCTGTGAGTTTGCTGTCAGTCGCTCGTAGTTCACGTGAATAACGACGAGCTGATTGTCTTCCAGAGACTCTGACAGTGACTTCTTCGATTTGGGCAGCGTGCGGATTTCGCAAACCCCGTGAACTGTGTTGACTTGTAGGGACAATGTCCATCGCTGTGGTTGGTGCTGGCTTGTAGATGCTGCGCGACGAAAACATTGAAGTCAAGCTAAAATATTTTATACGTGTTGTCTGACTCCGGTGTGTGGAGAGCGTTGATAGAGCGTACTATAGGGAAACGAAAAATGTTTAGTTTGGTGTGTTTAAAAATTGCGGCAATGTACTACTTTGAGGAACCGCCCTGTCGTCGTAATCACGTTTTGCGTTGGCATCCCACGTTTGATACACATCAGCGGAGCATGCCTGCACGTTTGGAACATCGGTGCCAGGAAAAAAAGAAGGCAGATAAACACAAGCGAATCTGTGCTTCGTAATTCGCAGAGGTTTTACTTTGGGTATAAATGGCGTGCACTTCTTTGGAGGGATATTCAATGCTTGGATGCTGTACCATCAACAAATAAACATAGTTCTCTCTCATACTTGTCGCTGATAGCCAGCTCAGTACGGTTGCTGTGTCCAACAGCGGCTTGGGGACCGTCTCAGCTTCGTGGGCGCTCTTGAAGTCCGATCCAATTTTCATCATACCGGCTTTGTGTATGGCCTTATAATCCTTCCAAGGCTGTGTGTAAGAGTTCTCAAGTGTAGCGCCAAAAAGTGAAGTTTCTTTCTTTCTTTTTCTTTCTTTATGTTTCTTTTCTTCTTTCCTTCTTTCTTTCTTTTTTTAGGCGATCGACACCCAATTAACGAACGTTGCCAGTTCGCATATGGCCACCGCCAGCTGTCGTTGCGCGCCGACTCGTGCGCTGAACGGCGAGCGAGTCGTTCCGTTCGCGTCGAGCTCTCAAGTCGCGTGGGAATTGAAATTGGCCTCGCCGCGTTGCGCACCCGTTCTGCGTGCGTTTATATACAGAGTCGCAGGCTTAAGTTTGCGGGCGAAGTTACTTCTTTTCTCGCGCAATTGCGTGCTCGCGCGCGTGATTTTTTGTTTGTTTGCTTGTTGGTTGGTTTTTTTCCTAAACTGGCGTCTGCTATATGCAACGTGGCAGAATTCACCCGTTTTTTTTTTTTTTTCCAGCACCTTGTTTTCAAGTTTGCTCCCACAGCTTACGCGTTTTCTCGCTTTGCTGAGGCCCGCGGTTTTTTACAGCTTTTGATTTCGTGCGCAGATGCGAGGGGTGGTTGTTACGAGCTGTCATGATGTTTTTTTTTTCTTTTTTTTCAGTTTCTTTCTTACCCGATGCGAGTATGTTCGTGAATAGCGGCGTGGTATATAAATGACGTATATACACGCAACCGAACTGTGATGGCGGACGCCCCTCTTGACATATGCTTCTGTTCACGCGATCGTTTTTTTTTTTTTTGTCTTCCGAGCGATTCTACTAATATGTTAGTGCGTATTTGGGTTTTGGTGTAGCGGACATTTTGAGGCTTCAGTGCGGAACTTGTTGCATTGTTTTGTTTGATTGTTCGAAATAATTAGCACTAATCACCGTGAGTGCGTTTCAACAAGGCCAAGGTAATACCCTCTGTTTTTGTTTTATTGCGTTAAATGTTCTGTCTTCTAGACACTAATTAAACTTGATTTCTCACTGCGATTCGCAGGAAGTTTTAATGTGGTGAGGCCGGATCGGATGGGCCGCCGTCATTAAGTTGTATCAATACAGGCCTTGAGACTTGAGTGCTTTGTTACTATCGTGAGCAATGCGAGGGCTTGTCGCATAGCCACGAACCCTATGCATCGGCTAATTCGCAGCGGCCGCTGTCGGAAACGAAGTGGAAAGGCCGGCGTGCTTCCGCTAGCTGTTGACGCTCCCTCCTCGATATCGTTGCTTGCAAAACGCAGCTTATAGAGTGTCAGTGGCTGCTATCGGTGATACGAACTCGCATCGACGCGCGCAGCCGCAACCAGTTGACCCAGCAGGCTGGCTATGTGCAGCTACAAAGATATCGGCTGATGTGGCGTTGCCGGTCGCGATGCGCAGGACATGTTTTTATTACATCCAGATGGTGTTCGCTGGGCACTTTGATAGGCATCCTCGTTTTCGGAGAATTCTTATTTTCGTGTTATCGTTGCTAGCGCGATAAAACGGCAACGATCGTGCGGGTATATGGTGATGTGGGAGTGCCAACTGTCACCGAAACGGGGCCCTCATTTCTACTCCAGTTTCGGCAGCGCCGTTATCGTACATCGCGTTATCTGTATTTTGAGGCTCTTGGCCACGCACTATATAGCGCGTTCGAACTCGCATTGCTCGCGGTACACATCTGTGCGCGCATCCAAGGGGCGTGTCCGGTTTGCTGCGACAGCTGCGTCGAGTTGTGTGCGAGGTTTGTGAATGCGGGAAAGTCAAAAACGCTCGAATTCCTTCGTCTCCAGCTGTTTCTGTGTCGCTCTCTGAGTGTGAGTAAATGTCGTCTGATTTAGCGTCGCAAGCATCCGTGCAGCCAGCATTAGTCGCCTTCGCAAGTGTGACCGTCTCATGAAAAAACACGCACAAGTTAATAATAATAATAATAATAATAATAATAATAATAATAATAATAATAATAATAATAATAATAATAATAATAATCGGTCTCGTTGTTCGGATTACTGTTTTATTTTCTAGCGCAAACTGTTCCACGCGTGTTCTCTTCTAAACATTTTTTCTAAGCATTGTATGCTGCTGTCTGTATGTTTCTTTATTTTTCACTTTTGTCGCAGTTAACAGTGCTAGGTGTGGTCTCAGGCCCGGCGTTTATTATTTTGCAACTTCTCAATCACGTTCAATCAAAGTGCTATTAATGTATTTTTGCTTATATACACATACTATTAATAACCTATGACGTATACAGTCGAATATGACGTCGCTTTGACGTAGTGAGCCAGCAAACAGACGCCTGGACTGCAGCATTGTCACGGAAAGGTGTTGCTGCGGTTAGTGATTATTCGGTCAGTGATTGATTGAGCGGGCGGGGGCGTGGTGGAGCACAAGTCGGGGTTCCGGATTAATTTCTGCCTCCGCGGGATTTGTCGTGACGGGCGTTGAATGAAACTTCGCCATGTACACGTTCCTTCCCGGCGTGCTTCATTGTTTACCGAGTGCCAGCTGGCGCTTAGCGGTGCAACGTCTTTGGCCGTACACTGTGGTGACTCAGCGAAGGGCAGCCTGTGTGTGTGTAGATCGATGCATGGCACACATGGGTTCCGGGATTTACTCCGCCGTTTGTCGGTGTGATGCGACGCCACGTGGAGCGTCCAAGAGAATGAGGATCGAAGTTCGTGCAAGCGTGGGGAAATCCCCCCTTTCCTCATCACCTAGCATCCCACCCCCTCCCGCGCATCCCAGACCAGTGCGATTTTCTCTAAACGCCATTTTCCCGCGCATTCATGAACAATCTAAACAGTACCCCGAAGAATTACCATGAGTCATGTATATATGTAGTTTTTATGCTGCAGTACAGTCTGAACGGCTCTACAACGGATGCCTCACCGTCGAATTGAATTGCATAGAGACGGATTCCTTACGTGTGGGCTGTAGTGCGGCTAAGCTTAGGCGGCGTGACTTTAACAACGAAGTGAACTGTATGACGAAGTGACTTTAAGGCCTCGACCACTTCGATGCGAATGTGCTGGGTTAAAGGTTAAAAAGATAGCACTTATGCCTGCTTACTCATCGATTATTAATAATAGTAATTGGGTAGTAGTAGTAGTAGTAGTAGTAGTAGTAGTAGTAGTAGTAGTAGTAGTAGTAGTAGTAGTAGTAGTAGTAGTGAATCAGGCAACCTTAGCCCTCAATAACCTAATACCTAATAAACCACCCAACACCTCGGAATTCCAATGAAGCTATAGAGTTTTCAGAAGATGCACACTCTGTCAGTATTCTATAATTTAGTGCTGTAATCGCCTCGGGTCTGTTCAGGTGACATTGCTAGTAGTCGGTGTGGATTGTTTAAGCGCTGGATGTCCATTGGAGGAATGGTGCCACCGTAAAAAAAAAAGCAATAAATTATTTGGATAAATCAACAAACAAGGAAACGAAGTGACATCGAGGAGAATCTTCGACCTCGCCGTTTCTTGTACTATCGAAGCAGTAGGCGAGTAGCAGCTATTTAAAAGGCGCCGCAATAGACGTTCCCTTTAAAATTGATGTGCAATCAACTCGACGGATTTATTACGCTGGATATTATGTAAGGAGCGGTTACTACGAAAGCTGCATGCGTGGTTCAGTGTTGCAGTTTTGCTGCTATCAAGTCTTAGTTTTTAAAACCCGGACATCAGTTTATTTCGTACTAAAAAAAAAACTGTTATTTCGAAACTCCATTTTTTGTGCACTGTAGTGTTATTCTTTTAAAGTATGTAATGAACGTAGCGTTACCTCGTTTATTTTTGTTTCAATTTTTATTCCTTCACCCGCTAATTTGATTAGACGTCACGTGTTTCAACACAAAATGTCTCGTTTGGCGCTGACCTGGCTCATCAAAAGGGCTCCGGAGTCGTTGCTATGAGTCCTTGGCATTTTTCAGCGTTCAGTTTCTGCGAATAATAACAAATTGACAAGGTGTCAGCGTAATCCGTAAAAGAAACCTGACCTGCAGAACACTTCAAGGTGAGGACACCAACGGTATTTTTATTATGTTTTTGGTTGTTTCTTTTCGGAAATATGGAGTTGTAGATGTCTGAGTGACTGACCTGTTGTAAGGCGGGAGCAAGGTGGGACTGTTTTATTTTAGCGAACGCGCTAATATGGCCAGAATAACATCTATTGCTTTATTACATCATTAAGAAAGCGGTAATTATCAGTCGTATCACTCTGGAAGCTAGCCGTCAATCGTGATTATTTGCAGCAGTCTGCAAGTAATACGTCAACAGGCTAGACGTCGATTACGGTCAGGTGCATCATTCTATAAACTAGACGTCAACAGGCTAGACGTCAGTCGTGGTTAGTTGCCGCCTTCTGAGAGCTGGACGTCAGGCAACCACGTAGTGCACGTCACTGTGCGTAGCAAAAGATTTTGCTGTAGCATGACGCCAGAAGAAAAATATTGCCGTCGGAAAGCGATACCGTTGCCCATTTCTCTTGCACTATAGTTGAATTTTGATTGGCCCAGTGTAAATTACGTCACGCTGCCACTCTTCATCATCCATCGCATACGCGCGAACTCGTTTTGTTCCACTCACTTTATTTGAACATTACGTATAAGCTTCATCACGTGACCTTTCACTTAACTTTTTGAATCTCCCGCCTTACGCTTAATCACATGGCGCCCCTGTCATTCCTATCTTTCGATCTCCCGCCTTTTGCCAGTTTCATCACGTGCGGTTTTTCCCCTGTCATCCTTTCACCAGACCTCCTCCCTTTTTTTTCAACCTGGTCAAATGACCCTTTTTGGACGTGACCACGCCCGTGATGCCGATGACATAACGTCCGCATAAACTGTTTTCACGTAAAACGTTTTCACGTCGTTTTCCGGTCTTAACATTGCGTGCACGTCCAACCAATATAGACGTACGCACATGCAGGCCTGTCAAGTCTCGGTGCAGGCGCCTTCGCTGTGCGCATTAATTAGCCCCGCATTGTGCGCACGCTGCTCGGCAGGTGGCGTGCGCTGGGACCTCGAATGTGCACACGAGGAGTTTGCAATATTCACAAGCGACATTCATAACTCGCACGAGTGCGACGCCTACGATTGTGGCGTGAACAGTCGTTTGTAAAATTTCTTTTCTTGCTTTCTGTTTCTTTTGTCGCGATGCATTCCCGAATTCGCTCTGTTAGGCGTGCTCAAGGTAGCCGGTGCCTGTGAATTCACAGCCGACTTGTGTGGGAATCCCATTTTTCTTTCTCTCGCGCGTATTTGTCTGTCTAGCTGAATTACATGGGGCAGAGCAGCGCGTTTTGGTCGATTTTCTTTTTTTTTTTGTGGACCACCTTTTCATAGGAGGCGCGCCTACTTATAAAGGTATTTCGCAGGTACAGGTACGCACGTGGATTTGTAAAGGGCTCTGGGCGGGTGCTCCGTGCGAACACCTGCTCCTGTACCTCCCCCTCTCTTCCCCTCTCTCTCTACCTGTCTATCGTGTCCAAGCGCTGCTGAGGAGTGAATGCATAAAACCTGGTGCGGTGCCATTCATTGAAACGCGACGCTTCCCATCCCTGCCGCGAGGGGTCGCTAGCTGGCACCCCTCATCGGAGAACGTAGGGGTGGATGGCTGAGGACGCTTGTGAATGGAATGGCTTTGTATGGAATGCACGATGCGAACATGAAAGGCATTGCGGCCTTGTTCGTTTAGCTTCCGTTTTTTGGTTCCGTACCGTTCACGCTTTCCCTTTGTGTTAAAGAAAGAAAAAACATGAAAGGAAAAGGAAATGGTGGAGGTTAGGTCACCGGGATTCCATGTAGCCAAGCGTTTCTTGGGGGTCGCAAAAAGTGCAGCGTACATGGAGGAAACAAACAAACAAACAAAAAACACGAAGTAAAGAGTGTGATTAGGACCACTTCGAACAGAAGACGATACAAATACATAGAATTCCAACATACAAGTAAGAATTATCAAAGAAACATGGAAAGACAGCAGTGGCGTAGCCAGACGTATGTTTTGGAACGGGGACAGGGGGGTTTGGGGGGGGGGGGGGGTGTCTGATCCCGCTTGGTGTATGAACGTGCTTGTGTTAGTGTGCGCTTACGCATGGCAAAATGCGACAATTCTGCGGGTAGGAGGGTTTCGACCCTCCAAACCGCCCTTCTAGCTACTCCACTGAAAGAAAGTGCTTGTGCGTGTGCGTGCGTCCGTGCACAATGGGGGGGGGGGGGGGTACGCAAATGTGTTACTCTTGCAGTTTCGTTTTCTGATCGTCTGCTAGTGCATCGCTCAACCGAAGCTTCCCCTTCGGACGTTATCGTCTGCATAATGGCGGCTCGCCTGCATCGCGCAGACGCAGCGATCTCTTCGAACAAAGGAACGAGGGGTGATAGGAGGAGGGGTGGGGGTAAGGAGGGGTCATCCTGCATCATAAGGGCAGGTGAGCGACGCCACCACTTCTGCCTCTTCTCCCTCTATTATTATTGCTGGACGTGGAGCGGTGAGGCGGAGGGGGAAGAGCGTCACGGTGCGGAGAGAGAGAGGGCAAAGTGTAAAAGAGAAAACAAACATGGCGGCGCCCTCCCTCTCCTGGCGTGCGTAACGACGGGAGGGTGAACGGCGTCGTCGTCGCGTCCTCGTCAGTGCTGTCTCGTAGCAGACGACGTTGTGGTGTGGTGCGCGTGGTCTGCGCCCCGCGGCAGATGGTGTTTCCCCGTCCGGCTGCCGAGGCCGCCGCTCGGTTTAGTAGTGCCAGGGGATGCACCCGCCCGTGGATGTCAGCGTCTGTGAGTACTGCCAACACCGTTATCGATAACTTCGCTCATATCTCCGCAATTTATCCGTTGTACACGTTATCATCTCCCCGTTGGGCAATCCAGAAGGACTTTCGTTTCTTGTCCATCGTATTATCTCTCTCTCTCACCTGATTTAGCTTTATATCTTTATCGGAAAATATCATATCTCTAGGTTGCGTTGTGCGTTAGAACGGGTCAAAACGAATCGTCTCCTGTCTGCAATGATCGCTAATCTCGGACTGTCAAATGGATAATCGACCGAAATGTAATCTAGTGAGATCGCACATTGTTCTCATTGTCATGCATCTTCTTCTAATGTTTGTTAACGTTTTGTGTCAAGTCTAAATCATAATAGGCAGGTGTATTCAAGTATAGAACTGAGATGGGTGGTTTGAAGATTTGGTAGAGTACCAATGTTAGGCTTTGAAGTTACGGAGCCGAGTGATCGCGTCGTAATGTACAATGCTCATGTAGCTATTTTTTACACCAGCCCTTTGATGCTAATGTGCTTCTTAATGTTAAGGTTTAGGATCAAGGTTAAGTGGTGGTGTGGGGTCAAGGTTCAAGCGTGGGGTTAAGGTTTATCGTTTTTGGGTTGAGACGTATACGGTGATCATCAATGTTAAGCTCACAGCGGTGAATTCGCGATACAGCCAGCCGACTGCCGTGCAAGGTTTTCAGTTTTCACAGCTGCTGACGCGTAGTTTCGTTGAACGTCACTCTTATCTTTATGGACGAAGGTGTTCAAATAGAGGACCGATTTCTGTTCTCGCACGAAGAACTTCGTGGGATGATCGTGAGCGCGAAATTTACGTCGTTTGTAAAGCAGTGATTGTTTCTTTTTCCTGACCTCGAATGCGCTTTGTATTGCTTTGTGCGCTCATTCGTCGATATTACTGCATAGCTCAATTCCGTGAAAATTTTGGCGACACAAAGCAGCTATCAAGTTAACCCCACGTATTGACATCAATTGTACGTTCCAGTCTCCAATCTATCTCCTATAGACATCTTCTAGAGATCCTGTACATCCTCAAAACATTCTGTAGACGTCTTTCGGACGTTCCGCATCTGTTTTTTTTTTTTGTAGTCACCGCTCAAAAGTTGCGTTCCTGTACTCTCACCTCCCTGCCGTCGTCGTGGCTTTACGGTTATAGTGTCTCGCTGCCAAGCCTAAAGGGCGCTGGTTCGATTCCCAGTCAGTGCAGCGTTTTTTTTTTTGTTTTTTTTTGGCGTGTGCCAAATGCACGAACGCCACTGCACTCTGATTGTAGGCGCACGGGCAACCCGACGTGGTGAAAATAACCCAGCATTAACCAAGGCGTGCCTATAATCACATATCAAAGATTTGGCAAATACCGTAATTTTTTGTTATATCTTATTATCATACGAGTCGCTGCCGTCCCTTTCCCAGTCTCCATTTTCGATGTCAAGTATATCACGATTTCGCACGGACCTGTCGTTTTTAAACCTCCTTACCTCCTCTTGCGTAATCGACTTGGATAGAAAGCGCTTTCCCAGGGTCCGTTTTTCTCTGCACTTAGCGTCGTGGGAAAATCTCGAACGTACCGCGCATAATACTGATAACGCGCTCAGGTCGTGATTTCGATAAGGTCCACCTCTTTTATTTTCTCTTGCTTGTCGCTCGTGACGGCCCCTCCCATTGAACCTCTAGGTCGCTCGGCCACTCTCTGCCATCACCGACCGAGCTCATGTGATTTTCTTTTTGTCGTCGTTTCTGCAATCCAAGGTTCTCTTCGTTCTGTCCCAGTGTTTACTGTACGGGTTTCTTCCTTCAGTATTTTCTTTGTTTTAACTCCCGCAGAGTGCCTTCGCCTTGAAACAAATATGCGGGCGACTACCCGCGTTGTTTTTCACTGCCTTTGTGAAGGCGCTTTCAAGGCCGTTGCTTCCGGAATCTAAACGAGGCCTCTAAATCCATGGGGGTCCCTAGGCGTATTCTTTGTTACTTTTTTCTTTCTTTTTTTCTCAGAACACGCCTCAGTGTTCTTGTGTGCGGGTTATAATTGTTCGACCCCGTGCACCGCTCTTTTAATTACGGAGCTAATTTGTCAGTTGGCACTCATTGTGCAGCAAGGTGTTCTATCCTCTTTCACTTTCAGAGTGCACTTGAATCGACAAGTGTGACGGGAATTTCGTTTTTCTAGTATGAGATACATGACGATACAGTACGTGTTGTCTATAATGTACTGAAGTTAAACTCCCGTATGGCTTGTAGAAGACGGCCCAAAGCGGCGCTATTAGAAACGGCATGGTGGAATGTAATTGTAGGGTACTAGATGAAAAAAAATTATGGATATTTCGGTCACGTCCACGGGATGTTGTGGGGCGGTCCGGCTTCCTAAAGATTATTCTTTGTTGTCGCGCACATTTTTCGTTTCCCTTTGCGTTGCCATTTTCTGCGTTTCAGTTAAAGCCACGGATGCTTTCAGTCGCCCGTTTCTTGGCTTGATAGTAGTATTTTAGCAGCGCCCTCTTTTTACCGTGCGGTAATACGACGGTGCGGTAATACCGTACCGTCGTTCGTGACGTATACATATAGCCTTCTTAAACGTTCTAGCCGCGCGAGTATATATAGCTCGTTAATGTGTGCTGTATAACTCGAAAGTGGACAACGGTGGTCTTCTAATTCCAAGGAAGTGGCGGGCCAACCGCGACGGTGTACCGTATTACTGTACTTACCGCGCGGGTAAACCGGCGCTGCTAAAACACCCTTTTGCCCGTTGGCACCGTGTGTTAGCGTCCCCGCAATTCGCAACATTACAACGAATGAGCCTCACTCAGGGCTGCGACTACGTAATGGACGACCACCGTTCTTCTGCACTGTGGGAAACCGGTGGTGCCTCGGTGTTTCGAGGGTGCTGCCTCCGCGGGCTCGATATGGAGAGGTCGCGCGTAACTTTCCTCTCTACGACGCGAGGGGGCGCCTCCTTCGAGGCGATGAAGAAGACGATGAAGAAAGTGGGTCGCTCACCCACGGTGCGCCCCGACCTCTCCCACCTTGTGTGTTTACCTGGCGCGCGCTTCCAAGGCCGTGCCTGCCCCGACTCCGTCGTTCCGGCAACAAAAGAAGCTAGCAGCGCAGGCGGCGCTCTTCTTCGTTGCCCGTCTTGCATGGGCGGTATTGGCTAGAATAGAGTCAGGGCGGTGGCCCCCCCCTCTCGGATGCCGAGGGCGAACGCGAGGTAGTGATATCCTGTTGCCCACGACTGCGGGGTATAATAGATAGGTGCGAATGTGCGTTGTCGAACTAGAAGTTGCGGGTGCGACCCCGCGGTGGCGTTCCGTAGAGGTCAGAATGAAGCCGCTTTCGTGTGCTACAAAAAAAAAAAAAGCATGGGTCACGTTGCATTATGAATGCTTCTAGTAAAAAACCTTAACTAGGCCTGCTTCGCAGGTCAATGCAGATTTTGCGAATGTTAAGAAAAGGTTACGTTCTTAGAACGCGGGTAATCTTCGTTATATTGTGCGAGGTATTCTTAGCGTTCGTGGCATGGTGTTTGATGTGACTACGTTTTCTTAAAGCGGCCGACGAAATGTTTCTTCACGGGATGATTGAGGTTTGAAGCGAGAAATAGCCAGGCGTAATCAGGGACAAATTGTTGGGCGTAATAAACGATGTTGCTGTAACCGACGCTTCGACTACTGCACTTGAGTTGAGGCCCGGCGAGGACAACTGCTCTGTTGTGTACTCTGCAGCGAAATTTCTCACTGATGAACAAACGGGGATCGGCCAGCCTACAATTCTTTGTTATGCGTACCTGTGCAACGCAGATGAATACAAATGCAGTGGTGGTTTCAGTTTCCACAATTCTCCTACAATCTTTGTTATGCGTACCTTTGCAACGCAGCGGAATACAAAGCCGGTGGTGGCTTTTCTCTCCAACAATTCTTGTTCCTCCGAAGTTTTGCACCTCATAGGACTTGTGTGCGTTTACACTTTGTAAGCGCTTTTTATTCGCGGTTTTGTGTGTGGCTTGTTTTGTGCTTGTTATTCGGGTGCGCCCAGTACTGGCGTATCCTATTCCTACTATCCCAAGAAACAGCACTCCTATATAAAGCTTACAGCCCCGCCGCGGTGGTCTAGTGGCTAAGGTAATCGGCTTCTGACCCGCAGGTCGTGGGCTCGAATCCCGGCTGCGGCGGCTGCATTTCCGATTGAGGCGGAAATGTTGTAGGCCCGTGTGCTCAGATTTGGGTGCACGTTAAAGAACCCCAGGTGGTCGAAATTTCCGGAGCCCTCCACTACGGCGTCTCATAATCATATGGTGGTTTTGGGACGTTAAACTCGCATATCTATCAATATAAAGCTTACAGGAGTAGTTAAGCGGCACGTTGGCTCTTTAGAGCATCTTTCACGAGTATTCCAGAAACGCTTTCGCTCAGCTGGCCTTTCATAACATTGTTCTAAAAAAACGAAAAAAAAAACTACGTATTGGTTCAGGCATTAAATTCAGCAGCACAATATCATGGAGCGATGTTACTGCGCGGCGCTCACCGCCCACATGCCCCGGTATTTCGAGACGCGCAAGCCGCCCTGCGTTGGTGCTTCTTATCCTTACGTCGTCGCTGTGTGCGGCAATCGGCGGAGCAGGAGGAGAAATTTTTGAATGTCCGCCAGTGTGTTGTTCCGGGAGGGGCGCCCTCCTGCCAGCCTTCCCTGGCATGCGTTGCTTTCGTGCTTCGAGGGGGGTAGTGAGTGGACACAAGGGGGCTTAAAAAGGCACGCTGGGACGTCTAGACTTGGCCGGGAATAATGCTCTCCTTCCCCCGTCTGCTTGCTCTTCGTCAAAATTGGCTTTAGCATCACGTTGCGCTCATACAGTGAGCTTTGTCGGGAGGTGTGTGTGTGTGGAAAAGGGGGGTGGAGGTGAAGAGGCGAAGAACAAGCTCGTCGTGTGTTGCAGTGCTGTATTAGGTGTCGGTGCGCCGTGGAAAGTGTTTGCTCGTTCGCTTCTTCGATTGCCCTATACTCGAGGAGATGGCACGACTGGTCCCGGTCTTCAGCGGATGCTGTTGGGCTTTGACCTCTCGTGAATGTCTTTCTTTCTTTCTTTCTTTCTTTCTTTCTTTCTTTCTTTCTTTCTTTCTTTCTTTCTTTCTTTCTTTCTTTCTTTCTTTCTTTCTTTTTTTCTTTCTTTCTTTTTTTTCTTTCTTTCTTTCTTTCTTTCTTTCTTTCTTTCTTTGTACACCAGCCTTGTCTGGCGTTCTTAGGAGGAGCCATTACGTGGCCTCGTCGTGTTCAGTTTCTGCGGTCGTAAGGTGGGATTCCCCCGCTACCACCGATCAGGAGTTGATGTGCGATGATGCGAGAGATCAGGACATGTCATTGTTGGTTCCCGGTTGCTCGTGCTTGTCTCTCGCCCTTGCGCGTGTGTGGGCAATTATAGAATCAACGCACAAAACGCGGGGACTTCTTACGCTTCGCCCATAGAGCTGCTTCCGTCACCGCTCGTCGGAACGAGTCTTCGCCGAAGCGCAAAAAAATAACGCTGCTCCGCGAAGCGTCGTCGTCGTCCGCGAGTGGTGGCGCTGCGAGAAACGAAGTTATACCCCTGTCACACGGGCACCCGTGAAGACCGTTTAACTCCCTCGTCTTTACGACAACGAAGATGCGGTCCGTGTCACACGGCCACCCTTACGCAAACGAAGGCGAACGGAGCATTTCGCAAAGGACGTTCAACGATCTCCCTTCGCAGCGGAACGAGGTACTCTCGTCCTCAGCAGTCTAGAGGCCGGCGAAAAATTTCGAGCACTAAGTGGCCGCAGTGAAAGGATAATACATTTTAGCAATATTGAACGTTCTTTTGTTGTAGTACTCATTCACAACGCGTGTTTGTTCACATATATTTACGCCCGCCAGAGTTCACTTACTCTCAACACCAATGCCCTACACACCGTCTTGCTTCTTGAAACCGCGTTAAAACGAAAGGAAACCGTATCAGGGGCCGTCTTGGAAATTGTTCTTACGCCGTGATTCGGGGCCTTCGTGTCGATGGCTGACTTCCCGGAACTCTTTAACGTGCACACCGTGGGGTTTCGTGTTAATACATTCAAGAGAGAACTCTGGCGCTGATGTTTATGGGAGGTGCAACGCGCGGCGCTTCAGCGAGCATGCGAATGATGGGTAGTTTACATATTTGTCCGGTACCGATCTTCGTTCTTCGGCTTGACACGGTTTGAAGCTGCCTCCACACGAAACGAGAATCGGCAAAGGCTCAGCAGTTGCACTTCACCACTAACTTAATCACCGATTCGAATTCTTTCATTCGAAACAAAACCGAAACGCTGCGATAAACAAATCCAGAATGTGTGACCGAAGCCCGCTAGAACGAAGACCGGGCAATTTTGTGCACTACCCATGATTCCCGTGGTCCCTGAACGATCGCAACGCCATTGTATCCCTCTAGTCAATTATAGACAACACCACAGACAGCTCTATGTGACAGACAACTTGTTCGGACTAGTTAATGTTCTTTGATATGCACCTGAGTGCTCTGTGCATTTCGCCCTCATCGATGTGCCGTGGCTGTGGTAGTCGAACCCGCGTCCCCGAGCTCAGCACCGCGATACATTGCGGGCTGTGTATAGGCTACAGCGGTGGTTTTCACGGGTGGGTTTCAGTGCCGCGGATGGTTTCCGTGTTGTCAACCTCTGTGTTTTGCATCTTTAACAGCTAAACGAACAGTGTTATACGGCAGACGCATACGCTGCATGAAAACGGCTGGGTTGGTGCATACGATGCTTCTTTGCGTTATTAATTCGCATCGCAATATACAAAGTCACGAAAAATAAAACACCGACTTAGCAGTCCAGAATGGCGGCGCCCATATGTTTGTTAGACAATAGTTTATACGTACCAATGAAAACCTGCCGCCAACAATAACAAAAAAGCAAACAAATGCGCCCCGTTGAACCACCGCGCGAGGTTCTTCACGATCCGTCACTTCTCGTGTCGTCTTTTTTTTTTTCTTTCCTGAAAACAAAATCGGCTCATATTCTTCGTGACCGACCTGGATTTGTTGCCCTAGCGTGCGCACTTCCCAGTGATCGATTTCGCACGCACTCGTGTTTATTATTTTTTTTTTTCATTTTCTTTCTCGGTTCTTCTTTCGCCCATGTTGTGTGTGGGAAGACGCCGCTGCTGTTGCTCGTGCCAATGATACAGGACACGCGTGGCCGTGCGTTCTTCGCAGTGATCATCGAAGTGTAGGCTTCGTACGAGAAGAGAAGCAGGCGGCGTGGCCTCACGAAATTCTCGAACGCCCATATCTCGGCCTACTCGTGCGTGTTTCAGCGTACTTTTGTCCCCATCATCCTCTTTATTTTATTTTATTATTTGAACACAAGTAAACAGCTGCTGCAATTGGCTTTTGGATTTACCTAAACGAAATTTTCAATGGTAAAACTGGCGTTACAGCGAAAAAAAAAAAGGGTCTTTTGTGTCAAGCGAAGTAAGCGTGGACGTGGAAGCAGCGAAACTGTGGTCGGTAGGGAATACAACACACAATAATTTTTAATATTGAAGGGAAAGTATTAATGAACGCTGCAGACTTTCTGATTTAGCAATGTGGCCCTGCAGTGGGGCCCGTAGTGTCACCAGTTGCCTCAAGTTGGGTGCTGTTGACTGTCCTCTTTTCAAAACAACGTAATGAAACAATTCACGCATCCGCACTAACATGATTCTGCCCAATTTTGTTCAGTAGAGTATACTGTGCAATTCTTTTGGTACAGTTCTGGTTTAGGCTGCAATTTTAGTTTCTAGTCGTTGCATAGTAAACGAAAATATAACCAGCGGCACAAAAAAAAAAAATGCCGCACGTACTATACACCTTTTCACAGGAAGGAAAAAAAAAAACACCGCCATGATGGGCTGTGCGCGGCACTACAAAGGCTAAGGGCGCAGCGTTGCCAGTGCATTTTCGAGGGGACGCGCCAATTTGCACAGCCCAAGGAGGGCTATGGCGGCGCCCAGGGAGGCGTTTATGAAAAGGTGGATACGGCTGTTCAGATTGCTCGAGGGGATTCTTTCTTCTTCTTGTTAGTCGTTTCAAGCCAGTTCGTGCTCTCCTCGAAGTCAGAACCTGATGCGGCCCGGAGGCCAGTGGTGGCAGCCGTTGGGGCAACGCCTACGGTTGCGAGCATGCATCGTGTTTGCTTCTAGGGGCGAAGCTCCTTACGCCGTCCCCTGTCGGCATAGTAGCCAGTTGCATTGCATTGCGTGTCAATAAAAACGGTGTCACAGCGTATGCACGGAGTGAATGATGATGTGTGGGGCGAAGCGTCCGTCAGTCCGTCCGTCGTTGTGAAGCGTCTGGACGGACGCCTTCATTCACTCTGCATCACTCATCATTCACTTGATGATTAGTGGGGCGAGGCGTCCGTCCGTCCTTGCAAAGCGTCCGCCCGAACGCTTCCGTGCGTCCGTCTTTGCGAAGCGTTCTGGCACGCGCTTCGCAAGGATGGACGGACGCTTAGCCCCCACTCATCATTCACTCCGTGCATATGCCGTGATTTTTTTTTTCTCCACGTGGCATATAGGTCGCCTTCGCGGTAAAAAACGGCAACATGGCGAGACCACGCAACGCAAACGCTTGCTTGTTATTTTATTTTTTTTGCGCAATCGAAGCCGCGCCAACGAAGGCGTCACAGGCACCGTCCCCCGCTGAGATTCCACGCGTGTCTCTTTTGCGCCGCTTCCTTTTCTTTTTTGTTCGTCTTCCTAGCGTCGTGCTGCACATCTCTCTCGGTTTTTGTTGGCATCGACCACGCTGTTTCGCGCACCTGAATGGAGCGTTGCCTGCAGCGTGGGTTCTTGCGATGTTTTGCTTGGTGACGTCATTGGCGCTGCTGTCGATGATTGTTTTTATTTGTTTTTGCGGAGGCCGCAGGGTCGTTTTGCGCCCCCCCCCCCTCTCCGTGGTCTAAAATGCGCGCAAACTAAAGAAAAGACGTGGAAACATTTTGTTGCGGGGGTTCTGGTGTCACTGAAATTTTCCAGGCCCGGACAAGAAAAGGCTGCTGCGTGGGCGGAGCATGTGTAGCATCGCATGCGATGCTTGTGTGGCAAACTGAGTAAAATAAGGGTTAAAAAAAAAGAAAGACCGCTGTGCTTGTCGTAGTCGTGGCCGGGTCGCCTGCATCTTTTTTTCCGCCTCATTTTTCCGCAACGTTTTTTTTTTTGTTGTTGCTGTCGTTTAAAAGATCTCCCGGCCGCAGGCTTTAATGCGCTATAAGAATAGTGCCCATGAAACTGCGTCGTATCGTAATAAGTGGAGAAGTTGCGATTATCACGAAGCGGATGATAAAACATCGTGTTGTATATCACTTAAAATCTCGTTTTCACGAGTGGAGCATTTCTGGAGCAGGAACTACACGAGACGTGCTCGATGTGCATTGAGAAAATTAGGCCGAGTTATTTTTAATGGCGCGTTACAAGCGACGTTTAATTCGTGCGCGGCCAGAACACTGCCGTGACTGGGTGTCGTTTGATTCACGTTCTCCGCTCGATATCTGCGCATTGCACTCGTGTAACGATCAATCGTTGAAACGAATTTTCTGGCAACGTGCGAAATGCGAGGCTGCTGTAGTAGGAATCTGTGTTCAGGATCGATTGAGACAGGCCGGATCTTCTTCGCTGCAGTGAACTTGTGCAATGTTGTAGCTCCTTGCGTTTTAATCATTATGTATCCATTTATTATCAAAACGTTTAAACAATCAATACCGTGCCAATTTCGGAGCCAGCTGAACGATTTGTCAAATACGTTTGTAGTGGTATTTTTGTTTTGAGGGTTTGCGTATACCAAGACGACGATTACGCAAGATGCCGTAGTGACGGACTGCGTAAATTTTATTCCCGGCTGCGGCGGCTGCATTTCCGATGGAGGCGGAAATGTTGTGGGCCCGTGTGCTCAGATTTGGGCGCACGTTAAAGAACCCCAGGTGGTCGAAATTTCCGGAGCCCTCCACTACGGCGTCTCTCATAATCATATGGTGGTTTTGGGACGTTAAACCCCACATATCAATCAATCAATCAATGCGTAAATTTTATGCTCGTGCTTTAATCGGGCACCTAAGTGTGAGCAGCGCACGCGATTCCAGCTATTTACGTCCATCGAAATGTGCTTGCCGTGGCCAGGCTTCGATTCTGCGACATTCGGGACAACAGTCCAGCACGGGGGCTTGCCATATATATGCATGTAATCACTTGTCGCAACCGCCAGTCGAGTCGAGTTGCTGCGACGTTGTGCGTGGGTCGCTTCGTATCTCAATTCGACGGCCTTTGGCCAGCGAGGCACGCGAAAACACTTCCCACCCGATCATTACCTGCGACCGTGAACCGAGCTCGCTATATATCGCGCGACGTACGCGGGGGCTCTTTTTTGAAGCGCACGTTGGTAACCACGTCACGCTTCAAATTTACAGAGTTCGTTTTCTAATTTTTTTTTTGTAGGTGCCCAAGTTGTCGTGCGTTGTCGTTGTTTCGCGTAGCTTGGCGTAGCGCTCGCTAAACCACGTGTGCCCCGTAGCTAACTGTATAGCATATTGAGCGCACACTTATGTCATAGACAAGTCTTCTTCCTCTCGTTCTTGGAGTGCCTTGATGATGATATGAAGTGTACAGGCCTGGGCTTTCGTATGGGGCCATCGCTTGGTGTAACGCGGGCAGAACCACATACAAAGAGAGAGGAAGAGAGAGAGAGAGGAGGTAAGAGAAATAGCCGTGCGCGGGAAATTTTTTTTTCCCGCGGATGTGTTTATGTGCAGAACGCGTCCAACTTTGGCAACTGGTGACGGATTTGAAGGCGTGTAACTACTGCGTAGTACCACACCCGAAATGTTTGAGCGTGGCGAAATTTCTGGAGGTTTGAGAACCCCCCTCGACTCTTCCCTAATGTACGGCTCTGGTGAGAGAGGTATGGTAAAATGCAGAAAGAAACGAAAAAAAAAAGTAAAGGAAGAAAAAATGGAATTCAATGTAAATAAAACAAAAGAGACAGAAAAAAATGCAGAAGAGAGAAAGACGAACTGAAACTATGAAAGCTGCTCAGCTCCGCGCTTCGTTCGCGATTGGCGCCGCTAGTGCGAAACTGCTTTAATTTTTTTTTTCAACGCATCTGTTCGTCTGCGTCGCCGCTGGATATCGGTAACTTTTCAGGCGCAGTGAAAATACTGGCTTTTGTTGTTGTTGTTGTTGTTGCTTGCTGGTCCCCATCTTCGTCTGCCGCCACTGAAACTACGGTTTTCACCCTCGGGGGGGGGGGGGGGGGGGTTCCGTTTCTCGTCTCGGCGCACACGCCTATAGCTTTAGCGTTTGTTTTGTTTTGTTTTTAGTACGCGGCCGACGAAGATTTCAATATCTCTCCGTGTTTGTCGTACGGCTTCCTTGGGAAGATCCATCTTAGAGACGACATGCCTTGCATCCAGCCGCCCGATTTGGTCTGGCTTCCGCGTCATATTCCGCGCAATCCATATCGCTTATGGTACGGCTTCGTATAGTGCGCTGATTTGCACTTATGTTTTTTTTTGTGCTGTGCTATAGCGTCTGCGAATGGCTTGTTCATTGACTTTGTGAAGTTCATCTTCTGTCTTTTTTTTCCCCTTTCCGAACTTTGTCGATGAGGGCATCATTGATCCGCGTATACAACACTCAGTACAGCATCATGTAAAGCCAACAGGCAGTATAGTCAATAACTAAAAAAAAGCTTTTTCTGTGCTGCAGGACGGCTTCATCTCTGGGAACGCATGTGTTGCAATAATGCGTTGGCGGACCGGTTGCTTCTACATCTAAAATACCGTGCTCCAATCCGTACTTTTGCGACCGACGTAAAGGGCTTTGACGTTGACGCAGATATGTATACTAAGACGATTGAATCACAGGCGCAGTATCTCATAAGAACGGCTTTGCGGTCATAACATCCGTTCTCCTATACGAACCGATGCTGGCTGGCACGTGCGGGCTTGTTGTATCTACCACGTTCTGCGAGGCCAGAAATGTTTTATTTCTTTCGCAGTCTCTCGTCTTTGTGTGTTTGTTTGTCTTGCTCTCTCTCTCTCTCTCTCTCTGTCCACATTGTCGTCGTATTTTCACTTCATTGTATTTCGGTGACCTCGCGGACGCCGTCCTGAATGTGGGCGTTGTTTTTGCTGTTGGCCTGACGCTTTTGTCGTATTCCGGCCCGTTTCTTGCCTTGGTTTCTTTTGTTTCTTCTTTTTGTTTGTAGTTCAGTTAAGGTGCTTCCGTGCGTGACGCACGTACACCGGACGCACGCGCGTCGCTTCTTCTTTTGACCTGCAAGGTGAACTGGACGGAAATGAAAGAAGAGGCGAGGATTGGGGGGGGAGGGGGGTTGTCGGGGGGAGGTATAGAGCCGCGGTGTTTAAAGCGGCGTGCAACTAAAGCAAGACTCCGTCGAAGAGATGAGAGGCGTGATGGGAAGTGTTCGCGTTAGATAAACAAGCGCGTCGGGCCCCTCCTAAATAAAACTAACAACTTCAGGCTGTGTGTTTGTGTGTCGTTGCCATTGGTTTCGCCCTCGCGTGAAATGCATTGTCAATCCCTCCGCTGTCAACTCTAACAGTATAAGCCTCCGGGTTTCTTTTATTTTTGTGGCCCAGTTTCCAGCGCCGTGACGATGGCGTTTCTGGAACTCGTTTGGCGCCGTGACCGCAACTCCCCTTTTACAACTCTACCGGGGGGGGGGGGGGGGGGGGGAAGGGAGTTCTTCTACAACTGGCTTCCCGGAGGTGAATCGCGAAAAGAGCGTAAACGCGACGTGGCTTTCTGGGAAATGCCAAGCTCCACCTGCCAGAAAAGACGGGTCGTGCTTTTAGGGTCGAGAAGTATTACGTTTACGGAAAAACGTTGTATACTTGTGCAGGTCGGAACGGGCCGTCGCAATTGTAATTATGCGCGTGCGTGTTCGGCGCGTGACTATATGGCCGGCGTTATATAACGCGTCGCTATGTCCGCTCGTCGCTGAGCGTCATTCTTTCGTGGGCCCTCTTATCGCTGTTGCGATTCAAGATAACCGGACGCTCCCTCGAATAACGCGGTCCTGGAGTTGATATCTGTACTGGACGCTGCCGAAGGGTACATTGTTCGTATACTGGTAAACTATATAATGGCGACAACTGCTCTGAAGCGCCCGTTTGTGGCTACGCCGCGGTTCGCATGTGAATTGTGAATCTGCGCTCGTGTTATCTCTATTTTAACCTTGTACGCCTCTTGCCAGAGATATAGTGTGTACCACACTGGACAAAATTTAGGTACCTACACTGCACATTCGATTTACTTTCTTTGCTCTCCCTGTTTGTGCGTGTGTAATGCGGTACTTTTGTTTCAATCACCGCTATAGAGAAGGTTGCTGTAACCGGCTAGCACTCCAATCGGAGATTGCAGATCGCGAACTCGGTGTTTGGAAGTTCGGTAACGCCTGTCCTATAAGGACACGACCCTCCTACATACGCGACAATGCCTGACCCCGACCAAATGAATGACGTCACCTCTATTGACCAGCGTGGCCGGTCGATGTCCATCTCAATTGTACACCTCTGCGGACCTCGCCACGCTGACTCACTTGCGCGCTGGTAGATTCGCGCGAGCGTTTTATTTTTTTGTGCGCCTGTGATTCATTGATGGTGTATTTCTATAGTCCTTGCTTTCAGTGGTGCATCGCATCGTATAACGTAGCCGCGGACGGCTTTTTGCCCTCGATGCGATCGTGTCACGCAATGGGTTGGCGTGTCTCGACCTTCTGCGTTCACGTCTTATCCGTGGCAACCGCTGTCGTCTCTTCGCGCCTGTGTCACCTTATGTGCCTTCGCGTGCAGCGTTTCTTTCTTTCCTCTCTGTTTCCTTTTGGCGACAGCTACGATCGCGTTGAGCCACCACAGCAAATGCACCGCCGTCCATATATAGCCATAGCAGGGGTGGTGATGGCGCCCTGCTGTGTGTGCAGGCGCTCGTTTTGAGTTGGTCTTGGAATGGACTAAGAAGTGAGTTAATTGTATGGGATATACGCGGATTTCTCTGTATATTTTGATATATACTGTGTACTTGCAGTGTTAAGACTACGAAGAAGGCGCAGAAAACACAGACTAGTATGTCTTTCGGATTTTCTTCGTAGTCGTTCCTTAACGCCACAAATACTCAGTAGATATCAAGACGTGCACCAACTAGCCCACAAATGCATTTTTTTTCTGTATATACATTTTCACCGTGAATGGGGTGCACCTCCTTTCTGAACTGTGGCGCATTAGCGCAAAGGTTCACGTCACATGCCGTTGTAAAGCGTTTTCGAAAGCTATGCATATACTTACTACAGCTCAGAGGGAGAAGCACGCAGGCAATTTCCGTGAAAATACAAATAAAAAAAGTGTGTACGCCGCTAACGGGAATGCCGCCATCTGGGACTGTTCAACGAGCGTTTTGTATATGTGTTATCCTATTGCGACTTGAATTAATGAGCGCATTAAACGTCGACCGCAACAACCCTACCATTGCAATGCGTATTCGCCTACCGTAGCACAGCTCGTTTAGTTTTTCAAGAGATATAAAATGGCAAGCGTACGGCCCAGTACGGTAGCCCTGATACCCACCAGTAGAGTATATATAATATAGTTACAGCTGTATTCCTAACACATTCTGTCCCCCTACCAAAATGGCCGCTTCGCTGTCAGAAATGTATGTTGTTAACGCTGTAAAATTTGATCGTTTTTGAGAGCTTATGCTGGTGCGGAGAACGGATATTGACAGGGCTGGTATCGGTACGCATGACGAAACCTTCCTAGATGTCCGCCATCTTGACAACGTCAAAATACGAGCGTGGGTGCATATTGAACTTACCCTCTTGCTTACCTTGGCGTAATTACTGGCCGAGGGAGCAGTGTCGCATATATAAAGCTTATTCAAAGGCAGAATCAAACCACTTCTTCATGTGGGTGTCAGCAGCTAAACGGAACAGCGAATTCGGTATATAGTTTCGGAATCGCTTGTACTTCAATTCATGCTAACCGCGCATCCGCCTAACACATCGGTCTTGGAAAACCTTAGAAAAACACGTGATTGTCCGCGACTTCAACAGTTTTTGCAAATTAAGTGGTTGCATATCTAAAGCTTATTCGATACTCTTGTTTTCACTAATTTCTCTGCTCTTCTATAGTTCCCTTATGTCGAACCCAGACGGCATTATGTGTGTCTTCTGAATTTCTCGCCCTGCTCTTTTATTCTCTTAGCTACAGGTTGTTTGCGAACGGCGGAGAGTTGTTGATGGAAAACAAGGTGGATCAATTCTTTGACATTCTATTAATGCTAGAACATCTTGACGTCACGCATATTTTTTTTTTCTGGGCACTCATTAGCTACGTCACGTGTCGGGATATTTATGCTCGAATGGACTTCATTGTCGCGGAACATGGAATCCGGGGCGTTTGCGCATCTATATCATGATCGAATGATCGATCGTCGATTTATCGATGTGTCGGTGAAAGTAACATCAATGCGTGTCGTCTGATTTGTGAGGACTGCTTTATTTCTTCGTTAAATACAGGGGCTTTTCTCTGACGTCTGGCGTACGACTACGGTGGCTCCGGCTGACGTCATCACGCAGCTGCGCAGACGCACAATGCGCACGTGTGCGTACGGCGATCCCGTCAACGTTGTTGCGTCATCCCCTGCATTCTGCATTGTCTGGCTGTTGCGGTTTTCGCTTTCGGCGACCTTTGCCGCCCGAGACGCGTCTGGCAACTTTCCACGCGTGCAGCTGCGCTGCTTGCTCGCTGAATGTCAGGAACAGGCGGTCGCGTTATTTACCGATGCAGCTGAGGCGTTTGCTGTGTAGTGGTTTAATTAGAACGCGGTACTTTTCTGGTTGTACACGATAGTCTGCTAAAAAAATGTATTGGACCAGTGCGTCTTAAATTGCCATGGTAACGCCATCCTGTGACACGCCAATTCTGCTCCGTTTTACACTCCTCTCGGAAGGACTCCAAGTGCGAATGTTGTACAACGCAATAGATGTCGACTCGCCTTGCGGGCGGACAGGTGCGTTTATAATTTTTTTCTCTTTTGTTTCATCCGGTTTTCGCCCAGAACGCCTGCCAGGAATGCTCTACACAAACTGCGCCTCATTATTCGAGTATGGCCCCGCCGCGCTGGTCTAGTGGCTAACGTACTCGGCTGCTGACCGGCAGGTTGCGGGATCGCATCCCGGCTGCGGCGGCCGCATTTCCGATGGAGGCGGAAATGTTGTAGGCCCGTGTGTGCTCAGATTAGGGTGCACGTTAAAGAACCCCAGGTGGTATAAATTTCCGGAGCCCTCCACCACGGCGTCTCTCGTAATCATATGGTGGTTTTGGGACGTCAAACCCCACATATCAATCAATTATTCGAGAATGTCCGCGATTATTGTGGATGGTTCTGTTAGGCTTGCGCGCAAAACGTGAACAATCTAGATTATTACAGACCTTGCGCGACGACGAGTGATAATTAAGGCTAGAATGTTTGATGGCACGTGTATAAATGCCGACGCGCTTCACCGCCTGTCAGTTGATCGACGGCCGACGCTCTGTTCGCCGCTATCAGGGACAGTGTGTATCGCTGTAACCTGAGTTTCTGTTTACCGTTCACAGGTTTGGCTAAATAAACAGTTTCGTCTTGGACCTATTGTTCCCTTCGTTCACGTCTCGACTCCGTGACACCACATGCATATACCGACTGTGCCTTTCGCTTCTTTGGGTCATATGATTGGTCGAAATGGCAGGCCTCATTTGAGGACACTCATCTAGAAGCAGTACATTGTTGCATTGTGAAGACAATTGAAACACAGCTCATTGTTTCATCCAAACGATTCCCCCTTGGCAATGACGTAGCTTTGTACGTTTTACGCACGTGCAGTTTTGGAATCGTCTCTGTGTGTCGTAGATTACAAAAACTTACCACGTGTAACGTTAGTGAGTTTTAACTGCCATTCCGTAGCAGTCTACGAACATATATAGCCCTGAAATTGAGTGTCTGTTGTAGTTAAATTATCGAAACATGCTTGATTTCAGGGGCAATGCTGTCGCAATGCTCAATTTCGCATATGTCGTATAGAAGCCATGCCCGGTCAACTTTTGTCGCTTGTATATATAGGTAGGAGTGGGCGTGGTGCTACGATCGCTGGAAGGATCAAGTTGTGCGTCGTTGTTCGTGATCGAACGCTATTTTGGTTTGAGTTCTTAAAACGAGCTGTACACCTTTGAAGTATTCGATATATCGACGCATGTTTCGTACAGATTCCGTGAAACAAGCGCAATAACCCGCGGATGTCCTATAGTGCGTATAGTGCGGAAAAAAAAAAAAAAAACGGGCTTGACTTTTGAACTATGCAGGACGTGGCTCCCCCCCGTGTCATTTGTTCGTACCTACCTTCCACTGTCCACGGCCGCGTTCCTTTGATACATTATTAATCGGCCGCGAATAATTTTAATCAGCGAATGACGCCGGAAGTTTTCCTCCTTCCAGTGTCCATTGTAGCTTACGCGGGTCCCGCACTTTGTCCTGGCATTCGGTACTGTTAATTGCGCGGACATAGCGCGGAAGAGCTACGGGCGCACTGAAATAGTAATCGTATAGTAATGAAAAAAAAAAGAGGGAGCTGATGGCCCTAATTATGCCCCCTTAATTAAGGCTGGCGATCACGGGCGCGCGTCGCGAGTTAATTATAATCGGGCCCCCGCTGCGACACGCGAGCTTACAGCTGACATCAACGTTACGGGGAGGATGCGGACCCTCTCTACCGTCCCTTTCACTTGGTGTTCCGGCGTGGCCGGCGCTTTTAAAGGGCAGCGCTTGCATTGCCCGGGGTTCACTGACATCCAAGCGTCGGGGGACGCTATTAAATGCGAGAGGCACGAGATGAAGAGCGAAGGAGGATCGGCTTTGTTGTCTTGCTCGGGCGTAGGTTGGTGTTACCCTCCTCCTCGAATCGCCGCATGCAACTTCCCCTCTGAAAAAGACTAGTGTGTGCGTGTGCGCATTAGCATTAGACGTCGTCGTCTGCGCTGTCCACTCGGCGCCTCGCTGTTTTGCGGGCACTGCTGTACAGGCGCAGCGAAAGAGGGGCGAGGCATAAACAAGAAATGGACATGGCGTACTCTTCACGGACGAGGAGGGTGGGAGTTATGTGGACGCCCGGCAGTGGGGGCATCCCGTCGTTCATCACGCTTTTAGCGCAGCCGACACGCTCGGTTTCCTCCATTCCCCCCTACTCCTGTTTTCCGGCTGTGGCTACGGCTTGCTATACGGACCTCTCTCTCTCGGGACACATCCGGCGTCCGGTACACCCTTTCTTTCCCTCCGCGAATTACGTCGCGCCTTGTCTTTTCTGCCCGTTACCCTCCTCTCTCATTTTCGTCCTTTCGTAATGTTATCACTCCTTTGCTTTTATAGCGTCGTTGTTGTGGATCTCCGGGTGTCCTTTAATAAGTGCCCTCTCTCTCTTTCTCTCTCTCTCTCTCTTTGTCTCAGCTGCTTGCTTGATCACGCATGCGTTCTACGTGCTTGCAGACGAACTTCTGCACGTGTCGTCTGCTTTCGTAGTCGAACCACTCTGTCTCTCTCCCTAGGTGGCGCGCCCTGTTCTCTTGGCTCCGGGATCGGCTCGACTTGTCATCGTTCCTCACGACTTCTCGATGTATTATTATTTTTGTTTCTTTGTGACTCTTGTGTCCGTCGGGGTGTCGTGCACCGTGCGACCACTGTAATGGAACTGGCTGCTTCGTCGTTCCGGGTCAATTTTCGCTTCGTTTTTCACAGCGGCTTGCAGCGCGCCACTTAACTACTTCCGCGCCGCCAGCGGCTTCTGACGGCGTGTCGGCGTACAAACGGAATGATAACTGCTTGTTCGTGCGTTGCAAAATTTCAAGGTCGCCGAGGTGTTGTATAACTGTTCCTTAAGATCTTGTCGTGTCTGTTGGCGACTTCCTGAAAGACCTCCCACCGTAGAGCCGTAGTCTCTTTTGTCGTACGTCGCGCCTACTTAAAGCGAGGCAACTGCAAAACGGTGTCACAGAAGTGCTAGCGTCGCATCGTTGTAGGCGTGCAGCCAGGCGACTAAGCGTAACGGGGGCACGTGACACGTTTCACTGTTCCGTGGTCTCGGTGACCGCGCGCTAAGAACGGCGCCTTCGCTGAGGTATCTTCTGTGGGCTTCTAGCGTTCTAAGATAGGTGAACGCTTAGCAAAAGAAAGTTTTAGTACTGCGGAATGGTGCTACGTACGCATTACGCAAGCGCCTTGCGTTACGTGGCGTTGTTTGCCACTTATCGGCTTTTAGCACGCCGTAGTACCCGCGTACGTAACGAGCGTGAAGCGTGTTGCGTCATGTGGTAGATCAAAATAGAAGCACGTGTTGTTGACAGCCAATGTGAGCCAATCCAAGTGTTATAGCCAGATTATGGCCATATTTTAAGCCACAGAGCCAATCGGTGCTTGCCTTCGATGCCGCCATTTTGCAAAACGAAGTCTCGCGCTGTCGCGAACTTGTTCGAGAGCGGGGCGATCAGCTCATACGTACGCACGCACGCATCTCATGCGTGCGTACGAAGCGGCTGCGTACGCTGCGTACGTGGCGGCGTTGTGGTCTACGCATGCGCACTACGCAGAACGTGGCGTCCTTACGTACGCAACGCCGCCACGTACGCAGCGTACGCTGTACTAAAACTCTCTAATATTGTTAAGGATCTGTTCGGACGTCCAACGCATATTGCCGAGACAGGCGCTTCGCTACAGGCAACACCAGCTGAAGTGGCGCGATTTTTTTTTTATCGAAGCCATCGTTTTCAGACGTGGTGCTCCCGCAGTAATTACTGACAGAGGTACTGCGTTAATGGCCGAGCTTTTGGACACCATTTTTCTAAATGGTACGGCTCACATGAAGGCAACGGCGTGTCATCCCCAGAACAACGGGCTCACTGAACTGAAGAAGGCCCTGGCTGACTTAAGCATGTACGTATATCTAGAGCACAAGAACTGGGACGACATCCTACCCTACGTCACATACGTGCGACAATATTAGGGGCGAAGCTCCTTAGGGTGTGGGTCGTTCCCTCCTCCGTACATAACATGTGGCCAGCTCTAGTTTATGAATTGCTCACTAGGTAGCGCTGTGTGCTATAAGTAAAATATTATATAAGATCACTAGAGGGCGGTAGGGTATTCTTATAGCTGACGGATGGACGTGCCCAACTATAACGAGTACCTTGTCTATCTGAATACCGCTGACAGACAGACGGATGGATGAACGCTTCGTCCCACTCATCATCATTCACTCCTTGGACATGCTGTAATTTTTTATACTTTCACGAGTGCCAACACGTCTGGGGCTCAATTCGTAGAAAGCCACGATATATTCGTTGGCAGGCGTAGCCGCCTTGATGCTTCCTCGTGCAGGCCTATGATCGGAACCCTTTCTTCCGCATCATGTGGAAGTAAAGACTATCGCGATCGGAAGCACGATCTATGATCCTCGTATTAAATGGGCATCCAGTCTGAACGATGCTCGCGATGAGCATAGCACTCTTGATAAGTGCGGCTGACAGCGCTGAACTCGCACGCATACTTCAGTATCGATCGCACGTGACTTGGCACGTGAACCGCGATTAGGACCCCCCCATCCTATAGGTGGCTCGATTGACCGTGACCTCCGCCCCCCTGAACCTGCGATGCGCCGTAATCAACGGCGGTCGTGATCGAGCGTGGGATAGGAATGCAGCCGCATCGCCCTATTGTCCGCGGCGGGCACCTCCTCCCCCACGCCATCACGCTCTGGTTGTTGCTTGGCGATCAGCGGTGCACATAGTGTGTGCACTCGTTTTCAGTGATCGCCGCTACACACAACACGTTGACCGTGTTTGTGCTCCGTATAACGAGGTCCTCCTTCGAAGAGGTCGTTTCGCTTTCGCCGCCGGCTTCCCTTTTGTCAATGCCGCGCACACTCCGGAAGACGTGGGCGAGTCTCTTTTATGACTGACTCGGCAGGTATACAGAGCCGACACGCATCGATATGGCGGGTAGTATATATAGCTGACCACATATTGCGGTCCTCTCATGTGGGAAGTTTTTCTGTTTTCGCTAGACCAATCGAGGTGTGCGTGGAAGGTTGCTGCTTAGGGCTTATTGCCCCGACTCCTTTCTATGGTGTACCACTCTTTATCATTGTGTATATACCTCCCTAATCTGGACCTTTCAGCGTGGGAGTTTGTTGCGGGTTTCCGAGGAGGCCGATAACTTTAACCGGAAGGTAGCAGTATACAGTGTGTATATATACGATGCAGCACGCGCGCACAGTCGTAAACACGTATTATGCGCCGACGCTATCGCATCGATGCGCTCGTCAAGTTCACGTATGAACTACCCAATCGGCGACTCCCATACACTCGTTTATGTACAAGATTCCATGGGCTGCTTCGGCGCGGAATCTCGCGGATGTTTTGAAACTCCGGAAACGACTCCCTAGCGGGTAAAATTCGACCTCGTGGTCGGTGCTTTTATTTCTTTACTTGCTTTCTTTTTTCAATGCCGTGATATGCCGGGGCGTGCGACTGTACAAGTGCTTGCGATGCATGTTTTCTCGTTAAATTTCAGCGTGCGGCTTGATCCGCCACCTTCTATCGACTTCTTACTGCTATGTATATTACTGTACACCTGTACGGCGAAGGCCAAGGTAGCCGACGCTGCAGGAAGAGACGAACGCCTTGCAACGTCTAACGCGTCTTCGTGCTTCGAGGACGGAAGTTACTTGAACGAGCGACGCCCTCGTATTACATATGCGGCTGGCCTACAGCTGATTGGGCGGCATAGCCATGTGCCGCCCACCAGCGTCGGGCAAAGGAACGAAAAAAAAAAAAGCGCGCCTAGTGAAGGAACGGGGAAGTTTCGCAAATCCCCTGATTTGCCTCACGTTTGCGGCATTTGCACGTTGCCTGCATACGAGGAAAGAAAGGTGGCATGGCGGCGCTCGAATCCACTCATTCGTGCGTCAGTCGGGTGATTGCGGGCGTTCGATTTTTCGGTCGTCCTTTACTACATATCCTTGTCATCCCATGCACGGCTTGATGCGTGTCGGATTTTGTATTGCAGCGAGTTCGCCTGAATTCCCATCAGAGGCGACAGTTGTTGCTGGTATAAAGGGGCAGTTGGAGGGGGGGGGGGGGGCTGGTACGCGCCCTATCCCGATGACGTCACATGCAGGAGCGCGCAGCAGCCGCATTGTGTCCTAGACACGTACTTTTAATGCTGCAATGAACCTCGCACAAATGAAACTTCTCAGTTTTGAGCATAACATAATGCCATATTTATTTTGTGTACCGCACGCTGATGCAGAATATGTATGTATGCTGCATGCATGCATGTATATATATATATATATATATATATATATATATGACGCTTCACAAGTGAATGTGGGGAAGAAAGAGGAGGAAGACGAAGGGTCAGAATAAACTGGTGTTCTGACTGACGCCATGTCTCATCCGTTACACTAAGTCGGCGGGATCTACCGCAGCAACATCATGAGCCCACCAAAGAAGATGATCAGCCTGCCGAAATACACCGGAGCTGAAGACGACGTCCCTGTTGACAAGTGGTTGCACCTCTTCGAAACGAAGGCGAGCAACGTCAGCTGGTCCGAACGAGATCGCATCAACTGCATCAGCGAGTACCTGGAAGGTAAGGCATTCCTCTGGTACCTCACCGAGATTTTCGACGCAGAAGATACGTGGGAAGGCATCAAAACAAGCATGATATCACGATTTTCTACACCTGTTAGCGAGCCTTTCCGCCAATTCATACACTGCAGGCTCAAAAGAGAACAGCGCATCAGGCACTACTACGAAGAGAAGACACACCTTGGTCGCCTCGCAGACTTAAAAGACGTTCACATAGTATCAGGATTGACTGATGGTGTACCTGAAGAGATCGGAAGGCGCCTCGCTGGATTGACGCTCACCACCCCAGCCAAGTGGCTTGCTGCTGCGCTTCAAGCGGAAGACTCTGTCCACAGAGATGCTTCCCAACACTCGTCAAAACGGCAGCTCATGCGTCGAGAGCCTCATTCTACGCGACCATGACTCCCTGCAGGATTGATGCGCACCCCTCACATTGAGTGCCGACATTGTGCATCTGCTGGTTTGCCGAATCAGTTTCACTGGCACAATGAGTGCCCTCGTCGTGAAATAGTGTCTGCTCTAACTGACAACCAGGGAAACGAAGAGGGCGGCCCAAAGGCTCATTAATACGTTTTGGTGCACTTGAGCACGGACACATGGTGAATGCAACTCTGGATACAGGAGCGACTATTACCTGTATCAATGAAGTTGTGTTAAAAAAACTCAAGCTGCAGTTGCTCAACGATTCATGCATTAGTGTCCAACAAGTCACCTCAACCACAAAAACTTTGGGCCGCGTACGCATACAGTTGGAAATAGGGAAGTTAAAGCGGGCAGTCCAAGCACACGTTCTACCAGGCATGAAGACTGAATTCTTGCTAGGCCTGGACAACGCCTCCTTTTTCAACCTATCACTGGATTTAAACACAATGACTTTGTTTCAAGACAACAAAGCTTTGCAGAATTCCTTTCAAACACAAAAGTGTGTCTTCAGCGCCGATACAACCCCTCTCCAAGCCGTTGATGTCACGCACCTTCTACCATCGCAACAAGCTGCTTTGAGAGAGGTGCTTCACAATTACGAAGACATTTTCTCAAAGTCTCAGGTGGACTTCGGATGTATCGCGGAGGAACGACACTGCATTGCCCTCAGCAACAACGTGCCTATCCACAGACCACCGTATCGATGCTCCCCGGCAGACAAAGAGGAAATTGTCAAGCAAGTGGACTTACTTCTCAAGCAAGGTGTAGTGCGTCCATCTGTTTCCCCATACGCGGCTCCAGTCATTCTTGCAGAGAAAAAAGGTGAAGGACGCACACGTTTATGCATTGATTATCGAAAGCTTAACTCTGTCACTGTGCCTGACTACCAACCTATTCCGCGTATAGACGATGTTCTAGACTACCTGGGAAAATCGAAATATTTTTCGACATTGGATATCACATCAGGCTATTGGCATGTCAAAATGAACCCACAGGACATCCCAAAAACAGCTTTTGTCACGCCGAATGGCCATTATGAGTGGCTTGTTATGCCTTTCGGTTTGAGAAATGCTCCTGCTACATTCGAAAGAGCTGTGAAATCAGTTATCAGAAAACATAACTTAAAGAATGTCGTTAATTATTTTGATGATATCGTAGTCTTCTCCGACACATTTACTGAGCACCTACAGCACCTCCAAGCTCTCTTGCATGCCCTAAAAATGGAGAATATAAAACTTAAATTGAAGAAATGCCATTTTGCCCAAGATTCTATTGAATATCTGGGTCACAGAGTGTCGCACGGTACAGTGTCGCCTATACGAAGAAACATAGAAGCTGTTTTGCGATTCCCAAGACCGAAATCCCCGAAAGAGCTTCAGCGTTTTTTAGGCACCACCAACGTTTACCGCCAGTTTATACCGCACTTCAGTGACATAGTTTTCCCACTTACGAAGCTGTTGAAGAAGGACACACCATGGGAATGGGATTCCTCATGTGAACAAGCCTTTGAGAACATGAAATACTGTCTGACCAAAGAACCCATTTTACGAATTTTTTCTTGCGAGAAACCATGCATTCTTTATTGCGACGCATCTAACGTAGGCGTAGGTGCAGTTCTGAAGCAAAGAGATGATGATGGTAAAGAGCACCCCGTTGCCTATCACTCGCGTAAGCTACTCGCGCACGAATTAAATTATGCCATTACAGAGCTCGAATGCCTCGCTATAATTGACGCTGTTGACAAGTGGCACTGCTACTTACATGGACGACCATTCACTGTTGTCACCGATCATGCTGCTTTACAATGGCTCAGAAACATAAAAAACCCACATGGCCGGCTCTTTCGATGGTCTTTGAAGCTGTCGATGTATGACGTTAACATTCGACATCAAAAAGGCAGCGAAAACATCGAGGCGGACGCATTTTCGCGAAGCCCTATGGTTCAACTCCTTTCATTACCAGAACTTCAAACTTACCAGGATGACCACCCTCGCTGCAAGTACACAACGGAAAACGGGGTCACTATCGTGACACGTAAGGGAATTCGCAAAGTGTACGTTCCTCTCAAGCTTCGACTGGGCCTTCTGCAGAAAGCACACTGTCAGTTCGGACACGTCGGAGTAAAGAAAACTCTGGGCTTGTTGTCATCATCCTACTATTGGCCGGAAATCATCACAGACGTTTCATCCTACGTCCGCCACTGTGACATATGTCAGCGTTGCAAGAAGCCGAAAACCAAGAGATTCGGATCTCTCGAGTCACTACCACCTGCAGAACAACCCTTCGATCTTTTAGCAATGGACACTATAGGTGGCTTTTCAGGATATGGCTCGACAAAGAAGTTTATTCACTTGGCGATCGACCACGCTACGCGGTATGTCTGGGCGTTTCCCCACAAGAACGAAACTTGTGACGCATACATTTCGTGCATCACCGCCATCTTTGCAGCAGGAAAACCCAAGAAGTTCCTATCTGATCGTGAACCAGCTTTCACAGCTGGAAAATTCAAGCAGTTTCTAAAACGCAATGATGTCCACCAATTGTTCACATCTTCCCAACACCCTCAATGTAATGGCATGAACGAACGTACAAATCAGACTATTGTAACCCGGCTAAAGTGCAAAATGAATGAGCAGCCACAGAAGTCTTGGGTCAAACATCTTTCGGATGTTGTCGATGAATACAACAGAACCCCACATGAAGTAACACGATATCCACCATCGTACCTAATGTATGGAATTCCTTCATACGACACAATTTTAGACGCACCAATGGAGAGTGTGCAAGAAGCAAGGAAAAGTGCAATCAAGAACACGCTTGCCTATCATGAGAAGAACAAGATAATCTACGACAAAAAATTCCTACCACAGGATCTCCAACCTGGTGAATTGGTCCTCTACGAAACACCTTGGCACCCGAACAAAGGAAAGCTCAGTTCAGTCATGGAAGGACCTTACACAATTCTTCGCAGAGTCTCTCCTGTGAACTATGAGATCGATCGATGTGTAGCTCCGTTAAGCAGAACTACTGATATTGTGCACATCAACAAACTGCGTCGCTACTATTGTCCCAATAAGTTGACGCTCTCTCGGGGGGAGGGGGAAACGTGTGACGCTTCACGGGTGAATGTGGGGAAGAAAGAGGAGGAAGACGAAGGGTCAGAATAAACTGGTGTTCTGACTGACGCCATGTCTCATCCGTTACGTATGTGTGTGTGTGTGTGTGTGTGTGTGTGTGTGTGTGTGTGTGTGTGTGTGTGTGTGTGTGTGTGTGTGTGTGTGTGTGTGTGTGTGTGTGTGTGTGTGTGTGTGTGTGTGTGTGTGTGTGTGTGTGTGTGTGTGTGTGTGTGTGTGTGTGTGTGTGTGTGTGTGTGTGTGTGTGTGTGTGTGTGTGTGTGTTGACACTATTCTCCCTCCTTTTCGAGCCAAGATGCATAGTCTTGTTGGGGCGAGCTTCTGGCTATGAGCTATACATTTAGGGTAACCATGACACTTCAGTATCGACCAATAAAATTTTATCTCTGTCAGTGCTCTAAAAATGTAAATGTCGCAAACCAGGCCTTTAGGGAATCGTATCATCCATCGCTTCTACGCGGTGACGAAGGAAATTTCTCGCTACTGATATAGTCACAATGTCCATTTAGCGAAGCACAGTTTCTTCCTCCTTTCCGCCCGCTTTGTTCGTTTTTGTTTGTTCCCATCGCTAAGAAAGCCCTTTTTTCCACAGCCTCGTTTGGCCGCGCCGTTCTCTTGGCGCAGACGCTTCGCGCCTGTGTAACTGCGCGCACCATGTCCTCCCTTGATTGATGATCGAGACGCGCTCGCCGAGGAAGACGAAGTTATGGAAGCGGCGATGCTTGCGTAGCTCGCACTTCCGTCTCGCTTCGATTTCTTTTGTTTTCTATTTGTCTGCTCTCAAGATATCGAAAAAGCAATTTCCGTAATGCTGACTCGCTAGCCGGTTCTTCAATTAAACACGCCTCAGCGCATTGATCGAGAGGCTTCCGCTCTGCACAACCCGGCAGAGTACCGTGAAAGGTTGGAATTGAATTTGCGTTTGTTCTGCTGTTTTTTTCTTTCGGCTAGCTCATTCGCCTGATGTGTCATTAGCCGTCTGCGATTATTGATTTCGTTTGTCTCGTTTTCGTGCGCACTGCGGCGTTCCAGTTTGTCTCTTCAATTCGGTATCTTCTATTAAAGTCAGGTTCGCAATTTGCATCGATTAGATGCTCGCACATGGTCTGGCGGTGCTGAACGATCTGATGGCGTGGGTTGGCGCAGATTTCGACACTATGACGGAGCGATAAGCTTTGTGTCTACTATAAGTTTTATCACACTCGTGTTATCTAGACGGCTTCAGTAAGACAACACATGCGGACACAGGTTGATTGCGAGAGCTATAGTATTTCCCGCGAGTAATAAATATTTTGCATCGCACACACAGTCAAACCAACGGACGAATAAGTTGCCGGACAAGTCTCAGCTTGAAGTCGTCATCGGGACTATAAGGATATCTCTTTATCGCGTACAGCTCCAGGTTACACAATCTAAGTGGGGAAACCAGGCGCCCTGATACAATAGTTGGTCTATTGCGCATCCCTTAGTAATATGGCGACGTGCAGTGAACTTGGCACTCTACCGTTATGTATCTGCAGTAGCCACCGACAAGGTGACCGCCCCGCTGGTCTAATTACCTTGTGTCGCGCTCTAAACGACACAAGGAACTGCACACCAATGGGGCAACAATGCTAAACAAACTAAACTTATACCTTGGACGTCGTCAGAAGTCCGAGCTCGAGTTGGCAGTTTGTGCCAGCTGCTGCGGTCTCGTTGTGCATGGTGATACCACCGTGAGACCAGAAAACTCGGACTCCGACTCGTTCTCGAGTTTCTCGCGTGTACAGTTGTACTCACGTGATATAACCTCGTTCTGTTGTCGGCTGAAACCGGATTCGACTGCCACCCAACACCGTGTGAAAACAGGCCAGACCGGTGGCTGCGAATATGTGTACCTTCTTGAAAGCCTGCGCGGCATTGTCGTTGCCTTCTAAAATAAAAAGAAAACATGGCGGACTTTACGTTTATTCTGCTCGCAAAGACTGCAAATGAGGCACTTGCAGTGCTCAAACGCATTGTAGCATAGCAGACAGTTGGACTAGTTGGTATGTGTTCGTCGGGATATTAAAAAAAAGGGGAGGGGCGGGGGGTGGCACTAACAGACACAGACAACGGAAGAAGACACAGGCGCACAAATGCATTGCCTTCAAGAGTTGTGACTGCATACGGACACCACCACATTGCAGCGAGGAACAATTCTACTGTGTAGCGTGTTCGCTACCTTGTACTAGACATGAACCGAGAGCTCGTTTAACGTGACGTCGGTAGCTGTGTTCAGCGGCAACAAATTCTTCGCTGACCTCTACCCCGGTGGGATCACTTTGGCAATGAAGCGGACGAAATATGGCGGCCGATATCCGGCGGCCATTTTCCAGCCAGTCCGGCCGTAATTTCCTTTTATATCTCTTTAGGGAGCCTAGGTAGGTGCTACGGACTCCGTTTTCGTTTTCTTTCTCTTAATACTGTCGCTCATTTATTCATTCCGGCAGTCGTAGCAACTTTCTATCACTCTCCAATCGCTGGAACCACGCGTCCGTGGGAAATACCCCGGGGGTACGTGTTCGATCCGCCGCGGAATAAGAGGCCCCCGAGTGGCAGCAAACAAAAGCGGATCAAACGAAAACACGGCGGGGTAAACTTGTAGCAGACGAAACGGAAGAGCGTCTGTGTGTGTACGGTCGGTGCTCTTCGTCTGTGAAAGCGTGGGAATCGTTTCGAGAACGGAGTCTGCTCACCTCTCCGCTGCCCGCGGCGGGATCTTATGCGTACGTGTGAACGCTGTCTCCCGGTAACGTTTCGGTTGCGAGTCGGTCGCGACTGTTGCCGCCTCGGAGGAGGAGACTCGGGTGTCGCTGCTTTATCCTTTTATCTGCAGCCTCAACCGGTGGGTGCTTCGTGGTTTCCATTCCCGTTGTTCTTTCTCGTCTAGGCTTTTTTTTTTTTTTTTCGCGGGGAACGCTGTGACCGCAGTTGTACTTTTGCGAGTGCAAGTGAGGGTTGCCCTGCTCGGATTGGAGTCGACCCTTTGTATCCTTACGGACGAAGTGGGGTTGTGGCTGTACTTATTGCGCATTCGTTTCGCGTTGGGACGTTTCAATGGGTTAACGATGCTGGCTCTGCAACGAGGTGTGCTTTGCTGGCTTCGCGTTATGTCGGCGCCATTAAGGACGTGCCTCAGCGTGAGTATAAAAACCTTACGATGGAATGTCGCTTTCGTCGGTGTGTCATTTATCAGCCGCATGGATTTGTCCCTTACCTGCTTTGTGAGAGCTGATTTGCACTATTTAGTGGTGCGTTGAAGATGGCCTATAGATGGGAGGGAAGTTGTAAATGGCCGACAGAATAGCTTTCTCTGCTGCGCGAGATGTCAAAGCAAAAAAGTTAGATTGTTCGTTTCGTTTGCTACTTCCCGCTATTTTCTTTACGCCCGGTCGGAGGCCATGTCGACGGGACTTGATGCTGAGGTGTCAAGTTAGTAAGTGTCTGGAAGCTAAGCTGCTCAAGGGTTCTTCAGTTCATAGACATAGCGAAAAAAAAAAGCGCGGAGTATGGAAAGGGGGGGGGGGGTGCTCAGCAATACAAGTTTATTTTGCAGGACGTTTAACACTTGGTGCCCTATGTATCTTTGCATCGGTTCTCATATTTGAAGAGCTGGCTCCTTTCGTGTTATTAACACCATTCAGCAGCGACCCAGTGACTGCTGACTGCAGGTGATACAGGCTTAGCACTTCGGCCTCGTTTTCCCGCATTTGTGGCATGTGGGACCGGCAACATCGTTTCGCATTGGAAGACAGGTGCGTTGACCTTCTTGCGTGCACGCCACGAGGTCGGCCGGAAGACGCTGTTAAACGAAGCGAAGAAAAGAAAAAAAAGCAAATGGCCAGTCGGTCGGTGCCTGGTGGGAGACATCTGTCGCGGCCGCCTTGGCGACCACCGATCGTACCATGTGTTGGGGACGTGCTTCGCCAGGAGCGTCGTGTAGCTGTTTCAGGAGCCACATCTGAGAAGATCTGCACGTATTAGAGCCGCGGGGGGTTTACACACTCGAATCGTGGGCAGCGGGGGTATCTTCTCCCCTCTCTTTTTCGCAGACACGGCTGAATAGCTTGCACCTGGCAGCTGGGGAGGCCGGCTCCGTGGCTTCACCCACCTGCAGTTCGTGGTGACGCGTGACCCCCCCCCCCCCCCCCCCACCGCTACATTGGCTATCTTCTTCCTGGAGTACGCGGAGGAGAGCCGAGATGATTTCGAGAGCGGAAGTGGAGAGGATTAAGACGTGCCCCCACTTCCAGGCTGTACCTGTCCCCCCTTTCCTCTCCTCCCTGCAGAAGGAGATGGGTGCGCAGAACTTTCTCCGAGCTACCGACCGCGTGGCTGCATGAGCGCAGGTGGCCCGTAGAATGAGGCTTCGCGTGAACGTTCAAAATCAAATGAAGGTTTTAGCCGGCCGTTTTTACTCGGGGAGTTTCCGAAGCCTCTTGATTGTATGGTGTATCTTTCTAGAGATGTTATCTATTTCACCGCGACGCTTTCCACAAGAACGTTTCTCAGTGATCCTCTCTTGTTTACGCAGTTCTTAAAAACACATTTATAGTTGCTAAGGCATGCGTAAATATTGAATTGCGGGTTGTAATTGAAGTTTTGCCCCATGGAATAGAATACTCGGTTTAAACGAATTTGCAAACGCTCACCTAAGGGATGCCATTGAACGCTTTGATGTAAGATAGAAATGTTGGGCTAATTGAGCAGCTTTATCTGATAAATTACACACTTGTTAAATGGTGCTCTTCCGGCCGCAGTTGTGGCCAAGTGGTTAAGGCGATGGTCTTGAAATGGTGCTCTTCCTGTGTACTTTTTCTGCGCGTTTCAGTCGTTTACGCACCGGCATTAATAATGCATTGCTCGTGCACAATTTTTTTCCGCAGCTGAAAACAAAAAAACAAAAAAATTGCCCGCAGCTTCCCTCGGGGAAACACTGAGGAGGATGCGGACCATATAATTGGTTAACGGGGTGTTAAAGTGCGACTTACTTGGGTCGATGGCTAAATTGGTTAACGTGGTTGTGAAATGGGGTGTTAAATTGCGACTTACTTGGGTCGATGGCTAAATTGGTTAACGTGGTTGTAGGAGGGGGTGTTAAATGAGTGAACACGTACACACGTATGCGAAAGGGCGGCGCTGGTCGAAGGGACGTCGATCATTGTGTTTGTGGATTCGTTGGAATTCATTTCACCGCGACCTTGGACGTCGACGCGCCGTACAAACCAACCGACGAGCGGCAACTGAGCGAGCGAGCGCCGACCTTGAGTATATATACAGCACGACGGCGCATGCACTGTCAGCTGTTGAATGTTCTCGAAGCGCGACGCCACATGCGCGTCCACTGGAGAATCAGGAGAATTGTAGATGTCGAACGCGGTGTGTAGAGGAGGAAGGGTGCACAGATGGTGGAGGAGTGAAGCGCGCGCGGTGTGTAGAGGAGGAAGGGATGCACAGATGGTGGAAGAGTGGGCGACGGCGCATGCGCGCGCGTCAGCTGTCGAATGTTTTGGTCTCTTCGTTTTGGCTGCACCGGCTGAACCAGTTCAAAGGGTGCAGCACCTTCGTCCTCGTTTTGCCGGAGCAGCGCGCGCCCTCTGTCGCACCCTCTGCACTGGCTCCCTCGTTTTGTCTAGGTGTAAGCCTAGTTCCTGACGAGTTCTGTACCGGCGTGCACGCACTCCAAAGCAGGTGCAGAGTAGTGCAGCATGGCGGGCGTCCCCCCAAGGCCAGAGCAGACGACGTTGCAAATAGTTGTTCAGGGCGTTCAAAAGGAAGTTAAGGCACTTCACAATCCCGACGGGTCATTTATGACGGACGCCAACGGTTACGTCTATGAGGCATCAGGTAAGTCAGGCTGCATGCATTGCCAAAAAACGTGGTTAGCGGCCAGGAGTCGTAGTCGGTCAGCAAACAGCCTCGTAGCATTGCTTATGCTATGTCGGTATTTTTAATCTTGGTTTTCGCCCTTGCAGACGGCAAGCGCGTTACGTTGCGGTTCATGGCAGGGAATCGTGAAAATGACCCCCCTCCGGCACAACCGCCGACGCCTTCTCCTGCCTGCGACGGCGACGTTGACAGCGATGGGGCTTTAGCCGCATTTCCAGCAGCAGCCGCGTCGGCTGAAGATGTGGAAGAGCTTTGGAGCGCCCGAAAAACAAGGTTCTTCATCGCCAAATACTCGGAAATGAAGGACTTGGTGGGAAAAACCAGGGCACTTCGGTATGTCATCCTATGTCCAAAATTATTTGCAGCTTTTTATTATTCCGTTTCACTCTATGCAAGCACCAACAAGATAAGGGCGCATGAAGTTCACAATGGCGATGGTTATTGTTGCCTACATTTTACTGCCAGCAATTTACATTTTACTGCCCCCCCCCACTGAAAAAAATTTTGGCTATGCGCCTGACTGTGACATATACGTTTACATATACACACAAACAGTATGTATAGTCACGCACATATATACACAACGAAGGCATTCGTAATGTTTCATTAAGTCAAGTGATCTTCAAAAACAGCGACGGTGCTTTTGTGTTGGGCATTGCACAACCGCTGTCTTGCCGAAAAGGTGCAGCACCTCCAAGCTCAAGCCATGTTGCAAGTGTAGTGCTGCCTTGAGAATTTGCACTAGAGGGAATTGCATGTTGTTATTCTGAGGCACATCTCTAGCAAGTCTCGCCCTGCAGTCCTTGTGTCTTCACTGTCTGTCCGCATTTCTCTCGCACTGCCACTTTTCAAGATGGTGCAGCTCATTGTTAAAAGAGATATGCTTCTTGACACGTGCTACCCTATCTTTGAACCTAGACTGCGCCGTCGTGTCAGCAAACAAGGTTGCGCAGCTGCATGTTTTACAATGCAAAGACAGGTTAGAATATGGCTGTCTCCTTAGTGAAGCTTTATGATCCAAAAGAGTGATTTACACAATGTTCAACTTCTCCAACATAATGCTTCCCGCACAAAAAGAACGTTCGCAGTTATCAGAAGTGTGTGAATAGTGAATTTCGGAACCTAATCAAGTAAGAGTCAAATAGTAATGGCACCAAATAGAATACAAATAGTAATTGAATACTGTTTGAATAGTAAGTAGACCATTTTCAAAACAGCCTTAGAACAGAACATTTTATTTGAAACAAATAGTCACAAACTTTCGACAAAGGCCATTACAGTCAGTTTGAATCTACTCAAAATACCACAATTACGAAAACTAAGGTAATCTCGTATGCAGCAGGAACTAGAATATTCGTAACATTTTGTAATTGTAGGTTCAACTACGGCATTGACTAGCGTTATCAACGTGAGACTTTGTCACCTCACTTTAAATAAAATTGGGACACAAAAACAAAACAATTTACAACCAAACATTGCAGATACAACTAAATATGTAACGGAGCAGATCAACCCGTCATCACAACATGGCCTGCGCACTAAAAGCGGATAACAATGGGCGTTGAAATTTACATCTGCAAGAACAATTTACGCAAACGCAAAACTTGTATCTGTTGCTAGTCGTGAAGCTGCAAGCACTCGTAGTTCCCACCTTTGGTTATTACAAGACGAAGACAGGAGCTGATAAATGCGATACAGCTAAAGTGCAGTAAAAATTGAGCAAGAATGGAGCTTTCAGAAGCGCATTCATTCGACAATCAATATAGTGTAGGTAGTCTTGCAAAAGCTTGGGCTGCGTACAGGTCACATTAGGGATTGAAAGAATGACTTGTAGCTGTTTCGTTGTTTTGGGGTTCTCCCGCCAGTGCCGATTATTAAAAGAATATTTGTTACTTAGAATATGTGCAATTCGATTCGACTTAGGAACCGAATACAGTGCTGTTTGATTCATTATCCAAAATTTTCGAATAATCGAACATCCCTAGCAATTATCCCTGAAAGCTACACATATGAAGTACTAAGGAAAGGTTCATGTGCTACTGCAAGACTTGGGTCACGTTACGTCGCTTCCTTCTTTCCTACTAACTGTGCTTTGCTTTTTTGTTTAGCACAAGAAGGCTTCTGTGGAAGAAGTTGGCTGAGGCCATCAATACGGAGTTCTTGTGCAACGTGACTGCCACACAAGTGGAAAACAAATGGAAGTCGCTGGACAGAGCATATAAAAAGTCAAAAAAAGACAACAATTCTTCAGGTCACCACCGTGTGAACTGTGAATATGAAGAGTAAGTTACGATTGTGTCTTCATATCTTCAGTGATTCTCATAGTGTCTATTACAGAGAGCTGGCAGAAGTCTTGGAAAAAGAACATAGTGTAAATCCAAGGCTGCTCTTGGAGCCTGGAAAAACAATCCTGCCTAGTGCAAGTCCAGAGTAAGTAAAAATTACTTAATTTGTGCTGTAGCCTGGAAATGACATGGCACCTGTACAATTACTTTCAACAGCACCAGCATCACTGAAGCACCTCAAGATGCAGCAGTCCCAGTCGAGTGCAACACAGCATCCAAAGTTCGGAGCAGCACAACGCCAAAAAGGAAGCGCCAGAGTAGGTCCCAAGTCACGCCGCTCTTGGAGGCATTAGAAAAAATGCAAGCTTCGAGAGCTAAGCAAGAGGAGGCAGCAGTGAAACAACTGGAGGAAAGAAAAAAATGGGAAGAGGCAAAGGCAAAGCGGCATGATGAGCGCATGCAGCGATTCGATCGGTTGATCGACGTACTCTCAAATAAGGACGGGTTATAATATGGGCAATAAACTTTTATAACACTAGCAGTGTCTACTCCATCTAATTTGTTAAAAAAAAACATTGCTTCTAGACGCGGCACCCCACTTCGCAAAACATTTGCACACTGAATAAATCGCGAAGCAAAGATGAACTTCTAGCACTGTTCCTTTGCAATGAACTCTCGCAGAGACTGACTGTAGCCTGGCAGACTGCAATCAAAATCTCCTTCACTTTCATCATTGCCCACATCTTCTTCTTGGGGAAGCGTTGCAAGTTCCTCAAGGAAGTCCCTTTCATCGTTGCACATGTTGTGTAGCACACACGCAGCCATAACTATATAGCAGCACTGTTGCACACTTTTTGCATCAACAAGGTAGAGCCTCCTAAAACGCTGTTTAAGCAGGCCGAAGGTGTTCTCAATAAGCACTCGTTGTTGACTGTGTCGTTTATTGAAGCTCTTTTTCCACGTAGGAAAAGAACTTCCATTGTCCTTGAATGGGGTCATGAGCCATGGCATCAGTGGATATGCACTGTCACCCAGTATATAATTGTCTTCACATTCCTGAATTGCGCGTGCAAAGAAGGGGCTCTCCCTCAGGACACGGGCGTCGTGAACCGAACCTGGAAACCCAATAAACACGTTCAGCAACTTGTTCCTGTCGTCGCAGATTCCTTGCAGGATTATCGAAGGCCACTTTTTCCGGTTGAAGTAAGACTGCGTAGATTCGCTTGGAGTGAGTATCCCGATGTGTGATCCATCGATACAGCCGATGGTGTTTCTTGGGCCCTTGCCTTTACTTTTGGCGAGGAAGCCGTTCTTTATGCGGGTCACTTCCGCGCTACTAGGCCAGCAAATTATCTCATCGCTAATAGCGTGTAAGAAGTGAACGACCCGTGTCACACAAACATGAACAGACGACTCGGTAACATCGAATTTGTCGCCTATGGCGTACATAGATATTTGTGAGCCTAGGTACACAAGCGCTATGAGGCATGTTTTTTCGGCACTGATTTGTTGGCGGCCTTGCACTGCCCTTGGGTAGAAGGCTGAAGTCTTGAACTTGGCCCTGAAACTATCAAAAGTCTCCCTGGACAGCCTGAAGAGGCGCTTGAATTCATACTCATGGTACCTGCCGATAATGCTTTCGTACCCGGGTACACGGTTGGCATCGTCGCGCACCAACGCGCACGCGACCAAGATGCACGCATCGTCGTACTCATCGTCGCAGTCACTGCAAACGGCACCGCTGACGGAATCGTCGTCGCTGCTCGAGTCCAGCAATTCCATCGCAGTCACAAGAAGTGCCATCACGGCCGTGTATTGATCGGACAAGGCGGCGGAGGCGGCTATTTTAGGCTTACACTACAAGGTGTTCTCCGGCCTGCACTCACGTCAACTCACGCCTTCGTTTTGGCTGTAGCCGTCGCGCGCTAGTGTCGGCTAGTGCCGAGGCGTGGTTGAGGCTGCACCTGCACTTGCTCGACCGGCGCTGCACGCTCACTGCACCGCTTGGCACCGCTTTTTCTGCACCTGCACTTTTCTGAACTAGTGCAAGCCAAATCGAAGATTCCTTTTGAGAAGCGGTGCGGACGGCGCACTACAAGGCGCGAGTATAAGATGCTCCGCATCTAAAAAAGAAAGCTAGCGCGAAAACTGAGTAATACGCATGCTAGGGGACTTCGTGCTATGTAAATATACATACACCGCCTGTGCTGGCAATCGTGTCCCGCGGTTGGTGATAGTGAGTCCTCTCTCGGAAAGGGCCGGGTGTGGCGCCACTGTCGCCACCTGACGCCCGTTCGCATCACCGCGGGTCGCGCATATTTGCAGCACCGTCGCCGGCCGACACGTGCCGCGAGGTGTCGCAACCCTCGCTTGCGCCCTAAGTGTGTGACGCGAGCCAGCAACGCACCGCTGCACGCATTTTGCCTTTGCAGTTGCCCCGAGTGTGACGCAACGCCCGTACCCGCGGTTGGCCGCATTCACGTTCGTGTAAATTCGAGCGTATACACTGTGCGAGGTTATTACGCAATGAGCGAGGGAACCTTCTTCTTCTTCTGGCGTGTGACTGATCAAGAGGATCTTGTTGCGTGCGCGTTGCATTGTGTCGCAAAGTGGCGGGTATGACGTGCGTATAAGCAGCGTATAAACTCGGCGCTGGCCGCGGTCTCGCTGACGCACGTTTCGCGGTTCACTCGTTGATACATGGACGGAAGTTGCATGCACCGCTTCGAAGCGGTTTATTCGTGGGATCGCCTGTAGCCAGATATTGCCAGATGTTGCCAGTTTAAGGATTCGTGGCTGTGCGATATCATAACGGGATGAAGACGACGATTGTGTTTATCTTTGCAGAATCACGTCTGACCTATTTGTTACGATCACGTCATATTACACATTTATTGCAGTCTAGCGACCCGGATGTCTTGTTTTGAAACATTTAAGGAAAGTTAAATGCGTTTCAACTGTGTACAAGATTTATCAACCATGTACAGACTCCGCTTTGTCAAACTCTTCCCTGCGGCATGTTCCGACACTATTCTGGCGGTTTCTTGCTGTACATCAACCCGTTTGGTTCAGTCGAAGCGTATCCTATTGGTAGACATCATCTACAGGTCTTGCCGAGTGGATGTATTCGTATTCCATTATACAATTTCTGCCGCATTCGAAGAGAAGCCGTGTAAGTGTGGCGAAACATTGGTCCATTGTATGAGTAACTCGCCTTAGGTGACCTCGGATGGCCGTGGTGGTCTAGTAGCTAAGGTACTCGGCCGCTGACCCGCAGGTCGCGGGTTTCAATCCCGGCTGCGGCGGCTGCATTTCCGATGGAGGCGGAAATGTTGTAGGCCCGTATGCTCAGATTTGGGTGCACGTTAAAGAACCCCAGGTGGTCGAAATTTCCGGAGCCCTCCACTACGGCGCCTCTCATAATCACATGGTGGTTTTGGGACGTTAAACTCCACATATAAATCAATCAACCGAAATTACTTGGGATGATCTCCGCTGCGTCCTCTTCGATGGAAGCTTTTGTAACTCGGGTTTCGGTAACGCGCTCCGCCGTACGCAAAAAAAAAAAAACAAACAAACGCGCTGGCGGGCGTACACAGTGCCACCCTCGTGTAGATGGCCTCATAGGGTTTCCTAAATTTACACTAGAGGGAACTCTGCCCCTAGTGCTTACGGGAGCTGCAACGCACGGCGCTTCAGCGAGCACGGAATGATGGGTGCACATGGTACACGGATTTGTCTAATCCTCTTACTTCTGGCTTCTTGTGTGTTCGTGTGCTTGAAGCTGTTTTCTCACGGAACAAAAATCTGCAAATATTTAGCGGTTGCGCTTCACCACCTTAATATTTTATACTATATTATTTCAAATCGGGTAACGAAGTTCAAAAGGGTTCGTTCTTTTTCTCGAAGGAAAACCGAAACACAGCTATAAACGATGCCAGTAGTGCGATTCGCTGCCCGCAAGCTCGAAGACTAGGCAAATTCATGTCATACCCATAATTCCCATGGTCGCTGAACGGACGCAGCGCCAGAACCCCCTCTAGTTAATTATAGGAAACTTTACGGGTGGGCTCACACGCGTATTCGTAGGGGCCGTATCGTGGGCTTTCAGCGATGGCACTCTGATCCTTCATAGAGGTCATTTGCCATTTCTCGTTGCCACAATGAGCGCCTAATACGCTCATTGTTGCCTTCAGAAACTGAAGTGTTGCACCACTGTGCACATGAATGCAGATCCAATGCATGCCATAGAGCAAGCAAACAGTTCGGAGGTAGCATCGCGCCATGCGATGAAAAGGAAGAAAGTATAGTACGTGAAGTAGGCACACTTCAAGCTTCCTCCGGTCCCGCTTATCCTATAGGGCAATCCTTCTCTCTCTCTTTTACTCCCCTCTCCCCCCTCCCCATGTGTAGGGTAGCAAACTGGACGCATAGTCTAGTTAACCTCCCTACCTTTCCTACATTCCTTCTCTCTCTCTCTAAGAGCTCCGGGATTTTCACTGTATTCCATGAGTTGATTAGGGACTTAGAACGAGAGAAAGTCGAACCATAATTGGCATCAGGGCCGGCACCCAGGAATTTTTTTGCGGGGTATGCGAATGTGTCGAACTGTTTACTTTGGCAACAGCTTGGTGTACGCGAAGGCGTGTAAATACTTTACCGCCACCCTCACGGTTAACGCATCAAACAATTTCGGAAGTGTCAGAACCCCTATCAATCACTCGCACATTCAGTAGATCGGTACTCGTCGTTACAACCTCGCTTGCGTCCCAATGGTTCACCTATACCGCTTAACCCTGATGGTGAACATTCAGGGAGCGGTCCGTCACGGTTCCCTCGGCGTTGCCGCGATGTTCATTTCGGCGTGGCCCCGCACGTGTTCGGGGTCGGCGGCACGCACGTGTATCGGGGTCGTTCTTCCGCCCCGATCGATTCAGGCTCGACCACGTGGACGCCGCGCTGTGATGCACACACACATGCCCCCGTGTATACGAGGGGAACGTGACGCGGCTGAGTAGTGTGCGTCGTCCGGATGCATCACGCGGGCGTAGCTCCGATCGAGGTGAGTCAAGTGCAACGAGAGACCTCGGTCGCGCCCCTCTTTCGTATCTTGCCTATTTGTTTACGTCGGTCTTGTAGTTAGAGCTAGGCACGTTCGAAGTGGGAAGCTATCTCAAAAGCTACGCCAACTTATCTGTAATTACTCGGTCGTCGAAGCTAACTGAAGACAAGCGAAGCCACTTTTAAACAGTCGTTTGCTGCGAACAAAGGGAAGCTTTCAACAACTACGCCGAAAGCATTTCGAAGCGGACGCCCGAGAGCGCCGCCATGTTTTACGCATGCTACGTACGCAAATCTGAACAATAGCGCGCGTACGGGAAGCGCGCGTAATAGCGCGCGTACGGGTAACGTATACGTATCTGCGCATGCGCACTTCGATCCCCCTATCACGGTACGCCCGGTATCCCGGTAAGCCCGGTATACTGTAACTGTCTACTGCCATAGGTTGACATTATCGCTCGTTGCGCTTGCGGAATCATAAGCAGCATCAGGAGGAACAGCTGCCGTGTATTTGACACAATCACTGTATACCGCAGTTAAGCGGGACACGTATTAACGCAATTGGGTGGGGAAAGTTCTTACGTTAAATACGCAACGTGCACTGCTGTTTTAACCAACTGCATGATACCGTTTCTCCACTGTTTGGTGTGATATCGCGGGACGGATTCCCGACGGCACGTTGGTGGTGACGCGATGCAAGAAAACTCGTGTGTGTGCGTGTTATAAATAAGCCCCGTGTCGAGCGAAGTGAATTACATAGACAAAGCTGTTCCGTGTTGTACTGTCTTTTCGGTGCACTGGCTGTGTTCGATAACCTTTTCCATGTCGGTTAATTGATTCGACCTAGCGCTTACGATTATCACGTTCCTCGACCCTGAAAAATCTCAATTTGTCGTGTTGTATACGGTATGTTGAGCTCCGCGTACGGGCTGGCGTTTGGCGTAATCGTAATTCCAAAGTTGGTAATTAACTATGGTTGCGCTCAGAAAACAGGGATCATGACACACATGGACTTGCGTGAACTTGCAACTCCAGTTACAACATACAGTTGTAAGCTTGCGCTTGTCTGTGCCTGCCTTGTCTGTGTGCTTTCATTGCGCAAACGTAGTTACCTATACCAAGTGTGAACTAGCTTGCCCAGCAGCAAGTAGTATTAATTCCCGAGTTCCTGCAGCCGGTGTTCGTGGTGTGATGATTCTGAGAGCACTACGCACTGTGACAACGGTATAAAATTAGATGTAGTATCGGTGTTACCTCGTTGCCATGCCCTTAGGGTCATCTGAATAGGGCACACGCATGGAGGTCTTCTATATACTGGAGGGCCGACTCGCGGCTACTTCATTTAATTAGCTGCAGGGCGTCGTTGTCTCTTGTCTGACGACGACCGCACTGCCAACGTGCGGGCGTCGCGCAGACGCTCCCATCCACGTACGCCTGCGCCCTTGTCCGATAAGCACACGAGATAAGCGAGCAGCATTGGCATGCCTCTGGCGCTTGTTGCATATACCAGTCCATGTACCCGTCATAGTTGCTTTGGAGAGCGCTATTTATAGCGTGGCGAGCCGCTATATGCTTTGGCGATTGGAAAAAAAAAAAAAGCCCCAGTGCATGCATTCGCTCGAGAGGTGGAGTGCCTTGCAGAGACACTCTCGTGAGCGTGTGGCCACTGCGTCCCCTTTCTAGGCCTCAGCTTCTGGGCGTGGCTTTATTGTCGCGCCTCTATTGCAGGACTATGCAGATACGAGTGGTTGGCTTGGCGTGGTCGTATGCTATAGCTTTTTTGTTGTTGTTGTTGTTATCAGTGCGTTCCCTTCCGCCAACGCGGAGTCTTGAGTGCCAGCCGTGCCATCCGCATTTTCGTTACGCAGCTGTTTGCGTATGGTTAAGCAAGCGGCGTGTCCGATGGTGTATACCGTGACCCGCGAGGAAACACTCACACACACGCACAAAAACGCTGTTATGTACGCGCCGAAGTCCGCAGCGAAGAAAAAAAAAAATACGATTGTGCAAGCGTAAGTTATGGGCGCCTTCAAAGAACTTTCGAATGACTTCTGCGCTGTGTTTCGTTTTGCGTACGTAGTGTTGTTTCGAGTGTTTTCCGCGGGAGTCGCCGACACTCTAGCGAATAATTTGTTCTAGAAGCCATTATTTCTAGCAGAGCCGCAACGCAGCGAGTTGTTGTCGTTTTCTCACAGCCGTTCTTCCTTCCGTCTTGTTTTGCGCAGACCTGACTCTGGAGGAGCAGCGGCTGCTCGCCGACATCAGGCAGCGCAAGGCCGAGCTCCTCCAAGAGATCCAGCAGCTCAAGGACGAGATCGAGGAAGTGACGGCCGAGATGGAGCGGCTCGAGGCCCAAGAGTCCGCGGACGGCTCCAAGGGGGCCACGCGCAGCAAGCAGCTCTCCATCGGCAAGAAGAAGTTCAACATGGACCCCAAGAAAGGCATCGAGTACCTCGTCGAGCACGGCCTGCTGCGCGCCGACGCGCCGCTCGAGGTCGCCCAGTTCCTCTACGGCGGCCAGGGCCTCAACAAGACGGCCATCGGCGAGTACCTGGGCGAGCGGTCCGACTTCAACATGCGCGTTCTGGACGCCTTCGTCGAGCTGCACGACTTCACGGACCTGATCCTGGTGCAGGCGCTGCGCCAGTTCCTCTGGTCGTTCCGTCTTCCGGGCGAGGCGCAGAAGATCGACCGCATGATGGAGAAGTTCGCGCACCGCTACTGCCAGCTCAACCCGGGCGTGTTCAGCAACGCGGACACGTGCTACGTTCTCTCCTTCGCCATCATCATGCTCAACACGGCGCTGCACAACCCGTGCGTGCGCGACAAGCCCTCGCTGGAGCAGTTCGTCGTCATGAACCGCGGCATCAACAACGGCGGCGACCTGCCCCGGGAGCTGCTCGCCTCGCTCTACGAGAGCATCCGCCAGGAGCCCTTCAAGATACCCGAGGACGATGGCAACGACCTCATGCACACCTTCTTCAACCCGGACCGCGAGGGCTGGCTCTGGAAGCAGGGTACGCGGCGCACCCAGATTGTTTTCTTTTTGTCTTTGGCTTAATCTACGCCTTGCCGTTAAAGCACTCTCCCCCAAATCGATACTTGCGCAGTTTTCGCTTTGTTAGTTTTATCAGGTCACCTATATCTCGTTTCTACTTGCCCCCCCCCCCCCCTTTTTTTTTTTGTTTCCGCGGCGTGGACCATCCTCTGAAAAGTTCAGAACCGCGTGAGGCGTCCTCCTGGTCTGTTGCGAGCAAATAGCTTTACTTCAGTAGACAATCTCGCTGCCTTTAAGCATTACTTTCAGCATCCTAATTCATAGCATGCGCCGGGCTTATGCTGAAAGTACCCTCCTTCGCCTGACATTCTGTTGCCATTGTGGAGAAAGGCAGACATTGTTGTGCAAATAAGATGGCCCCAGTGTTTTGCAAATTGTTTGTTGATAAAAATGTCTCCTAATATATTTGTTGTACAAACCAACGGAAAGTAGGCATGAAGAGTATTCTAGCGCTTCGAATATTAAAGAGTGCAGTATCCGAAATGGACGAATGAGTGTATATGTTACCGCGTGTAACACCTCCTGAAAAGGTGGTTTCGCTGCAGTGCTGGGCTACTATGCCGTGAAATCACACACTAACGGTTACCCGTTGCCGCGAAGCCACGCACCAAAGTTAATTGTACTTGTGACCGGCGCTTCGACTACTATCTTTTAAGTTTAAAAATGTGTTATACGGATTTTTATGCGCTACGTATAGCAAATCTTGAAATGTAATGACGATCTGAAGATTGAACAAAGAAGTTGTGGCTTTTGAGCATCTTGAATTGTGGCAGTAATGCTTGGCGATTATAGCGTCAGCATGACCCTGCTAGCACCCTGCTGCAGTGTTGCTTTCACTTTGCTTCAAGCCTAAAAAGGGACATTCAAAAAAGCCTTGTTTAAGCTTTAGAAGTATTGTGCAAGTTAGGTCATGAATAAAATGCTAAAATTTAATATAATGTACAGTTTGTATTACTCGAGCAATTCAATCAATGAAGATTATACCTAATTATTATTTGCTTCAAACTTCAGGTTCAACATTTGCCGAATAAAAGGGAGAAAGATGGTCAGAGGTTTGTGTAAGGAAGTTGTACCTTTTGAGCATCTTGAATTGTGGCATTAATGCTTTGCTATTATAGTGTTAGCATTACCCATGTTTCGAGTTTTGTTGGCAATAGTGGACAGTTCAGTCTGCGCAGAATGCTTCACGTTTGATTGCTTAGCACTCAACTTGCCAATAGCATTTTACTTTAAAATATTCTCTGTTCACATGGAAGCATATATTAATTTTAGTTTCAGGAGCACATGGGCGCATTGTTCCTGGGTGACTTGTGTCGATTGCACATTTCAATTACTTACCTGCTTATTCGTTGCAGGGCTTGTCTTTAACTTTAAATTAAAAGAACGGGTCTGTTAAGTGCATTCGCTATGCACCTTAGGAACGACCTACAAGCTTTATCTGGTCATGTCGGGTAGCAGCCATTTTGAGAGATATGGCAGTTCACCCTTTTCATAGCCGTGTGGGTGCTTTTATACACTGCAGGGTTTGCTTAACTAATGGCAATACCGATCAGGGTTTTGATGAAAACAGTGTGTGCTCTGGCAATGCTGTAGTTGGTTTCTTGCATTTGGTTTGGCCAGAAGAGCTACACATAAATATTCCTCACCACAGGACAGTGTGGGCACATTTATTGCGGAATTTACTATGCCGCCATTAGTTCGGGTAACTCGCTAGTGGGAAAGCTACCTGTGAAATTGTTGCAAGAAATAGTAATGCATAAAATTTTATGGCCTACAAATTTATTATTTCTTGACAAAGCTCGCTGGTGGTGTTGTCTTTGTTTCCTCATGGATGCTTTGCTTTTCAGCGTATTCGTGACCCCATGTATAAGTCTAATACTTTTGCTTATTGCACAAACTTCACTGATGGTCTTGCATTCTTATGAAAATACAAATAGCTAAGCTACTTGTCACTGAGCTGCCTGTGCTCCATGAAATGTAGTTCCAAACAAATGTTTATGAAACTGCATTAACAATGACTTGCTGTGTTACTGCCACCATGTAGAAAAATCTTCGATTTCAAATATAATTTGCGAGTCGTTGACTGGTTGTTCAGTCTTTTTGTTCCTGTCTTCTAATCATCTTGTGGTGGCCTTTGCTACTTGCAGGTGGTCGTTATAAAAGCTGGAAGAGGCGATGGTTTATTCTGAATGACAACTGCCTCTACTACTTTGAGTACACTACGGTAAGTACAATATTTGTGGTTGCTTTTCTTCTGTGTAGACATTCAACACTGACAGTGTGTTATGTTGGGCTAGTTGGTGCAAAGGCATATAGTTGCCTGAAATTACCTAGGGGAGGCTCTGGTGCTGTGATCCTTTAGCCACAATGGGAATGATGGGTAGTACACAAATTTGGTGAGTCTTCGTTCTTGCGGGCTTCCAACACAGTTGTGGCTTTGTTTATTGCTGTGTTTTCGTTTTGCTTTGAATAAAATAATTAACCGTTATGAACTCCGTGAACAGATTTGAATTAGACAGCCTAAAAGGCTAGTGGTGAAAGGCAACTGATGAAAAGCAGGAGTATTGGCGGATAGTCATTTCGCTACAAAGAAGTTCCGAGCCAGGCAAAGCTGAACGGAGCCAAAAGTTTGAAGATTAGACAAATTGTTGTACTATCCATCATTCCCCTGCTGGCTGGAATGCCACACGTTGCAGCTTCCATAGACACTAGTGCCAGAGTTCTCTCTAGTGTATTTATTGAAAACTGTGCTATGACACTCAAAGTTTAAAACCAGAAGGACAAGAAGCGACAGAACATCTACCAATAAAGCTTGCACAGCGAGAAGCAGCATCTCTCACACCCACATAATCCCGAGCCTGAATTGAGGGCCAAACAGACTGGCAAGGGCTCACTGTAGGCTTGATTAAACACTGCATTTGGCCAGCTTGTATGCAGCTACATTATATATGTGGTGCAACATTGAGTAAAGCCAATAATACCCAACACTAAATTTGAAGTGAATTTGGTTGATAATTGCTTGCTTCAAGAAAAAAAAAAAGAAAAACCCAATAACTTACAGACTCTGGCAAGTGCAGTTTGTCATATGTGTTTAGTGTTTGTGTATAGTGAGACAGTAACCTGTTGCTGTTTCTGAATTGTGGGACTTGTTTCTTACCATTTCTTGCTTGACCTCTTTATCATCCGTAGGAAAATGTGACAGCCGTGCTAGGGGTGGTGCTGAAAATCAGATTTTCAAGGAATTTCACCCTAATAGCTGACAGCTAAATCTCATTTATTGAATGATATATGGGGTCTAATGTCCCCAAACCATGATATGATTATGAGAGATGCCGTGGAGGACTCAGGAAATTTCGACCTCCTGGGGTTCTTTAAGGTGTCCCCGAATTTGAGCACACGGGCCTACAGTATTTTCGCCTCCATCAAAAATGCAGCCGCCGCAGCCGGGATTCGATCCCGCGACCTGCGGGTCAGCAGCCGAGTATCTTAGCCACTACACCACCGGGGCGGGGCGACAGCTAAATGTCATCATGTGATATTATGTATTTTGTGAACAGTGTGCTTATTTGGGGGGGTTTTAGCTACAAGCTTCCAGCAAGATGAAATAATTTAGGCAACAATATGAAATGAATGAAAAAAGGCACAAGCCCAAGTAGGTTACTGGTTATGTCCATAGTGATTGTGAGATTGTTTTACAACCTATTGTAAAATTTTACAAACTGTTGTGACTCCATTTAAGGCATTCTGTACCCATTTCTATGTATACTGTGACAAAGTATATCAGTTGTTATTATGTATACTTGCATGTCCGGATGAGTGCATTGTTACATGGTTTTTGGGCAGCCATGTTGTCTCACCCTCTGAGATGTGAAAATGGTGATGCGGAAATGAGCGATTTTTTGGTACGAGTGAGCATGTAGATTATTGCACTTTTACAGACAAGTGGAATAAGTTTAAAAACTTGCGATTAGGCTGTGTCTTCAAGCCAGATTCTTCAATCAAATGAGTTGTGAATCTCTCTATAGGCCCTATTGTAGGCTGATTGTGGTATTATCCCTGACCAAAAAAAGAACTAATGATTACTCGCGAGGACGCCAGCACTGCATGTGGTGTGGAGGAGTTTGTGAAGAGTAGATACAGGGTTGCGTGCTGCTGTGGCGACCTAGTGTTTTGTACTGCTGATCCCATGCGACGGTCTGCAGGCCCATGTAGAATTGGCCACGGGCATGTCGGGGTTTGGCAGCGCTGTTTTGAAATTTGTACAGTTGAAAAACTCTTGCTTTAAGGACTGCCACTCATCATTAGTGCTTGTACCCTTCTTTCTGCTGATGTACTAAGTCATCCTGTCCTGTTGTATGTTCACACAGGACAAAGAACCTCGCGGCATCATCCCATTAGAGAATGTGCAAGTGAAGGAAGTCCAGGACAGGCACAAGCCCAACTGCTTCGAGCTCTACTCGGTGGGCAGCGAACTGATCAAGGCATGCAAGACCGACTCGGAAGGCAAGGTGGTCGAAGGCAAGCATACTGTCTACCGCATGTCAGCTGCCACACCCGAGGAGAAGGACCAGTGGATACAGTGCCTCCGGTTAGTAGTACTCTTACCATTGGAGGAGTTACCTGCTCTTCGTTATGTGGCAATCTTGGAAATTTCAATGTTGTACAGCTGATCTGCAGTTGAAACCAATTGTTTCGAACTTGGGTTGTATCCAACTGTCTCGGTATGAACATTTGACATTTCTACGAAAATCCTCTCCAAAAACATTGAACTGTGCTGCACTCTTCTAGAAACACCATTAATGAGAACACACACAATGATTCCTAGAGAAGCATAGGGCACTTTACGTGAAGTAATTGCAATGTAAATGTGAAGAAAGAAGTAACGCCACTAGCAGGATCCGAATTGGCGTCCTTCGAAAATCGTGGCGGTGGCGACTTATATTTTCATCTGCTTTTCTTTCTTTGGAATTACATTACAATTACTTCTAATAACATCCTGAATACTTCGCTTGGCATACTTCTTTGTTTGTTTTCATCAATATTGTGTCTAACAAAGAAAACAAGTCCTTAAACTTACACTCCTTTCCTTCACTCTTATGAACAGGCATACAGATAATTTTCACTATATTGAACGAAACATTGTTCTCGCTACACTCTTGTTCGGCTTAGAGGTGTAGGGTTACGGTGCTTAACTGCAGACCTGCAAGTCGCAGGTTCAACCCTGGCCATGGCTGCGACATTCAAATTTAGGTGAAATTCTAAAAGCCCATGCATATTATACATCAGTGCAGACTAAAGGATATGAAATGGTCGATATTTCTGGGAGCCCTTACAACAGCGTGCCTCACAAAGATGTTGTTCGTTTGACGCATAAAACTCCAGATGTTATTACTTATTGCACTAAACTACTGTACGCGCACTTCTTGTGGCTCCACGATCGCTTCTTGCATGGTTGGAAATATTTGTGCCAACCTAATTACACTCGCTTGGTAGGTGCTATTAAACAGGTTAATGAACCTGAAGGGAAGCGAACCTAATTGAAGGCAATTTGTCTCAATTCTTTTTTTAGGCAAAGCTTTCCTTCATGTGTACATGTGTTTGCTTGTGTAGGCATCTTTGAAGGCTGGGTTCATCATTTTTTTTTTTTTTTCAAGCTGTGACTGGCCAAACCCCAGACGCTTCTTGTCGCAAGCGGAAGTGCATTTTGTAACAGTATTATTTGTGTTTCATCAACACGGATTTCCGTTACAAGCTTCACTGCTCAGTAGATGTGCAATGAGGCGAGACAAACTATTGGTTAGAGGAACGACTGTGCAGTTTAGTTCACTTTTGGTGCATGTATGTGCCTTCTTCGAATCTCTAAGCCATCAATTGATTGATATGTGAAGTTTAACGTCCCAAAACCACCATATGATTATGAGAGACGCCGTAGTGGAGGGCTCCGGAAATTTCGACCACCTGGGGTTCTTTAACGTGCACCCAAATCTGAGCACACGGGCCTACAACATTTCCACCTCCATCGGAAATGCAGCCCCCGCAGCGTGGATTTGAACCCGCGACCTGCGGGTTCTAAGCCATCAAATCTATGTGTCATCTCTTAAAGGTTCAATATATGAGGGCTTGATTGTGTGTACTATTGGGGTGGAAAAAGACGTGAATAGCGTGGCACATACGTGCGCCATAGTTCTGCATTTCTTTTCGAATGGTTGCCTAGATGATGACAAAAAAGCCACTACAGGAGAAACGTGTGGCAGCATGCGGCTGATTTCAGTTTTGCTCACTCGCATTCTTAATGCGTTCAGAAAATTTTATACATGAAAATGTGAATGGAAGAAACAATCTGATCTGTCATTGTGCATTCTAGTGCCGTATTAAGAGTATTTTTTTCTTGGAGAACTAAACAGCACGTTTGCAGCCTAACACTGACGTCATGGACGCCATGGCATCATGATGTGTTTACTTCATGACATGATGAAATAACCATGAAGTCATGGACGCCATGGCGTCGTGACGTGTTTACTTCATGATGTCACGAAGTAAACATGATGATTACTTTGAAAAATTGGCATGCTGAGAAGGTAGTGTGGTCTTAAAAGTGGAAAGAAAAAAAAGGGCGTTCTTGCAAAGGGAACAATCGCAGTGTTTTTACTTAAGGCTGTTTGAGTCTCATTCGTAAAGCAGCATTCGTATCGGCTATGGTGAATGAGAAAATTATCAGTAAACTTAAGCTCTATTTTTTAGTGCAGTAGCAGGCATGCACTTCAGTTCTGTAGCTATCTCAGTGCTGTCAAGGAAAGTTGTCTCCGAGAATAGCATTTTTTTTATTGCCACCAAGTTCATAGCGTGATGAAAAGAGTGTCCTGTGCGGTTCGCATTTCTTTCCATCGCCCCTGTACGTATATTCTTTTCTTTGGGTTCCTCAAAATCATGTGGTCGTAACCTCCTTTCAGTGTTTCCCTTGCAACACTTGCTAGTTGAGCTGCTCCCAGTTTTTGTGAAATTCATAGCTGCTCATTACTCGTGCATATTGTCAAAAACCTGGAAATACAGTAAAATGCTTGTTTTGTACTGTGCAAACAAAAGTGTTGCGACAGCAGACTCGCTCATTATGTGTTGGTTTTATTATTTTCAGCAGTCGCTATTTGTCTTCCCTGGGTTACCGTGTTAAGAGAGGTTTTTGTTATGTATGCAATGTATGTATCAATGAAATATATGGTGAATTATTAGATATTTTTGATGCTATGTGCCAGTATATACACCTTGAATTCCACGGCCATACAGTGAACTTGTTGAACTGCTTGCAACCGGTATCTAGCAATCTGAGATTTGAAACGAGAATGTGAGATTTGAAACGAAAAAAGGACTGAGATTTGAAACAAGTATCGTCAATTTTCTAAGAGCCAGAACATGCAGTTTCATAGCAAGTATGCCGTTACATAGAAAAAAAATTGGGCTAGTGGTAGTAGTTATGCCTAACCTCGCACCATGCATTCTCTCTGCCATTGCAGCCAAAGCATCAGCCACAACCCGTTCTACGACATGCTATCGGCACGCAAGAAAAAAGCAGCGCAGCACTACAACCATAAGTGATGAGAGATGCGGGTCCCCTGCAAGCCGTCCTCTTCCAAGACAGTGAATCTAGTCACAATTTTTGTACATATTATATATAAGCCATCTAATGATTTGCAATAATAAACGGTGATTTTACTATATCTCTGTGTCCCGAACTGATGTCACAACATTGCACCCTCCAAAAAAACCTTGTGCATACATCATCTTTTTGGCAGTCACAGACGGGGGAGAAAATTTTCGAAAGGTTGCATCCTAAGCTGAAAAAGCACTGCGTCTCATTCACATCACAACAGGAATGAAAACAAGGCCACAAAGACAGCACACCACTTATATGTAGATAGCACTTCATCCTTTCAACCTTCTCAACATAACAATATTTTACATATGTCAGTATTGCCTTACCATACCACAAGACTTTCCCATCTTCACTGGATGCACCAGCAAGCCACGAGACATCTTTCCGCTTCTTATTTTGTTTGCCTTTCAGCCTATTGGCTGAGATCAAAAAAGTAGGCTTTGTTGTTGTTTGGATTGGACTTTGCAGGCACCGTTTTCCACCTTTATGTAGTGTTAATTTTTCTGCTCATATGAACAAATACATTGTTTGCCAGAGTGCTGCATTAGCGTAAACCTGTGTAACGGCACGGCTAGTGATTGTTGTGAGTAAGCGGTTTCGAAGAGTGTGGCTATTTATAGTATTGATTGTATGGCTGGTATAATATGGCAGATAGCCTGCTGCATTATCTGTTAAGAGGTCTTCACGTTTTCCTCAAACAGTCGCAAACTCTCTAACCCACACTTGCTTTCCGATGTAAAAGGCGGGTGGCAGGGACCCGGGTGTTTATGTTTGGGGAACAGGATGACTGTCCCCTTGCTGGACCTGACTGGCCCTTGCTAAACTAGATGGTGCAGCTAACAATACAGGAAGAGAGAGAGGTTGGTGCGAGGACTCTGTGGCCAAAAAAGCAGCGACAGGGGCCCCCTTAAGCAATGGTAAATAGTGTAGATAAATGTATTGTGTAATATAGAAAGCTATCATGGGCAAATTATTGAGTTGAATATCTTTTTTATAACATTACCCAAGCTCTCGTTTTTTATGGCTATGCTATACTTACGAAGATGAACATTATTGTACATGTTCACCACTTTTATGATTGCCTAGGCGCAGCTCACATTTTTAAATATCTGTAAACGTTTAAGCGGTGTGAAAGTAACTTGTGCTTTTAAATAGTGGCTACTCAATTTGTGGACTCTATAATCAGACGTTGTAATTAGATGTCCAAAATTTGATGATTCGTGCACCTTTAGTGGTAATCGTGAAAAGGATCTCAATAAGGTAGATGCTTAACGCACACGAAGAGGTAACAAAGAAAAGGCTTGAGACACATGAACACTGACAACAGAAATTGGCAGATCGCATGTACTGTGGGAATTCATGACATGCGAAGCACGAATGAAGAAAGTTATGTCACATTAAAATGAGCGCAACATTACGAGGTAGATGTAGATTATGCCATGCATGACATTCATGCCATGATTATCATGTCTGGAGGCGTCATTTACCTTCGTCGTATATGCACAGCTAGCCAAATGGTGGTGAGCGTGCTATGAGCGTTGCATATATTCATGTTTTATGTGACATGCAGGTCATGATTATCATGTTTGGACGTGTCATTTACGTTCGTCATTCATTGATGTCACGTAACACCAAATTTGGTATAAGCGAAGCTAGCGAAACGGCCACGAGCGTATCATGAGCGTAGCATGCGGTCATGTTCTTACATGACACGCATCTCATGATTGTCGTGTTTGCACCAGTCATGTACCTTCGTCATCTGTTCACGTCCCGTAATACCAAATTTGGTATATGTGAAGCAAGTGAAACGACCGTGAACGCACCATGAGCGTGGAGTGTAATCATGACGAGTCATAACATGAAAATCATGACATGCATATTATGATTTTGACATTAGGGTCTGTCACTTATGTTAGCCATGCAGTCATGTCATACTATACTAGTTTTGCAAAATGTCATGTGAACGAAACCACCGCAAGACCAGCAAGACCATGAAATGTAAATCATCACGTTCATTAGATACATATCATGATTTTCATGTTATTAGTCAATTATGGTCGTTATACAGTCATGTTATGCCATACCGATTTTAGTATCAATGCCATTATCGAGACGGCCAGGAGAGCTAAAAGTGGTAGGTGGCTAGATAGGCTCAAAGTTGCCAAAGTTCGGTAAGAAATTCTTCGCATTTAATATTTCACTTAAAAACAAGTGACCACTTTTGTGGAGAAAAAACATAGTTCACACATCACATGTTCACCACCTGCAGATAATTCCTGTTTATGCAAAAAAGATAGCTCCATTTTAGAAAAAATAAATGAGTGTACAGTGTATGGACACACAGTTCTCAACCAAACTTTTAAGCAGTACTGCTTCAATGACTTGGCTACCTTCAATGCTAGAACGCTATCTAGTGAGGCTAGTCTAGCTGTGGTATTCGAGGAATTAAAGGTTGTTAAATGGGATCTAATTAGGCTCAACAAAGTTGGGAGGACAACTGAGGCTCGTACAGCGCTGAAGAATGGACACATCCTTTGCTATCCTGAATTAGTTGACAGCAAAGAACTACGGGTGAGGTTTCTTATACACAAGAACATCACTGGTAATACAGAGGAATACTATAGCATCATTGAGAGGGTGAAAAGTATCATAATTAATTTTAACAAAAGGTACAAGATGAACGTGGCACAGGCCTACGCACTTGCATCGAGCCATGACGATCATTTGGTTGAATGTTTCTATGAAGGCTTTTATAAGTCGGCCATTAATCAAGCAATGACACGGTATACTATTCTGATGGGTGACTTTAATGCCAAAGTAGGCAAGGAACAGGCCAGACACCATGCAGTGGTGAAATATATGGCATCGAATCTAGAAATTCCAGAGGGCAGTTATTAGTAGAGATGGCTGAACGTAATAATTTCTGATATTGAATACCTTCTTTAGAAAACGGGCTAACCGTTAGTGGACATGGCAAAGTCCTAATGAGTAAACTAAAGATGAAAGAGACTTCATTCGGTGTGCACACCCAGGCAATTTACAGCATGTAGAAGTAGTTGGCTAGATCCGATGTAGTGACCATAGAATGGTATGAGCTTGTATTCATCTATATTTAAAAAGCAAAGGCATAAACTGATATGCAAGAAGCTAATTAATTAGCTAGCGGTGAGAGAAAAAGTACAGGAATTCAGAATTTCGCTTCAGATAAACTCGAGACCTCTTCGGACTTATGAACTCCGGACCATGCCCAACATAAATTTCAAGAAAACGATATATCCACTACATTTGGCTTTATTACAAAACACATGGTGAACACTTATAGCTAGGAGAAAATCAATATGGCAAAAAAATCAAATCAGTTTTTCTGCTGTGGCCCCTGCGTACAATTTTTACAAAAGCATATAGAATAACACTATAGTACCCGAAGAAAATGTGCAAGTAATACATGTCATGTATGTCGAAATTGAGGGGTATGTTAAAGCATGTCAAAATGGAAGGGTTTGGGTGTGACTGGAGGGCTATGTGAGGGTGATCTCTGACTGTGGCTCACCACCACATACCCCTCTAGTAACATTGTGTGTTATTTGGCATAGTGTTGCTCTTAACATGTACGCAGACAGGGCGAAGCAAGACCAAAGGAGGCCAAGTATAATGCCGAGTTGGAAAACGTATACTACCAGCAAAAACATACTGAAGGACGTGAAGGGTACTTAGAAAAAGTCATGGATCATAAGCAGGTGATGAAGGATCGTATGCCGATGGTCCGGACGCCTTCCAACCAGGACACCCGAAGCAAACTAATTCCAAAAAAAAAAGAAACCAAGATTATATGCAGCACAGAGCAATAGGCAATGCTTCAGCTGAACTGCTTGAAATTGGACAAACGAGAACTTGTCGAGCACGTCTGCATAATAACCTCAAGACTGAACTAAAGAACTTGTCGAGCACGTCTGCACAATAACCTCAAGACTGAACTAAAGGAGCTCTAGGTTGAATTGGGAATGGATGAAATGAATGAGTGTCGCCGATGATGCGCAACGCAAGTGCAAGCACACGCACCCACAAAAGAAAGTAAACTCCCTGCCATAAAGATGGATAGATGGATGTCCTAAGTTCCACAGCTTACCATACAGTTTAAACCAAAAAAAAAAAAGTATCACTATGCCACTACATTAAAAGTGTGAATGTTTTCCTCTATCGTGGCATCCTTGATAGAAGCATGATAGAGGCAAAATATATGAGAATGCAGTGCGTTGCCTAAGAGTGCACGACAAAATGGGATTTTTTTATCTACAATTGCTAAAGCATCGAACGCGATGCTGTAAGGTTGTGGGTTTCAAGTACACCAATCGCATTTGCTCGAGTTCGCTTCAATTTAGATCAAAATTACCGCACAACAGCTAAAGACAACAATATGCCCTATGCTTTCATTTCTCTTATCTTTGAATTGAGTCATTCCCAAGAAAGAGGTATAACCACTGAAAATAAAACTTTCTACTGACAGACACTTTTCAAATTGATTACAGGTGAACCCACTTATAACAATATCGGTTTCGACAATATATCGCTTGAACCAATGAGAAGCTGCTGCACCGTCGACTTTCGTAGTTTTTGTTTGGTGAAACAACCCGCTCACAGCAGTGCCCGCATGCTGAATAGGTGGTTATGAAAACCTATAAAAATGAATTATGGATGTTGGGTGTCCATGACAAAATGTAATGGAATGCTGAGTTCTTAGAAAGAAGAAAAGAAATTCATGCTGCCGAACTCCCGCCCAGAGCCCCAAAGTCCCCGGAGCGCATTTCTGATTCGCGATGAGCTGTACCTAATAGTGGTATATCGTCGCATTCCCTCGTCGTACGAACTCGGTGTCTGCGGCTGACCGTACTTTGCGCGATCAAGTATGCCGATATAGTATATTTCTATTGTATAATCTACATCGCTAACTGTCTGTCAAATTGATTGAATCAGGTGAGTGCGTAAAAAGCCCACTAAAAAAAAAATGGCCACTTAAATATTGGTATCGGGTGAAGTGAAAAGATCGAAGTCGCTTTTGAAGCAACGAGTCGCATGGTATGGCGTCTCTTGTACTTGCAAGCATGAAGTGCTGATAGGTCATGTTATACTCCGAGTCATAACCTTAAAGGCTATTTTCCACAACTGTACGCCGAGTGCGGATGATTCTGCATGCATTGATGAACATTGTTCGAGCGTTTAAGGGACGAAACCTCGTTTGAAAAAAATACTTAGAGGCGTAAAAAAAAAAGCCAGAGAACTACAAGCACGTTTCATTTATGGCGTTCGAAACACATTGCTTCGGCCATTCGCTATATCGAGCCCGAATGGTATCTTCGCAATCAAAAGGTTGATCAGTCATTTTGCAGTTACGTGAGCAACATGAAAACCAGATCGTACGTAGACGATCTCTAGATATGACAGCATGTGAACATCTGTGCGAGTGATTTCGAAGTGTTCTCGGTAAGTGTACACGCTCCAAAATACTAAATTGGGGTGATTCTGCAGAATATAACTGCGTGTTTCAAAGCATAACTACACGCTGTGCACGAAACTAATCTCTCAACGTTCCTCCTTTTTGTCCATGTCCACGTGTCACTTCGTTCCCTGAAATTCGCGAAATATCATCTATCCATTCACACACAGACACACACACACACACACACACACACACACACACACACACACACACACACACACACACACACACACACACACACACACACACACACACACACACACGCGCGCGCGCGCGCGCGCGCGCACACGCGTATGCGCACGCACACGCACACGCGCACGCGCACGCACACGCGCACACACACACACACACACACACACACACACACACACACACACACACACACACACACACACACACACACACACACACACACGCGCGCGCACGCGTATGCGCACGCACACGCACACGCGCACGCGCACGCACACGCGCACGCGCGCACACACACACACACACACACACACACACACACACACACACACACACACACACACACACACACACACACACACACACACACACACACACACACACACACACAATTGAACACAATCACTGAACAAGCGGCAGAAAAAGCGTCAGAGAATTGGACGTTTATCCAGCCCGATTACACTGCGCAGTAGGCATCTTGAAGCAGCGAAACGACAGGCCTCGAACCGGAAGTACCGTAGCAGACGACGTGCTGTTTCGCTATCTGCCAATTTCGTGCCATTCCTCTCTGGTGCGTAATGTGGTTTTTAGAGGGCCTTGACACGTGGCCCGGTTTGGCTGGCCGGCTAGTTAAAGTTGGTGTGCGAATGTCAAGCGGTTCAAAGCACCTCAAGTCTGCGCAAGTCGCGTGAGGGGCTTGCTACATGAGCACAGGTGGGTTAACCTTATTACCGTTCATTCGCCTTTTGAATGTTTCTTTTGACGGCTTCACCTTAACCCTGTTTTCTTTTTCTTTTTTTTAGTATAGACTAAGCACGTTGACTGGCTGGGGCTTTGTGCTCGAGCAATACTCCTTAGCCTGCGTTTATTTACGCGCGAATTCTCATCGTCTAACAAGTTTTGCTTTCGTTACAGGAGCGCTGAACGACGTACTGTACGTATTCGCGCGCCCCGCGCTACTTTTTTTTTACTTCGAAAGTCTGCCCCTAGGCATAATAACTTTGATACAAAAACACACATACAAGTTTTATTCGCGTATAAAGTCTAGTAGAGAACGGTGGTGTGCTCCACGAAGCCAGTGGTCAAAGTCGGGTGGTCGGCCAGGCCTGAGACCTGTTGCACGGAGGTGACTGCGACGACTTAATTGTAGAGCTGTGCAGGTCCACAGTGTGAGACAGTTACATCTTGGATTGGGAAGTCACAAAATGGGCATGATGTTCCATACGGGCCTCGGAACTTTTGCGCCCAAAGGGTGGTCACGGATGGGGTGAGCGCAACCCCAACACGAAGCCTCCGCAACGTAACCTCCTCTCGGCGGGTTAAACCACCAAGGAGGTCTGATCCACACGGAGGCACAAGAGCTCGTGTGGCACGTCGGAGGCTTTTTTTTTTTTTCCCGGAGCATCTGTCTTTGAGCGTCCTTAGGAAAATGCGGTAGCGGGTATGGTGTAACTTGCGGGTGGGTTGCCAAATCAGCTTTTACAAGATCCGGCAAAGCGGCCCATGTAACCCACTGAACGCGTATTTGCACAGATGCGGATGCAGCAAGAACGTGAATAGTGTCCTAGAGTGAAGTAGAGCGATACACTCGTCGTATATCGTGAATAGCTTGCGTCGAGTCCGCACGAATGATGAGCTGGGAGCATCTGCCTGGTTGTAGAAGAGGTAGCAGCGCTGCCAGAGTATCACGTATGGCTGCCAGCTCAGCAAGGTGAGCCGGTGGTGCAGGATCCGCAAAATGTGTGCATGTCTGGCCAGCCTCTGGTATTATTGGACATACAAGGGCGGTATGAATGGTGCTGCCGCTCACACTGGCATCCGTATAAGCGACGACAGTGGCATCTAAGTTATCGGTACTAAACAGGCGGGATACATGGGCGTTCGCCTGTGCGCGCAACCTCAAGCCATCAACGTCGTGTTCGGCTGCTGCATAGGCGCGTTATGAGCAAAGAAGTTCAGCACACACCTTCAGAGACGACCACTATTGCTCCGTGGAACAAAATGCAACTGACTGGAAACAAACCCCTTGGTCGCCTTTACAGCTTCGTGCTACTACAGTGCACTATCACCGATGGATTTTTTGGCGGACGTGCTACCGGTACTGCGTCGAGTGAGCTTGACTTTACCGTTTCCAAAAGTAGAATGATGAATACTCTAAACGCGAAGGGCAACCTTACTTCTTGAAGCTTTGTTAACCGCATCCATCTTTCTCTGATACATTAGTGTGGGCTTCTCGAATCGTGCAGGGGTGCTCCAAGGATGCCGCCATCCGTAGCACGCGTATAGTGACGTCGCGTCTTGCTCGTTCCATTGATAAACTAGCACTTGGGCTCTGCTGTTGCCGCGGTCGTGCTAGGCACATTTATTTCGTTCACAGCATTGCTGAATGTGGGTGCGCCGTGATGCTTCGCAATTAAGCCTTTGCAGTTTCAACGCGTGGCGGCGCACGTGGTAGCTTTTAAAACACGCTAATTTGCCTGTTCTTGTCTTTGTCCTCGCCTGTTACTGTACTTCCAAAATAATTGATTTACATCTTTCAGTACGTTTTCTAACTCGGGCGCGCTGTGGAGGTAACCAACGCTATACTGGTGGCGGTAGTCAATTACGCTTATACAATACTTACATCTAGCAGGGTTGGTTATCTCAATAACGTTGGCAGGAGCCTTTTGCTACATGGTTGTGCACATATACGCGAACAGTATTGCGTTAGAACCTGTCTAAAATGCCAATTCTTCTTTTTAAATCATGGCAGATACGTGTTTCGGTTATTGTGAGTTTCAAAGTCAAGTTTTTAAGTGTTTTAATTTCGAGTTTTTTGTTTGTCTGCTCTAATTACTGTTGTGCCTAACATATAGAAAGAGCCCTTTGGTTCCCCCAGCTTTCGTTCCCAAAAATCGTCCTGTTTTGGTACACTGGCTGCCTTATCGTAGTATAGGAGAGTTTATTGGTTCGCCGCTAGCTGGCGATAAGATCGCGTGCTTCAGGATATCGCCAAACAGTTTTTCCCCCTTGCAGTCATAGCTGCCTGCGGTACAAACAGTCCCAGGTGTAGTTGCGTATATATACACCCCATACTGTGAACCAGGGAATGACTTCCGCTGTAGCTCAGTTTGTAGACCAGCGGGCCCATTATTCGAAGCAGCAGGTTCGGTCCTGCCCATGGCAAATTGTCGTTCATACTTACCTCGTGAATGCCACAAATAACATCCGTACACTTTCTTTGGCTTTCTTGCTAGTTTTGTGTTGTGCCCGACGAGCCCTTGAATTTCCCATTCGTTCATTGCTGATTTGCTACTTGTAATTTTCTATTTGTAAGACTGCATTTAATTTAGCACCCTACATGCATGAGTTGCAATTAACTCTCTTTAAATGTCAAATTTGCCCAACAGTTTCTAAATACTCCAATATTGCATTCCAGGAAACACAATGACCGTTTTACATTATAAATTATACATTATAAATTTAAGATGCACATACGATTTGTTTTCGTTTGCAAGAGCAGACAAGTCATACTTTCGGCATTGTCCTCAAAAAGTGGCTCACTTGCAGAGCTATCGAACAACGTCATGCCTTAGCAGAAGTTTTTGGCTGCAGTCTTTCGCAGCAAATAAACAAACAGAGAGTTTGAGGAAGTCTTCTTTGTGTATAGTATAGCAATCAGAATTATTATTTTGACTTCTCTTGTGCCCGTGTATTTATGCTTAGTCTTTTCACATTATTACCAACCAACTAGCCTTGCTCGCCATATTCTATTTTGCTATTTCTTCATTAGACCCATGAACCGGCGAAATGAAACTTGCGCCCGAATGTGTACATCGAGCCCTAATGAGTTAACCGACTCGTTCATTGGATTCTTCCCAGGGGCATTGTCTTTACACACACCCTCTGGGTCACGCATTCAGAAGATCACCTTGTGGGCATCCACACAGGATTTCATCAAGTAAGCACTTTCTCATATATTTAAGAGCAATATTGAACAAAGCAAATCTTGCTTCAAGTACATTTACTCGCAGAAATCCTTCTCTGAAAAAGTTACCATTGGCATGCCTGAGTGTTCTCATACCTAGCACCCACCATATAGTGACATGACAGCTGTGGCGTAGCGCTGATGTCAGCTAATACCCGTGCCACACGGGCAGAGAATGGCATTCGTCCGAATGCCATTCGCCACCAAAGACGCACCTGCTGTGGTCGATTGCCAGCTATGCTAAATGCATACATTTTGGTACGGGAGAAGCATCCCGAACATTAAAGGAGTACTGACACAAAAACTTTGGCCTCGAGTTTTTCTGCTGCAATGTGTTGTTGGGGGCCTGTTAGTTATGAAACGACACATCGTTTGCTGCAGCACGTGACAGATAATTAATTACAGGCCCGTCATTATTAATCAGTCTCATACCCCTGTCACACGGGCACCCGCGAAGACCGTTTAACTCCCTCGTCCTTACGACAACGAAGATGCGGTCCATGTCACATGGCCACCCTTACCCAAACGAAGGTAAACGGAGCGTTTCGCAAAGGACGTTCAACGATCTCCCTTCGCAGCGAAACGAGGTACTCTCGCCCCCAGCAGTCTAGAGGTCAGAGAAAAAGTTCGAGCACTAAGTGGCTGCAGTGAAAGAATAATACATTTTGGCAATCTTAAACGTTCTTTCGTTGCAGTACTCATTCACAACGCGTGTTTGTTTACATATATTTACGCCCGCCAGAGTTCATCTACTCTCAACACCGATGCTCTACACTCCGTGCCTCGCACGTGGTGCCTCGCGAGTCGGGCCGGCCGGCGCCATTGAAAAATATTTCGTCCATGCGTGTGGTTGTGGTCGTCGCTGCGTCACTCTTGGCTGAAGAACACGAAATGTGCGCTCACGAGGCAAGGAAGCACAAGAACTTTCGTACACAAACATGAACACAGGCAACAAAACAACTAAAAGCACAATGTGGCCAGCGTCACTAGCAGCATCGCTATATTTAGCGAATTCGTTTTTCTTTGAAAATATTTTTATGGTTTGTTAGCCTCTTACCTCCTTAATAGTGGTTTTTTGTAAAAACCCTAGAACGAGGATTCACAAAAAAATCAATAGAGATGAAATCAGAATACTTTTCCGAAAATCAAACAGAGCCAGCTGAGCCCCCTCGCGCCAACTGTTACAACCTTTTCATTGCCGTGTGGCACTGCCACAACTCCTTCTCCGTCGAACCACCTAGGGGAGATTGACGTTGATGGTGTTCAACGGAGTTTAGTGGTGGCCGTGTGACAGGGGTATCAGTTTCGGTTTGAGAGAGTTCCAAAAACTGGGAGTAACTGTCGCCACCTAGCGTGTGCAGCTCTTGACCACGTCAGCACACAGAACTGTGACGCACTTCCGCACAGTCCGCATCAAGAATTAGTTTCGAATTGGAAACGGGACTGGAATGTCGCCAAACACAAAACTTTCTAAACGTGCGCCACGGCCACGCACTCGCAACCAGCCGCCGAGAAATATAGACTTCGGGAACTAACGTGGCAAAAGAAAAGTGGTGGCTATGACGTCATCATAACTTGTTTTGTTGACCACAGCGTGGTGACGTGAGGGAAATAGGGAGTAACCTCGGGGTCACCTCCGAGGGTGTCTATAGCGCTATGGAGTCAGTCGCTCGCGCGAACTTCAAAATTAATTTAAAGCGTCTTCCAACCTATATTCGCTGTTGATATCTTGCAGATGATACACGAATGTTCACGAGAATCGACCCCGCAGGCTATCAAGGCCCCCAAATTTCGTGTCAGTATCTCTTTAAGAAAGTGTAGCACTTTAAAAAGATTTAGTAAGTGCTAGGCAAAGGCATGAGTGCACCTAACTTGGTTGTTTGGCGAGCCACGGTATTTCACAAGTGACAGTGGTAGATCAATATGCTGGGCGCTCACTGTCTGCAGTTACACTCACAAACAAATAAGGCTGTTGACGTGTCGGTAACACAGGCATTGTCTCTTGCATCAATATAAAAGGCTTCCACCAATTCGCGGGCCGTGTTATCACTGCTCCTACCCCAATTCCTAATCTCTCGGAAAATCGGTGAGCACATGCGAGCTTGGCAAGGTGCGGGCAAATGTTAGTTCCCGTTATTTTTTAGTGAAAGCTCGTGTTACCTTGCACGGTATTTCACGCAACGCCCCCTATGGCAAACGCAAGATTTGCCACGAGACGGCGGTATTTCATAGACCGACGCCTGCAGTCTCAAATTTTACATACGCAAAAGCGTGTTTTCCGCAACCGCTGCATTTCTTACTCACCTGAGGAGGTTCTGAGACAAAGCCCAGCCAGCTTACGTGGGGCGGAGAACACCATGGGCACATCGTGCCTATGCTCGCTACCTTGTTTCAAGTTCTGGGAAATGCGATGCATATAAGAGGGCATCGCCTCTGGACGCCACTTGCGATGTGGGCCAGGGTCCACGCTTTGACGGGCTGCTTGTGCATCGCGCAGATCCTCTGCGGTGAAAAGATACCCCACAGCAAATAAACGCCACATTTATTCATTAAAACTTTCTTACGTTGCATGTGGGCATGATTTCCTGAAAGCGGAACGTAGACAGTTTGGCAATCCCCCTCTACACGCTTACACTGCGCAGTATTGTAAGGCAAAAGGGCCTTCTGCGTCCCTCTACTATAAAGCCAACATAAATGATCAGCTAAAAGGAGACGTAGATCTAAAAACTGCAGCCAATTTTCGTCCGTACATCGTCCATACATCTAAAAATTTTACCGAAACATGTTTCGTCCAAAGTACGATCTCAACATGGAATTAACGTCCGCAAAGAAAATGTAGCATAAAACCTCATTTTAATATCGCACTTCCCTCGTTGTAAAGACTCGTGGTCGGAGTGACAATTGACGAGTTTCCCTTTTCAATTTATTTTCTACAGTGCTATCACTGTCGAATAGGGGTTCCAGGCTATTACTACATGCTCCTGCGTTCAGTGTCGCAGTACCTTGTGCATGTCGAGGACTGTCAAGTGGCCCGTATGCTATTACAGGTGGGGCCTACTGGAGTCTGCGTTTGCGCCACGAGAGCCGACATCTACAGACATCCCATTACACCTTGACACTGAACAGGTTTTCCTCGTTGCCATCCTCTCAACACTGCCTCGTGCAAGTCTCGCGTACTTCGGGAAATACGGTGAACGATAGTGCGATTATGATTTAGGGGAGTGTAATGTTGGGCAGACGGTGTAGCTTAACGCGGTGCATAGCAGAGGGCGCGTAGCTGAAGAAGATTTGTGGTGCAAACAGACAACAAGTAAAGACGCCACCGTTTTGCCTAGTATTCGCTCATTTATAGATCTCGTTTTACAGTGCGAAACTTTTGTTAAAGTGGCCACGACACTGCAGCTGCGTTAACTTTGCTTGAAGACGACGCTCTCTTCCGTGCAGCGCATGTCACACAAGCTATGGCAAACGGTGGTGTTCGACTCTTAATCTGGTACCGCTTGAAGGACTGGATATAGCCAGAAAATCGAACATTTTTTGTCTGGTTTCCAGGATATAGCGAGCGTTTACCCAGTGCCTGATGAAGGGTGCAGCGGATTATATCCAGTGACTTCAGGGCTCATCTTGCTCTGAAGCATTGTTTTACAATGTAATTTGCATAATGTACAAGCACAATAGAATGTAAGCTATTTTTGGCTGAAAACCACGAATTGTCTGGCTATTGTTCTGGACCCCTTTAGACAATCTGAAATGAGTTTTGAAACTTTGTACAACCTTCGGCTTGGTTCACGTGCGGCTGTGCTGAAACATGCTGGCTTTTCATGGCACTTGCACCAAGTAGCTTTGTAGCTATGACACTGTGCCCATAAAAATTACGAGAAAAACCTCATTGGCCGGTACAACAACACCAACATAGGCTGCATTTAACTGAGACCGATAGGCAAAACACTTCTGCAGTTGTAAACTGAGGAGCCCGTTAGGAACCTGCACTTCGTGAAGTAGCCCGAAGTCCAGCATACGTGTCGTCTTGTCATATTTCTGGAAAAGAATCTTTAACTTTATTATTTCTACTTGGTAACAATACATGTATATGCAGCTTCGTGAAGGGGTGGCCACATCTAGACCATGGACTGCAAAACTGGGAACCATTGTCAAGGAGGTGCACAGTCGGTGATCCGCCGGGGACCGCGAAAACAGCCATTGTTGCGGTGAGCTTCGTTATAGCGGAAACTTGATAGCAAGAGGATCCCATTATAGGCTAGGGTTGTTGCATGCTCGCAGTATATTGCAACTTGCCGTGCTTTCTTTACTGCCCGAAACATTCAGGTTTGCGTGGTAACTCAACATGTTTTTCAGTGCTTATAACTTCTCTTTGCTCATTGAATCTTCCACTCATGCTCGAAACACTTACGTACGAAATGTACTGTAACATTCAGTGGAAGTATTAAAATAAATTACTCTATTGGGCAGAAGTCGCATTATAAATGCTATCATTGTAGAAACAGTAAGTCTATATTTCTTTATAAACTTAATTCAGTGAGTCAGCTCAAACTATATCATAGTTATCTGATGGCAGCTAGCCTTTCCAAGGAAAAAAAATTAACGCCTGCACAAACACCCACGTCAAACATCGTGTTTAACACTGCGCTACCTTCACCAAAGAATTTGCATGTAGCAAAGTATTCACTAACGAATATGCCTAATTTACAAATGGCGGAAAGGTTGTGGTCGTTTTAATGTCAATAGTGCACAGACGTCGCCAAGTGAGGGTGTTGTCGCAGAAGGTTATGCGCTGTCTACCCACCTCGAGCTCATTGTTTACATTGGCCAAACGAGTGCAACCACGTCTTGCCTCGGTGGATAAGCTGGTGGATTTTTCTTGCAGCTGTGCATCTGACGCAGAATGAACGGCCCCGCAGGTTCCTGGTGCATTTCGTCTAGCCCTTGCTCCAGCCAGCGATAAGTCTCCGGTAGATCGTCCCTCAGCCGCTGTTCCGCCGGCTCGAGCCTACTGTGTAGTCTTGATCGATGTTTGCCCGGTGATCCGCATGCGGTGACTTGTGTAAGTAAGTCCACGTTGAATATCTATCGATGTGAGGGAAGAAGAAAAAGAACAGATTTGCGACTTCATTTATGGCGGAAAGCCCACCCAGGCTAACCCAGGAGCACCCGTATGCCAGAAAATAAACATTTATAAACCGTGACGAAAAATTGGCCCCGGACCTGCAGTTACATTGCAAATGCCTTAGAAAGACAATAATCTTGCGTCTCATGAGGGTGAACAAAACATTCTCTTGATGTTCTGCGCAAGAAATCGGCGAATGGTATACTGGAGGCTCTGCGTTAGAGTGCCTCGAGCGCGCAGCGGAGGCGAATGAGCATCGAGACACGGTATACGCGAGCGCCATCTGGCAGTTATCTTCGAAAACGAAGGAAGGCATGCGCGCCTGCGGAGAAAGATGCGGGCCATTCTAGGAGACGATAAGGTGCAGAACGCAAAGTGACGGGCAGATGCCACCACCGTGTTGTTTTAGCAAAGCGTTGGTAACACTTGCCTTTTTGAGCACCGCGCTGCACTTTCAGCGCAGCGTGTTTAACGCTAAGGTCCTTAGAATTACTTGCGTGTGTGCCTTCTCTAGTATAAAGGCACACATACAAAACATCGACGTGTTGTTATGGTACCTCAGATATGCGCAATGATTGCTTTTTAATTGACAATCGCACAAGTATGAACGCTGAAGCTTCAGCAATATTGGTGGGCGCTGCGGATGAGGTCAGCCGTTTGAGGTATAGTTAAAGGCGGACAAACAGACAAATGTACAGACAGACAGATCAAAAGTTTTTTGTTTTAAAACTGCCCAGATCGTGAGATGGAATCTCGGTTACCACGGCTGCCTTTTCAATGGAGGCAGAAATGCTGTATGCCTGTGTGCCCAGATTTGAGTGCACGTTAAAGAAGCCCAGGTGGTAAATATTTTCGGAGCCATCCGCTATGGAGTTTCTCATAATCATATGGTGGTTTCGGGACGTTAAACTTCACATATAAAGCAATAAAGAAAGTGCACAGATGGAATTAGCTCCAACGTATGCTACAGGAACTGCAAAACGGTCTGGTAGTACAAAGTTTTTTTGATAGGTTCATTCATACCATGGCTGATTTAATTCGTGAATTTCTCATTTAGTAAGGCTTGGTTGTTTATCGTCCCAATTTCTGGGACAAACTAAGTTTGTTTGTCAGACCAGACAACAATAAACGGAGTCAAGTCAGTGCTTGTATTCTAAAACACTTTCCATAATTCTTACCGATTGGCACTTAGCCTTCTGTAATATAAAATTCGAATGTGACACTCAAGGGCTACACAATGGACAAACTTCGGTTTTTGCCATATTGGTGAGATTTGGATGTGAGCACTCGCGTCAGAGCTAAGGTTACTGCACCTGTGAGAATAGTATATTTTAGGTTCGAAGCAAGAATTTCGAGTGAGATTCGAATAGTATACACACGATATTATAAAAAATACAGCATATCCACGGAGAGAATGATCAGTGCTGCGGAGCGTCCGTCAGACTCTCTGCGCCTGAAACCACTAACGTAATCTAGTGATATCTCCAAGGATGGATGGATGGATGGATGGATGGATATGGCTGCACCCTTTAAATCGGGCGGTGGCTAGCGCCACCAAGCCGTAATACTTAATGAAACAAAAACTAGATTTAGTTTTTTTTCCTTTTAAGAAGTGAGGTTGAGGATTCGCACTTTGCAGTGAAGCGTTTATTTTCACTCGTGCCTTGACTTTAGCCACCAATCATATAACCTCCTTCTAGTTAATTCTACCCGCTTAAAGTCTATTTTGCCCTTCCTGTCCCTAAACCCAACTGCTTTGAAAAACTCTGCGCCATCATCCTGAACTATAGGGTGAAGCCCTTTCCAGAACATTATCAAGTGTTCGGCAGTTTCTTCTTCCTCTCCACACGCACTGCATACTGTGTCTACCCCTTCGTATTTGGCCCGATATGTCTTGGTTCGCAGTACTCCCGTCCTGGCCTCAAACAGTAGAGAACTACCCCGAGTATTATCATAGATCCTTTCCTTGGCAATTTCCTGCTTAAAAGTTCGATAGACCTCTAGTGCGGACTTCTTAATCATGCCATTTCTCCGCATATCTGTCTCAGCTTCCTTCACCTTTTTCTTAACCGATAATTCTTTTTGGTTTGGCCCCCTGCTGATTTCTAAGTATTTACCAGTCAATTTTCTGGTTCGCTTCCTCCATTTTGTATCGACATTCTTCATGTACAAGTAGCTGAATACCTTCCTAGCCCAACGCTCCTCCCCCATTTCTCCCAATCGCTTCTCAAATTTTATCTTGCTGCTAGCTTCCCTGCCCTCAAATGATGTCTATCCCATATCACCTTGTACTCCATGATTTGGTGTATTCCCGTGAGCTCCTAAGGCAAGCCTACCTATTCCACGTTGCTTAGTTTCTAATCTTGCTTGAACTTCTGATCTCATGCACAAGACATGCACAAAGTATCTCATGCACAAAGTATAGGTTTCAAGCGACAAATGTGGACAATCTCTGTGCTGCGGTAGCGGCGGTCTGTTGGAACGACGAGTGGTGTGACACGATAACTGGCGATAACTGGTGAAGTCCGTTGTAAAACAATGTATGACCCGATGAAGCGTGGTTGGAATTTGTCACAAAGACCAGGAGTGCGAATGGGTGTCAAAAGCAGCACCTCGTCACCTAGTTGGAAAGACACAACGCGGTGGGATTCATCATAGATGATCTTCCGCTCGTGCTGTCTCGCTTCAGTATTGATGCGAGCCTGATGGCGAGACTGGGCCAGGCGGGAAATGTATTCTTCGCTAGAAGACTGACATGAATATGTACATGGCTGTTAAAGAAGGACACGTCGAGAAAGGTAGTCGGGGTGGGTCCGTACACGAGGTAAAATGGTGAGTAGCAAGTTGTTCGCTAAACGGCGGTGTTGTAGGCGAATGTCAGGAACGGTAAAAGAGTATCCCAGTTTTTGTGGTCGGGTTGGACGTAAACGACTATCATGTCAGCAAGGGTTTGGTGAAACCTTTTTGTGAGACCATTTGTCTGAGGGTGGTAGCTTGAAGCTGTCTTGTGAGTAGTTCCAGAAGCGCGCAGTACTTCACTTACCATTTGTGACAGGAACACTTTGCCGCGGTCACTAAGCAGTACACGAGGAGCCCCACGACGCAGTATTATTGCGTGAAGAATAAAGTCTGCAACGTCCACAGCTGAGGCTGTAATAACAGAGGAAGTCTCAGCGTAGTGTGTCAGGTGGTCCACGGCGGTCACTATCCATCGTTTGCCAGCAGATGTGATGGGGAGAGGCCCGTAAAGGTCAACACCTACAACTTCGAACGGCATTGAAGAGCACGGAAGTGGCTGTAGAGGTTCAGCAGGTGCAGACGTGGGGAGTTTTCAACGCTGGCATGGGTAGCAGGAGCCGACGTACCGCGCTACACTAGAAGAAAGGCCAGGCCAGTAATAACGACATCGAATGCGGTCAAGAGTTTTTCAAAAACCAAGATGACCAGCAGTCAAGTCGTCGTGGAAGGCTTCGAGCACCTGAAGTCGAAGAGTGCGTGGCAGTACAGGAACCCAGCGCTGACCGTCAGGGTAATAGACGTGGCGGTAGAGAACCCCATTGTCCAGCTTAAAGTGCAGGAGTTGACGACGGAGTCGCGCGTTTGGTGGATGAGAAACTCCCGAAAGGTGGTTCATCATGCGTCTGCAGTATGAATCGGACCGCTGGTGGGAGATAAATGTTGGCTCGTCGTCCGAAGAGGGTTGCCTTATTGATGCGAGCGTATGAACTTTGGTAGATGTGGCGGTTGAGTTCTCACCAACGCTGATATGTGTAGTTGGAAGCGGGCAACAAGATAAAGCGTCGGCGTCTTGATGTTTTCTGCCTGAATTGTAAGTTATGTCAAAGTCGTACTCCTGCAAGCGTCGTATCCACCGACCCAAACGTCCGGACAAGTTGTTCAGTGTAGAAAGCCAGCATAAGGCATGGTGGTCCGTAACGATTGTGAAGTGACGGCGTGAAGATAGGGACGGAACTTCTGGACCGACCAAACCACAGCCAAACACTCTTGCTCAGTTATAGTGTAGTTCTTTTCGGCAGGCGTGAGTACGCGACTGGCATATGCAACAACTATCTCTAGGGAAGACTTGTCGCGTTGTAGAAGAACGGCTCCTATACCAAGGCCGCTAGCGTCGGTATGGAGGATAGTCGGCGCGGCTTCGTCAAAGTGGCAGAGCAGAGGTTCAGACGTGAGTGCCCACTTCAACAGATCGAATGCCGTTAGACATTCTTGAGACCACAGAAAGGGGACGTTGGAAGCAAGTAGTTGGTGTAATGGAGCAGCAATAGAAGCGAAGTTCTGGATAAACCGGCGAAAATAGGAGGCGAGGCCAAGGAAACTGCGAAGCTCCCTTGGTTTTTCGGGACGCGAAAAGTGAAGGACTGCAGAAATCTTGTCAGGGTCGGGCCGGATGCCATCTTTGCTAACGACGTGTCCTAAGACCTTGATAGATTTTCTAGCGAAAGAGCATTTCTTAGTGTTTATTCGAAGCCCGGCGCCGGCAAGGCACGTCAAAACGTGATCCAATCGTTCTAGGTGCTCAGGAAACGTTGACGAAAAGATAATAATGTCGTCCAGGTAGCAAAGGCAACTTTTCCATTTCAGGCCGCGCAGCACGGTATCTATCATGCGCTCAAAAGTCGCGAGTGCGTTGCAGAGCCCGAAAGGGATCACGTTGAATTCATATAGCCCGTCGGGGGTTGCGAATGCCGTTTTCTCCTTATCATCTTCATGCATGGGGATCTGCCAGTACCCAGAACGCAATTCGATGCTTGAAAAGAATTCCGCGCCTTGTAGAGAATCAAGGGCGTCGCCAATGCGTGGCATAGGGTATACGTCGTTGCGTGTGATCTTATTGAGCGCCCGGTAGTCCACGCAAAACCGCACAGAGCCATCCTTGTTATGGACCAAAACAATAGGAGACGACCAAGGGCTAGATGAGGGACGGATGACTTCTCGTTTAAGCATGTCCGCAACGTTTTCTTCTATAATTTTTTGTTCAGTTAGAGACATGCGATAGGGTCGGCGGTGTACGATAGATGTCCCAACAGTTTGAATTCGATGTGTTTTAGTATTAGTGCGGCCCAGCTTAGACGAGCAAATATCGAAAGAATTCGCATGTTTCTGTAACAATGCGAGCAGCTGCTGCCTCTGTGAATATGTCAATTCGCTGCTGATAGCGGTGGTAAAGGCGGAGGAAAAAACATGCTCACCGAGGCAAGGTTCTTTGGATGCGATGGCCTGAAGTGGCGTGAGAAATACAGGCTCGAAGTCAGCAACACCGGCCACAGTAGTGCCCTTAGGCAGTAAGATCTTCTCCGGTATAAATTTTACAGTGGTGACAAGTGCAGAGCTATTGCAAAAACGAACGACACCGGATGGAAGAACTATACCTTTGCGAACGCAAAGTGGTGACGGTGAGACCAATACATCCCCGTGATAGATGTCGTTGGACGTAATGCTGACAATTTGCTCTTGTAGTGGCGGGATTTCGATGTCTTTCGCAGTGACCAGACGAAGTGGCTTCTAATTGTCGTGGTCAAGTATGTAGTCAGTGTCAGTGAGGTGAACGACGCGTTGTCCACAACAAATCGCCGCGGAAGCAGATGATAGAAAATCCCACCCTAAAATTAGTTGGTGAGAGCAGCGGGACAGGACAGCAAACTGGACATGATGGCGGATGCCATCGATGAAAACACGCACAGTACAAAACGCGGAAGGGCGAATGACGTTCCCCTGGGCAGCAACTAACGTGGGGCCATCGTAAGGCGTCATTACTTTCCTTAAATGTTCACACAAATCAGCACGTATCACAGACAATGTCGCACCTGTGTCCACCAAAGCATCGACTCGCACTCCTTCCACTTCCACAGAAACCATGTTACACGGGCCTGATGGAGGAATTTCAGTTTTAATTCCGAATGCAGTTTTTCCTCCACAAACTGCATCACTTAGCTTTCCGAATGAATATCCGAGGTGAATGAGGCAGGCCGAAGTGGAGAAGTGGAACGGCGGAAGGGTGAAGGCGAGCGGCGTCTCGTGTTTCGGCTGTTTCATGGTGCAGTCGATACAGGAAGAGATGGAGATCGGTGCGGGGGAGACGAATAACGCCGACCTTGATAAGACGCCCCGGTGTACAAATCCCGTTCACGCACGTCGTTCCGACGCTCATCTTGCTGGCGCTTTCGGCAGAAACGAGATATGTGGCCGCGGTAGCCACAGTAGTAGCATACAGGGCGAGACGAGCGCCACGGTGGAGAATAGAAGGCAATCGGGGCACCTGGAGATAGCGCGGTCAGGTGGGCGAAGGGTCAGGGGGCACGAAATGGTAGTTCACCGGGGGAGCGGCAGCAACTGACGCGTAGGATGGACGCGGCAATGTCGCGTGGGCGTCGCTGGGAGGCACGGCAGCAACTTGAGGGTACGTGGATATAGGGTGAGAAGCAGGTGGCTGTACGGGCGCAGAGCCAATCAGGGATGTAAGTTGCTCCCTGATGATGTCACGTGAGGGCATTCCCGAAGGCTGTGTAGGTCGCGGTGTAGGAGGTGTGAAGCCCATGGATCGCAATTCTTCGCGTATAATCTCCCGGATGAGGTCACGCAGATGGCCATTTGACGTAGAGTGGTGGTCGCCAATGTCCGGTTGAAGGCGAATGGAGTCCAGTGCATCAAGGCGCTGGCATGTTGTCACAACGTCAGCGATGGTAGCTGGGTTTTGCACAGCGAGGGCATTAAAGGCAACAGGCCCAATGCCTTTCAATACATGGCGCACTTTGTCCGATTCCGGCATGGATTGATTGACACGCCGGCACAGTGCGAGGACATCCTCGATGTATGACCTGTACGATTCACCGGGATGTTGACGGCGAGTATCGAGTGTCCTCTTCGTGACGGCGGATCGAATGTCTGGTGTCCCAAAGACGTGTCGCAGCAGCTGCTGGAAGATAGCTCAGTAGGGTAAGTCAACGACGTGGTTAAAATACCATGTCTTCGTGACTACGATCAGATAAAAAAGCACGTGACGCAGTTTGGCGGCCTCGTCCCACCTATTAGCGGCACTTACGTGGTCGTAGTCATCAAGCCAGTCTTCTACGTCTTCTCCCCGAAGACCAGCGAAGAGCGGGGGTTCCCGCTGATGTCCGTGTATGTAAGTAGGAGGGGCAGCTTGCGGCGGTGCGTGGTTGATGACATCAGTGCCGACAGGCTCGGTCTGGGACATGCTGCCTGACTGTGGGCGCAAGCGGCGGCCTGAACGAAGCTCCAGGGGGTACAGCGGGCTGCGGGAGGTCAGAGGACCGAAAATTCACCTCCACCACGTATGAAGTCTTGGTAGTCTTGGCTGCGTCAGCATTTATTTGAGGAAAGACCTCGCAAAACGAACGGGCAGAGCCAGTACACAGACGATGACGATGATGATGACCCAGAGTGGCAATTAGGACAAAGAGACAAGCTGATGATGGTGATTGTGATCATGCAGGGAGGATGACGATGTAAGTAACAAATCCCCACAATATATATATATATATATATATATATATATATATATATATATATATATATATATATATATATATATATATAGGAAAATTGAAAAATTTGGGAAAAGTTTCGATCTCTACCTCCTCCCAGGCAACGCCTCTGGTCGACTCGCTCAAGGTAAGCCTGGTATCCGGACGCAAGCTTGGCTATGGTCCACAGATGGCTCACATGAGAGTTTGTCAGAATCAGGGTTGTCAATGGTAGCTACTGTGCGTAAAATTAGTTGCCTTTGGACCCGTTTGGCGATGAATATTTTGTGTTGGCGTCTCGACTATTTACTAGCCACTCCTAAATTTCTGATGCGACTTATTCAAAATGGTTTCATTGATTCATCGATAGTAAAGCCTCTGTTCAAAAACCACTTGTGTTCTGTTTGGCAAAAAAAAAGTTGGCGAGGAAATAAAATGACGTGGTTACTTTGCCTACATGCTCGAGTTCTGGCACATTTTTCTGCTCCACTCAATCGCAACTTTGGTCAGAATGTAAGCCGTCCTTAGGGAAGCTCGGCAGACTAACCCCCGTATTCAGAAACGTTCCTCGGCTCGGCTTTCACCCTTCACTTCACAGAGTTGAGCACTGCGCCACTTCTCGGCTGAAAATGACGCTGTGCTGCTTGAGAATCGCGCCACATTAACGCTGATATGCAGTGACTTGCCGTGCCAAGGGAGGGTGCTTCCATTGGCTTTCTCAAGTGAAGGTGAAGCGTTGAGTGAAGGGACGTTCTGGAATACGGGGGTAAGTCGAGAGCTAAGGGAGACAGAACTTCTTGGCCGCACCCATGGTACGAAGAATACCCCGACGTCGCAGTGTAGGGCCGCCAGTGAGCACATAGACATTTTGACGTCGTTGTCCTAAAGTCGGATCCTGCATAGGTTGGTTTACGAGTCGGTAGAGTAGGTTTATGTGCCCCGCAAGGACACCAGGAAGAACGTCATGGACATCATACAGCCACTTTGTATTAAGCATTGTGCCCGTACATTTTTCGCTCTGTTCGTGTAATGCCTAAATACCGCGGTTTTTGGTGGACAAACAGTAGATATAAAAAGAATTCCAAAAAATGTTTCCAGATGGGCTCGTCGCATGCTTTACGTACAAGACGCCCACCTGCGCAACATAGCTCCTGCATGACTATACAGGCTTAGCAGAAATCCAGGACGCTTAGAATGACGCATATAGGCACAATTATAAAGCACTTATTTTTGCATTTGTGACTCTCACGGACAAAAACAATCCATCTTCAGGTACCTCCTTTGTCTCGGCCTTCCTAAGTGACGATTTCAAATCGCGTGCACAGCGATTGCTGTCGGTATTTGGAACCAGCTGTCAAGCTTTCATATTTACCAAAAGGTCTATCTCTCTTTAAGAATTATTTATCAAACAAGTGGTTAGAATATTTCTGCAAACTATCAGTTTTTGCTTTCATTAACACAACAGAATGTCAAGCAGAAAATTTTTTTCATTGTTGCTGGGCTGACGGTTTCATGAGAGTTCCGAAGTCACCTGCTTTGGCAAGAATGCTTTAATATTGTGGATTTTTGGCGGTTCCAGTGAATCGTCACAAAGCCGAGAAAAGTAGAGGAGCGGGACGGTGACCGACGACATCAACCAGGACATTCTCTTTTTGACCACCGTGTTGGACAGCTCAAACTCTTGATACATTATTTTACGGTAGGCGTGCTCTTGGGCCCAACCTGCACTGTCTTCTTAAGATCAGGTCCTGGCAACCTCTTCTCTGAGCAGACGCTTGGGTGTATAGTCACGCTGATTTAGCGTAAACGATGCTGCCGTGCCAGCGCAGACTGCATTCTCTAGCGAAGACCGCCTTGCTGAAAACTCGCCACCCCCGAAATTTCCCCCTTAACCCCTGCCGCAAGAAAAAGCTATTAGTCCAAAAAAATTTGCCATGTTATGGTCGATTTAAGGGGCACATGAATGTTCAGCGAGTGCATTGCCACAAGCCCCTTCCGCAGGGCTGCGGTAGCTGGCCGATATATTCTTACGAGACTATTCGTTCCTCCTCCTCAAAAAACGAAAACAAAACAAAAACAAAAAGAGTTTTAGGTGGCCAGATGTAAAGTGGAACAAAATGTGGACAAATAATACTACAATGAGGATGAATGAGAAAGTGATAGTGAGTTCAATGAGGACGAGAGTTTGAAAGTTGTACGTGCGAAGAGGAGGTTCCCTTTCAGGCTAGCTAGCATCCATGGCAGACAGAAGCAGTAACTGCTGGGCTTTGTAGCTAAGCAAGAAAGGTTTTCAGTTTAAGATCAATCTTTTATTAAACAGGGAATTATTGAAGGGTGAAAAAGCCATTGGTGAAATACTACAGCGCTGCGGACCTTTACAAGGGCCCATCTTCAGCTTAGGGTTAAAAAAATCTGCGATATTGGCAGAGGCACATGTCAATGACTGACCATCATAACATTCATGTGACGTAGTGTTTCGAACACTGAAAAAAAAAACGAAAGTAAACGCGACTATGTCTGGTTCTGGTTTACATATGTTCTATACTCTTTCATAATTGCTTTACTCGCATGCTACGAAGACAGGATAGCCAACAAGGGACTTGGTTAATCCCTTATGCTTTCTTAACAGCGGAACTGCTCGGCGTGAATGCCGTGAGCCAAGATATCGTCATTCTGAGCCCGCACGTGCTTTCTTGTTCACCTTTTGCTTCGCTTTCATGGCACGTGCGCTGATTTTTCCGGTGTATAGCGAGGGGGAAGCACAAATCGGAGGAGAGCTGTGAGGGTGGGTAGGAGGGCGAAAAAAAAAAGAAAACAGGCATGGATACGTAAAAAAAGGTATAAAGAAACATAAATCTTGACGAAAAAAATCCGAACGAGTCACCGGTATTCGAAACTGTATATTTACTGTCTGAAAGCGAGTGTCTGAACTATTAATTTTTTTTTGCTGAACCACTCCGCCACTCGAGCCAAGGCGGAGAGGTGCATAGCTTTCGTTTTTTAAATGCGATTGCATTTCTTAGCCTGGTCATGTCAGGCGTCTGTCGGTGTTCGCGCGCCAGCAGATGTTATCTCTCCGCTTTCACTTCCTCTCCCACAGCAACAACTGTGGGCGCGCGCGCTTAACCTCGCCCCTAGCAACCGGAGCAGGTGATGCGGGCGGAGTAGCGGAGAGTGAGTGGAGAGGAGGAATGCGCTCTGGAGTGTGGGGCGCACTCGCGTCGCTGGACTATGTGTGAAGAGAGTGTAGGAGAGAGTAGGTGCAGTGCTTCGCCGCTTCTTCTATCAACGTTCCCTCTCTCTCTTCCCTGCGCCCCACTCTCCCTTCTGTTCACTCGTACGTATATATAGATGCATGGAGTGAAGCACGCACCTCACTCTCGACAGTTCGCTGGCGGATGAATGGGTAAATAAATGGTTACAGTACAGATCCTTGTCTCGTCATTAATTTACGTCATTCAATCTACTACGCTGTGTACTTTCGGCGCAAGAAATGCCTTCCAGTTTCCTCACGATTACCTTCAGGGAGGTGGGAGCAATGTTTGACGAGCACGTCTTGTCAAGCCGCGGTCGGCTTGCTGCAAGCGGATGGTGAAATCAGGTGATCGCACCATCACACTTAACCTAATTGGCTTTCTAAAGGTAGCGAGAGGTGCCTTCTACGTTCCGCTGCTAGCACAATTGTTCTGCAAATGCGCAATTAGCCCGTTCTAGGTGCTTGTGTTTAAATCGCGAGCATGCGCCGCTGTGATAAGAGAGGATTGTAAAAAAAATCGGCTAAAATTGCGTAACAACCAAATAGACCAGACGTAGGAAGAAAGATGAAAGAAAATAAAAAATAAAAATATAGGCCTTTTAATTATTGCTCAGATCTTTCGATGGTGAAACCGTCAAAGCGCTGTCGTCAATTAGTTTGCAATTCTTTGCGTCTTTCAGTTAATCAGTTGATAAACTCTTATAGCATAATTACTTCTAGCTGTTTTCATAATCACTATTGCGAAGTCTTAAGTGGACCTAAGCTTAGTATGTGCTACACTATGAACTGCTTAGTTAGCCCTAGTTTGGCGTGACAGATGTTATCCCGGTGTGTCATATTGATGTTAAGTAACTGTTACTGTCCCCAATGTGTAACAATTTCTAAGTAACGGTAATTAGGATCTCTTACTTAAAAATCTATTTTAGCTTTTAATATTAAAAGTGACATATGATCGCGTTTTTTTACTATTATAGACACGTTCAGACAAGTTCCAAATTATTCGTCATGCATATTGCGGCCAAAGGCAAGTGGACGTTGCAAAGGCCTACGCATCCTCTGTGGACCGTTTTGTATATTCTTGCGCTCTATAGGTACCAATTCAAATGCAAACTATAAAATTTTTTTCAAAATAACATGCCTTTTACACTTATGACTTGACATGTGCTGTGTACAATGCTGTTCCATATTCTAGTAAAGTTTCGCTTTTGTCAACTTTCAGTTAAGTGATCTATTTCCCAGCGTCCCTTGACGTTCGCTCAAGTGAGAGTCAACAGTATTTTATTCAGCTAGCTTGTCACTGCGGTTGTCGGCACTTACACACCAACTTGAGATACGAGTTCTGCGCGCACGCATCGTGATCGATGGGGCTTAATGCAGCTTCATGTGGAAGGACGTACGCAAATATGCTGCAGAAGACAATAAGCTTGACCAAGTAAGGTTCGCAGTAAAGGAAGAGCCAGGTTTGCAGGCTAAACGTTAAGGCTATAACATGTTTCAAAGGGACCCATTCACCTGTGTTCTGACGCGTAAGTATTGCACTGCGCAGGAGATTGATATCGAGCTTCTATCGGAGCATTCTCACACTATGGTGCAGATACTGCCGTTCCGTAGGATAAATTATGCGGTTTATATACTGAATATTGCCACGTTTCATTTCCCAAGTTTTCGTTATTGTCCCAAAACACCACACGATTCTCAGCGCAAACCGCGCCTGCAGTTTTCCAGAAGGTTCCGGACTGTAGTAGATCATTTCGATACGATCACGCCCACTGTGCGAACGGTACAGATTGTTCTGGAACCTACGCCACCGCCAGCGATAACGCTAGAACATTCGACGGCAAGAGTATAAATGCCGACGCGCTTCGCCGCTTGTCAGTTGTTGATCGAAGGCCGACGCTCCGTTCGCCGCTATCAGTCCGAGACTGCTATCTGTGCGAGACTGCTGCTGTAATTGGACTTTCCTTTTACCGGGCACAGGTTCGCCCAAATAAACAGTTAAATCCCAACACGAAGTCTCCTGTCTTCGGCCACGTCACGACCCCGTGACATCTGGTGGAGGTGCTGCTTCGTTCATGTACCGGACGCCCCCGTCAAGCCGTGAACCCAGCCCACGTCGCGGAGAAGACACCGACGCCAACCAGGAGCAGCGAACAAGCCGACGACAGAAAGGGCTACCACCGGAGTACGGGCTTCTAGAAGACAAGGCGCGGAAGACCAAGGCCATGACCGCGACTGCAGCGACAATGACAACTGCAGCATCCCAGCCCAAGATGGTCATGCATCAACCCAGGGAACCACCAATTTTCCATGGGTCATCGTTCGAAGACCCTGAGTCCTGGCTAGAAACATACGACCGTGTGGCCGCCCTCAACCATTGGGACCATGACGAAAAGCTGCGTCGTGTGTTCTTCTATTTGGAAGACACCGCAAGGACCTGGCTCGAAAATTGGGAGTCCATGCTCCGAACGTGGGATATTTTCTGCGGCGCATTCCTACAAACGTTCGCGAGCGTCGCTCGCAAAGAGAGGGCCACTGCTTTATTAGAGACCCGGGTTCAGCTACCAAATGAAAATGTCGCCATTTTCACAGAAGAAATGACCCGACTATTCCGTCACGCTGACCCAGACATGCCTGAGGAGAAAAAAGTCCGTTTCCTCATGCGAGGGGTTAAACAGGAGCTCTTCGCGGGACTGATGAGAAACCCACCGAAAACCGTCCAAGAATTTGCAGCCGAAGCGACCACTATCGAAAAGACCCTGGACATGCGCACCAGACAGTATAATCGTCGCCTGACTGCAGAGTGCGCTGCTGCTCAAGCCAGTAATTCCGGAGACCTGCGTGAAACGATCCGTGCGATCGTGCGGGAAGAGCTGCGCAAGCTGTTGCCTTCGGCGCAGCCTCAAGTGGATTCAATCGCCGACATTGTGCGAGAAGAAGTTCGGCAATCGCTTCAAATTCCCCACGCACCGCTGCCCGAGTCGGAAGCTATGAGCTACGCCGCTGCACTGCGCCACAACGCTCCTCCCCGTCCATGCCAAAACGCCGCCCCATCGCACTTCCGTCCACAGACGCCACCACCGCCACCACCCCCACTAACGTCATACCGTTCGCCAGCGGCCCAGCGCAGTGCACCAAGGAAGACTGACGTGTGGCGCACCCCTGACCACCGCCCGCTCTGCTACCACTGCGGCGAGGCCGGACACACTTACCGCCATTGCAAGTACCGACAGATGGGACTGCGTGGCTTTGCCGTCAATGCACCGCGTCCACAGCCAGGAGAACGACCACGTGACATCGCCGACTACCTGACAGGAACTCGGTGGACACCACGAAGCCCTTCGCGTTCGCCGTCGCCCAGCCGCCACACGTCACCGCACCACCGGCAGTACTCTGGCCCAACGCGGGGCCGGTCTCCTAGCCCGTATCCGGGAAACTAAGGGCAGCAACCGGTGGAGGTGCGGTTGCTGTGCGACGAACTACCGAAGATCCTCCGACGACGACGACGCCGCGACGGAGCTTTCCGAACACAACGCCAACCAGACAAAGCCCTGACGGCGAAAGCTCACTTACCGAAGGTGGCCTGACGACGCAACATGGAAGCAGCGGAAGAAGCCGACGCAGCCGTGACCCGACGCCACGCCCTAACTGTAATGCGAGACGGCGAACTAGCGACCTCGACGTTCTTATCGACAGCCACAGTGTGACCGCTCTCGTCGATACTGGAGCCGACTATTCTGTCATCAGTGGGTCGTTCGCCGCGAAGTTAAAGAAAGTTAGGACAGCTTGGAAAGGCCCTGAAATCCGCACAGCCGGAGGCCATCTCGTAACGCCTGCAGGAATCTGCACAGCGAGAGTCACCATTAACGGCCGTATTTATCCTACAGACTTCGTAGTCCTACAGCGTTGCTCGAGAGATATCATCCTTGGCATGGACTTCTTATGCCTCCATGGTGCTGTCATCAACCTAAAAACGAAGTCGATAACGTTATCCACAGAAGGAGCACTACCACCGCGCACGCCGTCAGGACACCATGCCTTGCATGTGCTGGAAGAACAAGTCACCATTCCTCCTCGCTCAAGCGTCATTATTTCAGTCGGCGCTCCTAAATCACATGACTCTGAAGGCGTCGTTGAAGGCAGTCGGCATCTGTTGGTCACCCGAAATATTTGCGTCGCAAGAGGAATTGCAGAGCTGCGGGGAGGAAAAGCAACGGTTATGCTCACGAATTTCAGCAATGAGTACAAACATCTGAGCAAAGGAACAACGGTCGCATACATCTAAGAAATTGTCGAAGCCACCAGTGCATTCGCCCTCGCCGGTTCTGCGGAACGTGCTCAGAGAAACCAAGCTCCTCCCATAGCTTTGAACGTCAATCCCAGACTTCCGAACGATAAGCAAGAACAGCTCAAGGCCCTGCTTCTGCAATACGAAGATTGCTTTTCATCGTCATCAAAAATTCGGCAGACCCCAATCACGAAACATCGCATCATAACCGAAGAAAATGACAGACCACTCCGTCAGAGTCCGTACAGGGTTTCGACGCGAGAACGTGAGGCCATGAAAAGACAGGTTGATGAAATGCTGCGGGATGACATTATCCAGCCGTCCAAGAGTCCATGGGCATCCCCCGTGGTGTTAGTGAAGAAAAAGGATGGGACCCTACGTTTCTGCGTCGATTATCGCCGCCTGAACAAAATACAAGAACGGACGTGTATCCACTCCCACGAATAGACGACGCACTTGATCGGCCCCATAACGCCAAGTAGTTTTCGTCAATGGACCTCAAGACTGGCTATTGGCAAATCGAAGTCGACGAAAGAGACCGAGAGAAGACGGCGTTTATAACACCGGACGGCCTCTTTGAGTTTAAGGTGATGCCCTTCGGCCTTTGCTCAGCGCCTGCAACTTTTCAACGCGTTATGGATACAGTACTGGCAGGATTGAAGTGGCAGACTTGCTTTGTGTACTTGGACGACGTCGTCGTGTTTTGCTCGAGTTTCGACGAGCATCTTCGGCGCCTTGAAGCTGTACTTCAAGCCATCAAGACTTCCGGGCTCACACTGAAGCCAGAAAAGTGCAGATTTGCGTACGAGGAGCTCTTGTTTCTGGGGCACGTTATTAACAATTCTGGAGTCCGTCCCGCTCTACGGAAAACAGCCGCTATCGCCGACTTCCCGCCGCCCACTGACAAGAAGGCGGTGCGCCGATTTCTGTACCTGTGCGCCTATTATAGGCGGTTCGTGAAAAACGTCGCCCGCATCGCCGATCCACTCACTAACCTCACCAAGGCCGACGTGGAGTTTAAGTGCGAAACGCTGCAGGAACACGCTTTCCAGGAGCTTAAACATCGCCTCCAGACGCCTCCGTTACTTGCCCATTTCGACGAATTCGCCGAGACAGAAATACATACTGACGCAAGCAGCGTAGGTCTCGGCGCCGTTCTTGTGCAGAGGACTGACGGACTTGAAAGGGTTATTAGTTATGCCAGCCGATCGCTATCCAAAGCAGAAGCAAATTATTCCACAACAGAAAAGGAGTGCCTCGCCATCATCTGGGCTACGTCAAAATTTCGCCCCTACCTCTACGGCAGGCCCTTCAAAGTTGTAAGCGACCACCACGCCTTGTGTTGGCTAGCCACCTTGAAGGACCCTTCTGGTCGCCTCGCACGATGGAGCCTGAGACTTCAAGAATATGACATTACTGTCATTTGCAAGTCCGGCAAAAAACACTCCGACGCCGACTGTCTCTCTCGTGCGCCTGTCGAGCAACCACTACCCGACGACCCGGATGACGACTACTTCTTGGGAACGATAACTACCGACGACTTCGTTGAACGACAGCGGGCCGACCCGGAACTTAAGGCCCTAATAGAATACCTCGAAGGCAGGACCGCCGAAGTCCCGAAGGTATTCAAGCGCGCACTTGCGTCCTTCTTTCTACGAAACGGTCTTCTACAAAAGAAAAACTTTTCACCGCTTCGAGCTAAGTACCTTCTTGTGGTGCCTTCAGCTTTGCGACCAGAACTCCTGCAGGCCCTGCACGATGATCCGACGGCAGGGCACCTCGGTGTTTCTCGCACGCTCGCGAGGATACAAGAAAGGTACTACTGGCCACTTCTCACCACCGACGTCACTCGTTATGTGAGGACATGCCGGGAGTGTCAGCGACGCAAGACACCGCCGACAAGGCAAGCGGGACTTCTGCAGCCAATTGAAACACCTTGCCGACCTTTCCAGCAGATTGGTATGGACCTACTGGGGCCGTTCCCGACATCGGCTTTCGGAAACAAGTGGATCGTGGTAGCTACCGACTACCTCACCCGCTACGCCGAGACAAAAGCCCTGCCAAAAGGCAGTGCATCCGAGGTAGCTAAGTTCTTCGTCGAAAATATCGTCCTACGTCACGGCGCCCCGGAGGTCCTTATCACCGACAGAGGAACGGCATTCACTGCCGACTTAACTCAAGCGATCTTGGCATACAGCCAAACAAACCACCGCCGGACGACAGCGTACCACCCACAGACCAACGGCCTCACCGAGCGGCTTAACAAGACGATCGCCGACATGCTGTCAATGTACGTCGATGTCGAACACAAGACGTGGGACGCCATTCTTCCGTATGTGACCTTCGCATACAACACGGCGGTGCAGGAGACGACGCAGATATCTCCATACAAATTGGTCTACGGAAGGAGCCCGGCAACGACGCTCGATGCCATGTTACCCAACGTCACCGACGAAGAAAGCCTCGATGTGAGCGAGTACCTTCAACGTGCCGAAGAAGCCCGACAGCTTGTGCGTCTCCGTATTAAGAATCAACAGACGACAGACAGCCACCGTTACAACCTTTGACGACGCTTCGTGGAATACCAGCCCGGTGAACGTGTTTGGGTGTGGACGCCGATACGCCGACGTGGACTAAGTGAAAAGCTTCTGCGACGCTACTTCGGACCGTACAGGGTGGTTCGACGTCTCGGCCCACTTGATTACGAGGTTGTCCCCGACGGAATCACGAACTCTCAACGACGCCGATCGCGACCTGAAGTCGTGCATGTCGCGCGCCTCAAGCCGTTTCATGCGCGTTAACGAACTGAAACAGTGTTTTTTTGTATTATTGTTTCATCCTAATTTATTAATTGTACTTTCTTGCATTATTATTGTACCTTCATCTTTAGTTAAAGCATCGGGACGATGCCTTTTTTCAGAGGGGGGCAATGCCACGTTCCATTTCTCAAGTTTTCGTTATCGGCCCAAAACACCACACGATTCTCAGCGCAAACCGCGCCTGCAGTTTTCCAGAAGGTTCCGGACTGTAGTAGATCATTTCGATACGATCACGCCCACTGTGCGAACGGTACAGATTGTTCTGGAACCTACGCCACCGCCAGCGATAACGCTAGAACATTCCACGGCAAGAGTATAAATGCCGACGCGCTTCGCCGCTTGTCAGTTGTTGATCGAAGGCCGACGCTCCGTTCGCCGCTATCAGTCCGAGACTGCTATCTGTGCGAGACTGCTGCTGTAATTGGACTTTCCTTTTACCGGGCACAGGTTCGCCCAAATAAACAGTTAAATTCCAACACGAAGTCTCCTGTCTTCGGCCACGTCACGACCCCGTGACAATATTTACACTCCGCTTAAAGAACTCCATGCCACGTATGCAGAAATCTTCTACCATGCACTGAAATGGGCCGACAGAGCCCTTCGATAATTCTAGGTGACTTCAATGCCCCTTGTCGACTCTGGGGGTACCGGTGAGTAGGCAAGGGGAAGGCGGCTTGCGAATATTATCTCCACCTTAAGCCTCTTCCTTCTCACTGACCCGGCCTCCCCGAGGCGCCTTGGCAACTCGGTGACCAGCGACACCTGTCCTGACCTCACTTGAATTAAGAACACACGACAGGTTACATGAACTAACCTAGAGGAGGCCCTAAAGAATAACCACAACCTTCTAACCTTCGCACTCTCCACACACCCTTCCAAACAGAAGGACACACAAGCACGACTAGGTAACTGGGACAAAATGTGCACGGTAACTATACCACCTATCCTCTATTCCAGCAATCACGCAGACTGGGCTTCGCACATCACGCTCACTCAGAAGAAATACGAAACCGTAGTGAAAACAATGGATAAACACCCAGCCATCAACAACCACCTTCTGCATTTGTGGGAGGCCCGTCGAAGCACCATACGACCCTGGAAACGCCAGTAACATAATAGAGCTTTTCGAAAACGTATTCAGGAGCTAACAGCACAGGCAGCTGAATGCGCCACGCACTTTGCAGATGCAAACTAGAAAACATGTAATGATACCTCTCGTCAGATGTCAAGCGAAGGCGTGTGGTGGCTGTTTCGCAGCATCATGGACTCCACACAAACACGAGGAGAAACCAACCACACCTGCGAAAAGCCCATCACGGATTTCAGAGTACATCAACACAACTCGCGGAAACGCTTCGCGACAGGTATTTCTGCCAAGAATACGATGCAGGACAAACTTCCGGAATATCTCGAACAGAAAGGGGTTCCGCCCCTACCATGCTCAGATTTTGTACTCACAAATTCGCACAGGATGTACTCCTGCAACTACATCGAGAGGTCATGCAACCGATGGCAATGAGACACAATGACACGGTCATCCTCACCTTAGTTCTGTAGGTGGATTGTGACAATGTTAAATGCAGCGTCATTTTTGAACCCCTCAGCCTCACTAACTGTGGTAAGAACAGATTTGATTAGGCCAAGGACTTTTTATCGGACAGAGCCGCGCTGCTCAGCATTGAAGACTCCGAATTCGGGCCGTATCAAATGGGTACCAGAAGGACACCGCAAGGGGCTGTTCTTTCTGTCAATATATTTAGGATAGAAATGCTGAACCTGCCACGTCAGCTGGTGGGCCATGTGTGGTGGGTATAAAGGGCATTCACCATGCCCTTTAGGCCGATGACATTACGGTATGAGCAACTCAAAGAAGCGTAAGTGCTATTGAGGCCAGCCTGCAGCAGGCCGCCGAAATTTTACACACTTATGTTGTGCCTTGCGGAGTACAATGCGCACCGAACCAATAGAAATTCCTTCACATTAGAGGCATGACTATATACAACACAGATATCTTTATTACTCTTCCTGGATGGCCAATAAGATGAGTGGAGAAGATCAAGGTCCTGAACCAGTACTTTCACCAACAGCTCCGAATTGACACAAAATTGACCAATTAAAAATATATAAGACCGGGTAGGTCGCATGATTCGCAGGGTTTCTAAGAAGAGGGGGAACTTCGGTGCACAGATGCGTTGCGGCTAGCACACGTTTGTCACCAATCGGGTCACGTACTCTAATTACCTCTCCCTCCGCAAACACGAAGAAAAACGAATAGAGAAAATCATTAAAAAGGCTATAAATCAGGCCCTTCGTCTTTAGATCTCTACATTCAAGACCATCTCAAGGCATTGGTGGGATTACCTTATACCAAGAGATGAGGGAAACCCATATTTAAACCAGTACACACGCCGGGCCCATGACAACTCTGGCCAGCGGCGGCTCGCATGTCTACACATAAAACATGACTTAGAAAAACAGGAGAGGGTCAAGGTACCATAACTCTGGCGCACAGACCTTCTGGTCTGACCTCTACCCACTAAAATAGACAGAGGAGAACACACCGCAGGACGTGACGCACGCGCTAGGGCTCTGGAACGACCATTTGGACAGAATCCAGATGTACGCTACGCAGACGTTGCTGGCCCAACCTCCGAAGGTTGGTACATGTCGGCTACTATTCACGAAGGCACACAGGTGGCTGGGCTAACATTTGTGGCCTGTTCTGTAACACAGGCTGAAGAGGTCTCCATCGCCCTTGCGTCCTCTCACAGTGATTGCCGTTGCGGCATCTCGGATTCGCGCTGAGCGTGTCGTAATTACATAACAGGGCACATATTACCTTTAGGTGACACAATACTGCAAAATGTGTAAGGGACACAGACCCTCATTCGAAACGCCTGATATGAACCCCAGGCCATCAGGGTTGGGTGGTATGGACCCCAGACCATCAGGCCGCAGATGCGGCTGCCTGAGCGCTCATTTTTAGGCTACCTTCATGAATGCCTATGAAGACCGACGGGGAGAGTTACCGTCTCTTGCTATATCAGGAAATTCTTAATTACTATTGAGAAAGTCAAGTCGCTACCCACCCCCGCAAGAGGATTTAAGAAAGCAGACGAGCAAAGCACATTTTGTTTCGGCTCCAGACGAACACAATGTTATGTCCTGCCGTAGTCAAACATTTCGAACCTATAGTCATAGTGCCGAACCAGTGGGTAGGTGGCAGACACCTACCACATGGTGTGGGCCTGCCAAAACAACGCAGCCATTACTCCTCACCCAAACCATAGCCGAGAGGACAGGGAGGCGGACCTGCTCGGCTGCTCAGAACTTGAAGGCCAGCAGGCCTTGGTACAGTGAGCCAGGACGGGGGCTTCAACCAAACCCGGAATAGAGACTGCACTTATATATTCTGTAGAGGCCTCTAAAGAGGTTCTACAACTCTTTTTTTTAAATTAAAATGCTTTCGCCATCACATATCAACCCTTCGTCTTTCCCGTCTTCGCGCTTGCCTTGCGCATGTCCTTGGAATGCTTGCGATGGTGGTGCTGTATTATTCACAATATATACACAAGCGAATGTTACACTTTTCTATGGCAATCTCTGTATTGTACGAATTTTCTAAAATGGCTGAAATATTATACCAACTGATTTTCGCCGCATGAAAAGTATTGGTTGTGTAGTTCCACCACATTTTAAGTCCATTTTGTTAGTAATTTATTGTGTATGCTACATACGAAAATGCTAATAAACAGAGGTAAAAATTGATTAAAGTGACGATTTAGATGCCACTACGTCCCCAATAATTAATTGAGGACGCGTGGCATAGTAGCAGAAGCATATGACTTAACTGAGCACGCAGCCTGCATCTGCAACGACACATTGTTAGGCGTAAAGTATGTGCGTCACTGAAGTTATATTAATTAGCGTAAGGTACTTCATCATAAAAAAATTGGAAATACCTGGTGTACTCGTTCTAATTGATTGCGGTAGATAAATTGGACCGATGTTCGTGTTTTAATTGAAATACTGCTTATTTAGTATAAAATCAGCTGCAAATTTAATCGGATGGCTTTAGCACCAAACAAGCGGCCGGCTAGCGACATAAACGCCATGTACAGCCTACTAATGCTACGGTAGGTAGTATGCAATGATCTATGTGGCTATATTTCATAGTTTGGAAATTAATCTACGTGAGAGCAGTTTTTCTTAGGTCATTATTGAGATTCACTATTCCTTCAGAAGGGTTCAGTGTTGCGCGATTATGGAATGTGTAAGTGTAAAAGCCTTTGTAAATACACAGATCGAATTTTTAATGTTTCAGTGTAATGAGAAATGACACAGAGAAAAAGACAAGCTAGGAGGGTGGACTGCCATCTACAGCTTGTTAAAAACACAAACCATACCTTGTAGATCACCTGCAGACCATCGCAAACACAGGAACTAAAAGTTAAGCGCAGAAAAAGGCAAACTTCATAACCACTTTTTTGAACAATTTTCTTCTGGATGTCAGATCTCGTCCAGTGTCTTTTGATTGTGCCGTTCTATCAAAGCTACATTACGATATGCGCAGATACCAATTAGTTTCTTTCACTGCATTATTTCGGTGCTTTTTGGCAAATCAAATATTTTTGATGCATTGCAAAAAAACTTGGCCCCGGATCTACAAGTGTAAACTGCAAATGTCGTCGAAAGACGATAGTCTTGCATCTGGAGAGATTGAACAAAACGTTCTTTTGATGTTCTGCGCAAAAAAATCGGTGAACGATATTCTGGAGGCGCTGCGTTAGAGTGCCTCGAGCGTGCAGTGGAGGCGAACGAGCGCACCAAGTCACGTCACACGTGAGACATGAACGCTATCTGGCAGTTATCCTGGAAAAGCGAGCGCGCGGCGTGCGCGCCGGTCTCTGAGGTGATAAGGTGTAAAACGCAAGGCGACGGGTAGGTGCTACCCCGTGTCGTCTTAGCAAAGCGCTGGAAACGCTTGCCTTTTCGTGCAAGCGTTGCATGTTCAGCACAGCGTGATAAATGCTATGGTCCCTAGAAAAACTTATATGTACGCCTTTTTCAGTAAAAAATACACATACGTAATATTGACGTGTTGTTATGGTGTCTGAGATATTCGCAATATTTGCTCTTTAATTGACAGTCGCACAAGTATGAACGCTGAACCTTGAGCAATATTGGCGGGCGCTGCGGATGGGGTCAACCGTTTGGAGTATCGTCTGGCTACTTTAGAATCGTTTAGAGTACCGTTAAGGAAAGACAGACAGACAGACAGACAGACAGACCACAATTTATCGTTTGTAAAAAAGAAGCCAGGCATAAGTGCGCGTGTGATGCATTTACAATGGCACACACTTCCAGCTTTACCCTGGTGCACGAACTGTTATGCTGTGAAGGCCGTGTTAAATTGCGTTGTGCGCGGCTTAATTGTGGCTCCCGTGAAACATATAATGGTGAACTTTCCAGAATTCGCTACGCAGCGAGCTTTGCTTATTGAGGAATGCATATTCCCGGGTTTTAAGTGCGCGACAATAGACGGTTACCTCTGTCCGAGAGGTTGTTCGATGACGCGACCGGGTCCATCAAGCTCTACTGGCTTTTACGAGTGAAACGGACCTGGCTACCACTTCTAGACACTTTCTTGCTCGTGTTTACGTGTACGTGTGTAAACTTTTGTAAACGTTTGTAAATAATAATGCTTTACATTTCCGGATCGCCGTTAGCACTAGAATGGAGGAAGAAAATTGGAAATTAGGAAGACAATAAGCCATCCAAAACACCCGAAAAAGTCTGCAGTGATCTACGAATGCTTCAGAAATGCCCAATATAAGAGTTTATTAAACTACTATATTATATGGGGACGTTAACATGTGTAAGATGGCGTTCGAGGGTAGACCCTCAGTATCACTTATTGCATGGTAGTGCGCAACAGAGACAATATTTTTCCACAATTGAGAGTTTGTGCATGAGCAGACCGAGTTCTGCGGTGTTCATTTGAAGCTGAGGGAGTTATTGGCTGCAAACGTGTGCCACTACTGGATAGGTAGCGCAGCTGTCGTAACCTAAAATACACCGGCAATTTTTCGCCAGTACTACCACATCTTGCTCGTATTTATTTCTCGCTGTTTTTAACCATGAATGCATGCCAGCTGGCTCGTATTCACGCGCTATTAAAATATCGCACTAGTGCAGGCGTAACATGTACGTATTAGCTTATTAGTCTGACTACTCTCGTTTCGCTAGCGTCACTGCTTTGAAAGCTCGTGCAGGTATTGAACTATCTTTCTCATCGTCGTAAACTTGCTCGCTTATCTCTTTTTTATGGAATCTACCATCTGTCGTCGATTCGTGACCAGCGTTTTTTCAGTGGCACTTAGCCACCTTTCCACGCCGTGATCAGCCTCTCAAGAGGAAACGCATGGCATGCCACACCTTATCTTTCACTGATTCGTTCATTTCGAAAACCCTCATTGAATGGAACCTATCACAATACAAATGATTGATATCTGGGGTTTAACATCCCGAAACCACCATATGATTCTGAGAGGCGCCGTAAAAGGGCTCCGGAAATTTCGACCACCTGGGGTTCTTTAACGTGCACCCACATCTGGAAGTATCGCATATAAAAGAAACATTCTGAAATTTAATAACTTTTAAAATAAAATGCTCCCTTCTATTCTCAATAACCCGTTTCATTTTCTGTGCTCTTTTTATGTTTTGTGATTTTTTCGTGCTTTAAAATATTTTTCGCAATTTTCCCTACAGGTGTCGCGTTCTTGTGTAGCCTGTTTTTCATTGAACTTAGAAAAATGTTGTATTGTATAAATTTTATTTTATGCTCCCTGTGCATTTATTGCACTGTATATTTTTACCCATCCCCTATGTTATACTCTCCCTTGGAGAACTCTTAGGTTATTCTCGAAATAAAAGGCAAATTGAAATAAATTTGTCGCCATGGAGAGAAAACAATCGAAAGGAAATATTCACAAAGTTTGGCACATTACCACGGCATGATTAAAGACTTCGATCAATGAGTGATTGGAGACTTCAACGAATGAACAATGAGTACTCGTCTGGTGCTGACATCAGTTAACACAATCCTTTACCACTTGAAAATTTCTCTGAATATTTGCTAGAAGAATGTGTTATTTACCTTAACTTTATATACGCAAGTTATGGATACGTATGCTGCGAATTCCTGCTTATGAGCTGTATCAGTCTGACAATCTAATCCAAGCACGTCGAATGCATTTCTTTTCATGCGCTCAGCTCTTTGGGATTTGTAAAAATAACAGATTCAAAAATTATTTGCTTTATTTTTTCTCCCGTATTGGGAATAGCTTTCCTTGAGCTTAGAATCTATGCTTCTCCGGCTGCACCCTGCTCATGTAATACCGTGCGATAGTGGACTTTAGAAACTGTGCTCGCATTATGCATGAACTATGTCACACCGAAACTAGCTCCGCACCTTTTGATGACTAGTAAAACCGCTCATTCTGTTGCGCGTTTACTGGCCTTCTCGTTCCGCAATGCAATGCAATCTATCCAGTGAGCATATTCTAATTGCCTCATTTTTTAACAGGTGCACGTTAGTGGGAATTCTGCTCGCCGCGCACCTAGCACTCGTCACGACGCAGCTACAGTGTCCAGTCAGATACGGCCTGAGTAAGTATTTAATTAAACTACAGCCAGCGCCTTACGTATCTTTTCTGAGTTGACTGTGGTATAGCCGGCCCAAATGTATAACGGGTGTTCTGAGGTGCATGACCCTGGTTTGGGCATAAGTTTTTCCTTGCTGTATAACTGAGCTGGCAAACGTAAAGAGGTCCTAGTTCACTTGCACACGATGAAGAAAGGATACCAGTAAGACAGGGCAGGGCAAAGGTATTTTGACATCGCGATACGATACAAGATACTCGGGCTACAATTATTCGAGACAGAGGTGCTACCGCATGTGTTGTATGTGATATGAAACAGAGGTGTGATAACATTAACATATTTGCATTCGCAAATTTGGGATCACAGATCTATGTAGAGAGAGAGAGAGAGAGAGAGAGAGAGAGAGAGAACACTAGGAGAAAGGCAGAGAGGTTAACCAGGGCTGAGCCCCGGTAGGCTATCCTGCACTGTGGAAGGGGAGAGGGAAAGGAAAGTTATAGACGAGGAGAGAAAAGGTCACTGATTGGGCCGACGCGTAACAGTTTTACCATCACAAACGATGAAACAGGCCGGTTTCTTTGAGAAAATGCAACAGTGCTTTCGTTGCCTTTCGGAAATTGGATGGGCAGTGCCATAGTCTCAATAATTTCTCGACAGTGAAATGACTTCTGTCCAGTTGATTTAAAACACTGCGCAGGTGAAGCCTCTCGTTTGTGTATGCCGGGCAGTAACATAAGGTGTGTTGAATAGTATCATCGACGGCGCAGTCGTTGCACTCCGCGCTGTCAGCCATCCCTATCTTAAATGAGTAGGTATTGGTGAAGGCTACGCCGAGACGCAAAGGGCACAACGCTGTACCTTCCTCACTAGAAAGACCAAAGGGTAGCCGCAGTCGTAGAGATGGATCGAGAGAATATAGCCGACGATGTGTGAACTGTGATGACTGCCACTTCTGGAGTGTCATTTCCTGCGCCAGCTTACTTAGGTATCTAGCCGAGTCAATCCTAGATAAATGTACGGACACAGGGTTTGCTTGTACGTGTGCATTTTTGGCAGCTTCATCGGCGAGGTCATTGCAGGAGATACCACAATAACTTGGTATCCACTGGCACACAACGTTGTGTCCTTGTTCTGTCGCATAGTGCAGCATTTCTCTGATCTCCCATACCAGTTGTTCGTACGACCCGCGAAGAAATGCCGATGAAAGACATTGTAGAGCCGCCTTGGAGTCACAGAATACTGCCCATCGATTAGCCGGTTGTTGCTTGATATAATCAATGGCAGCTCGCAGGCCAACAATTTCCGAACCAGTCGATGTGCTCACGTGACAAAGTTTGTAAGTGATGTTTATGTGTCGCGATGGAATGACGGTGGCGCCCGTGGAGCTAGTCTGGGTGGTAGATCCATCCGTGTATACGTAGATTCTGTTAGCGTAGAAAGTGTGTAAACAGTCCAGAGTTGCTCGATTCAAGGCAAAAGTAGAAAGGGCTTTTCTATTTCTTATTTTTGAGACGGAAAGGCGCACGTCGGGTTGTCGCAGGCTCCACAAGGCGGACGGTGAACGCGCCAAGGGTATAAAACCGGATGGTAGCAAAACGCGGTGGGAGCTGACGACCTTAGAGAACGACGCCTGCGGTCGTTGTTCTGGTAGAAATGTCAAATGGCTCGAACCATCCATGAAATGTGCCGAATATGTGCTCTCAGCACGTCGGTTGTCACGTAAGTCGTAACCGAATGATCCCAAGCCAATATAACCGTTCCAGCGGTTGAGGTTGTTCATGGTAGGCTGATACAAACACGTAGTGCTTGTGCTCGCACGCTCTGAAGTGCTTGAATGTTTGTCTTGCAAGTTTTGGAAAGCAGAGGAGAACTGTAGCGCACTTCACCAATAAAAAGTGCTTGGTAAAGCTGTAGCATGGACCTCAATGACAGACCCCATCTTTTTCCAGCGATGACTTTCAGGACGTGGGCAATAGATACCAGTTTCGCTTTCAAGCTAGTCACATGAGGGCTCCAGGAGAGGTCGCGGTCAACAATGACACCTAGAAAACGATGGCTACGCTTGTAAGAGATGGGCTGGCCATCAATGCTTATTGGGTAACTTGTCATCGCCTTGCGCGTGAAGGCCACCAGTGCACATTTTTCTGTTGAGATTGTTAGGCCTTGCGCGCGAAGATAGTCAGATGCTTGCGACGCTGCCCTCTGTATCCTTGCTCGAACTTGTAGGCGTGTCAATGCAGATGCCCAGACACAGATCTCATCAGCGTATATTGAAACTCTGACTGTTTCAGGAAGAGCTTCCGCCAGGCCAAGCAAGGCAAGATTGAAAAGAACTGGGCTTCAAACACCACCTTGCGGGACGCCACGGCGCGTGTAGTGGTCTGAGGTCGGGCCATCTTCAGTATATACAAAAAAACAGATCTTTGTGTCAGGCAGCTTCGGATCCATCGAAACATTCTCCCTCCCCGTTCAATTAACAGCAGTGTGTCTAGTATAGCTAGTATAGTATAGATATATGTAGAGCAGCCGCAAACGCCTATGCACAGAAATGTTTGTTTGGAAAGTTCATAATTGTAAGATATTTTGTTTCGTTTGAAATAAATGTCCGTTAGTATCTTGAAGGTTTTGTATTCCTTCCTCAAAGTATACTTCTTTCATGCCGAATCAGCTTAATCGGCTTGCTTCATATGCTTATCATGATATCCTTTTATACACTGTTCTGTCTGTGGTTTATGCTTGTCGCTTTAGTACGTGGTGGGAGTCCCTGCTCTGCTTAGTGACCAGCTAATAGGCTGCAATCAAACCCCAAGAAGTTCAAAAAGAAGCTCCTGAACAATGATTGACATACGGATGTGGAGTTCTATATTGTCCGTAAAAGTACTACCTTTTATATCCGTGGTTCTCAAACGGGGTTCATCAGAGTCGTATAATAGCGATTCCGCGACGCCATCAAACGTGAAAAAAAAGTTTTTAGAGGTAAGTTCTCACCTAATTTCAGTTACAGGCCCTGCTCCAGGAACAGCAGCAACATTTTGAACGAGGTCACCTCAGCTGCCCCAAAACCACGAATAAAAACAAGCCTGCCACATCAGCTGCGAACAGCGCTGCATTTTTTCGCCTGTTCTTTGTTATTCGTTTTTGTTCAAGAAAAGCCCCGCATTGGCTGAATGCGTTATAGCAAGCGTGGCAGCTTCCCTTTGTTATGATAGAAAACACGTATCCACCTGTCTAGGTTCTGCACAACAAGGGGCCTGTAATACAGCTATATGTTATTCAAAATACAGTTAGACTGAAATTATTGACAGGGTGGCAGATAACTGTACTTCCGAACCATAGAGTGCCCTATCTTGTAAACAGTGAACTGTAGAAAGACTGAATGTAGTAAGAACAATAACACACAGTTTACAAAAAAATTCTTCGCATTAACTCAGCCATCGGCTGCCCTTTGCCCTCAAATTGTAGTTCATCGAATGTAGCACGCGACCACACAAGGGAAGCTTTGTCATTTGGCTATTATCTCTCGCAAAACTTTTCATTGCTTTATTGAATCACATCAGCCGCACTGAAAATTATTCAAGCGTTCCCGTCAAATTGAGCATTCACACTTGATTCTTTTGTATAATGCAGTGCGGAAATGATAGAGTGAATTTTCGCTGCTTTGCAGGAGGCTGCACCGTTTTCGGTCATACCATACCCGCGGCACAAAGTGCCAACCTTCAGTTACCATGCGTACACGTTCAATGCAGCGCTAATAGACACAGAGTTATCATCACAGGGTGAGTGCTATATTGAATACCATATCACCGCTTCGCCATTATAAACATCACCACCATCGATTAGCACTCATAAAACATCTATAATGCCTACCACGAATGCAAGGTTTCAATTTGTTGTAAGAGTGTAGTTCTGTTACGTTGTCATATGCAATAATTATAACCGTAGTCATTCGCAGTGCGCACTTATCTGAGAAAAAGAGTGTCGAGCCACGGTTAAGTTCGGTGTTCATTACACATTACGCAATGTAAACACTGCAAAAAAACAAAGCAAAACATGTAATCTAACATAAACTCTGTTTCACGGTCGTCATTGTGCATGAAACCATTTGTTTTGTGTTTAACGATGAGTACGAGAAGCCTAAAAAGCTAATGAATTGAGACACTGCATGTTGAAGGCACTTTAATACGTAAAAAAGAATAGGCCACAGTATTGCCGCTAAGGTGGGGCAGTGAACGCGATAGCAACACATTTGAAGGTCACGTGAAGAATGGCAAGCGCCACGTTTGTCACACACAAATGATGTACTAAACATACTCACAGGTACAGATGAACGCGAATGAGCGTCTCAGTTGCTACTTCGCTGTGTTTGAAAACCGCGCCCATTTTCGCAAACGGAGACAGTGCAGCGACCTTTGTGCGCCCGGTAACTTCAACAGAATCATTTCGGTGAAAGCCCAAAGCGCATGAATGTGCCTCCCGCGAGAGAAACGAGCGCACGCGTCAGCGTCGACTCCCCCCTCTCCGCGGGCAAAGTACGCGTGAGAGATAAGAGCGCGTGCCACCGCGTCGTGACGATCTGGAGACACGCGCTCATTGCGCGATCTCGCTGGTAATGCTGAAAACACGATAGTTCCACCGAGATGCCCATCGCCAGTGATAAATAGTTGATATAAATAGCGTGCCGTTTCAACGATCAAGGAGGTTCCCGTTCGTGGCTCAGTGGTTAACGCCTCGCACTTAAAACCAGGAGGTCGCACGTTGGATTCCGTGCGCAGGAGTATTTTCTGAGTAACTTTTCGTTCTTGCGTTTTCATATATATAGAAACGTATACTTATACGGTAAATAACGGCGACGCCAACGGTAAAATTGAGCCGAGATGACCGTATAATTGCTAACGCAATAAAAACAAACGTACCTGAAATCTGCACAATATTCACAGATACAAACATTTTCCTAGACAGGATATTTTTTTCCCGAACAGGAAAAGGGAAGATCTATAGCTGAGAGGAAAAGAAGACAGTGTACAAGACAATGACTCGTTGCTCCAGTTCATTGCTGAGCCTTCACGTGTGCACCATGGCTAAGCGACATCAAGATCCTGGGCACAGGTGGTGATACTTTGGGAAGGGAATGACTTGAAGCTTTCCATGTGAAGGAAAACAGCACAGGGAGTATTAGTATTACACCCATTCATTTGTTCGGCACCTAGTTCAGATTTTTAAGGCTGATGCTAGATTAGCTATGCTACGGTTGCGCGCATGCGCTTTAGGCAACCTGCATTTACCGTACTCTTTCCGAAGTAAAGTCAGTTGATGTTTAGTGCAGTGCACGTTCTTCTTCTCCTCTAAGCTCGTTCTTTTATTTTCCCTGTTTTCGCTAAAAAAGTATGACGTCTGGAATGCAACACAAAGAAGCCCAACAGGAACTTTTATTTAAACATATATTTTTGCTTCGAAGCCAGAGAGGGGTGGTACCTGCAAGCTATAATGGTGCTCAGCAAGTTTATAACCAACGTAGTGTGTTTATTGAAAAAAAAAAGGAATCAATTCTAACAATCGAAGCTGTGAAAGGGCGTTATGCATTTCAAGTTCCCATCCCCTGCTTTGACATTTAAACCGCTTTTAAAAGTTTTCATGGACAGCCTCGTATGAGAAGGCTAAAGGGAGCAAAGAATGGTGTGTCGATCCAAACATCCAGCGCCGTATATGGAGTAGGTCGCTGCAAGAAAATTAGTTTCGACACTTTACTTTTACTAGGATTACTGTTGGACACGACACAACGACAATAAGCTGTTTCACCGACAACATGACGCGGTAAGGTGATTGCTGGTGCAACGCTACATGCAGCAAGATTTGAAATACTTCTTTGTTTTTGTTTCGAGTAGCCCTTCAAAGAAATAGAGCTGTAATCTGCTCTAAATATAACAACTATTTCCCGCCCCACGCTAGCGTACGATGTCAACCTTCGTGACAGGAAGAAAAACATTACACCCTAATTTTGTTTTTGTCTTTGCTATCGCGTGCTACAGTAAGCTTTATCTAAAGTCTTTTGGCTCAGTTGCAGCGGCTCAGTGGCGTCGGCGCGAAATGCGACTAGCTGCATTTCGCGTCGATGCGTTACAACACTGCGTCTCCCTCTTTTCGTGACGAAGGGACGCCGGACGCGCTCAAACGCGCATGCGTCAAAGCAACGCAGCGCGGCACGCAACCGCGAGTATATGACAGGACCGGCGCCTGGCATGGTAACGCCGCCGTGACGCGACAAAATGAACGCCGGCAAACACGCGCACCGCGTCACGTCGAAATGCATTGGCGTCTTGACAGTGGCATGTAGTGAGGTTCTCACATGACACGCATCTCATGATTATCATGTTTGCACCAGTCAATTACCTTCGTCATCAATTGACGTCACGTAATACAAAACTTGGCATATGTGAAAGTAACGAAACGACCGCTAGCGCATCATCAGTGTGGCATATCGTCATGTTCTTACATGACACGCATGTTGTGATTATCATGTCCGGATGTGTCATTTACCTACGTCGTCCGTTCGCGTCGCGTAATACCGAGTTTTGTGCATGTGAAGCAAGCGGAAGGCCGCGAGCGCATCATGAGCGTAGCATGTAGTCATGTTGCTACATGACATGCATCTCAAGTTTATCATGTTTGCACCAGCATCATACCTTCGTCATCCATTCATGTCCCGTAATACCAAATTTGGTATAAGTGAAGCTAGCGAAACGGCTGCCAGCGCATCATGAGCGAGGCATGTAGTTATGTCGCTACATGACACGCATCTCATAATTCTCATGTTTGCACCAGTCACATACTTTCTTCATCCGTTCACCTACCGTAATACCAAATTCGGTATATGTGACGCCAGCGAAACGGCCCCGCGAGCGCATCATAAGCGTGTCATGTAGTCATGTTGTTACATGATGCGCATGTCATGATTTTCATGTAAAGGTCGGTCGCTTGTGTTCGGCATGCGATCATGTCATACCATACTACTTTTGCAACATGCAATGCGAACGAAACCACCGCAAGAGGTGCTGGATCATAAAATATAAATTATGACATTCATGATATACATGTCATGATTTTCATGTTATCACTAGAAAAATACGATAATATTATCGAAACAGCTGGGAAAGCTAAAAGTCGTAGACGGCTAGACAGACAGACAGACAGACAGACAGACAGACAGACAGACAGACAGACAGACAGACAGACAGACAGACAGACAGATAGATAGCTAGATAGATAGATAAATAGATAGATAGATTGATAGATAGATAGATAGATATGCTCAATGTTGCCGCAGTTCGCTAAGAAAGGCTTCGCATTTAATAATATTAACAATATTTGGCAGATTTGGCAGATTCCACGTACAGTGGGAACCAATGATAGCAAGCATGAATGAGAAATGTTGATATCTCACTTTAAAATCAGCACAGCGTTACGAGGTGAAGGTAAATGATGCCGTGCATGGTTTCCGTGTCATGATTATCATGTTTGGATGTGTCGTTTACCTTCGTCATCTATTCACGTCACATGATAACAAATTTAGTACGTGTGGAGCTGGCGAAACGGCACCAAGCACGCTATGAGCGTGGTATGTTGCCATGTTCTTACACGACACGCATGACAGGATTACCATGTTTGCACCAGTTATATATTTCGTCATCTATTGACGCCAAGTAACACCGAATTTCGTATATGTGGAGCTAGCAAAACGGCCACGAGCACACCATGAAGGGCACAATATACTCCAATGAAGCGTTGACACGCGCGCACGCTGGGCACAGTGACGCTACGTTAGCAAAACGCGAGCATTCTATAGTATGACGCCAGACGCGACCAGCGTTCTTCGGCGCTACCCGACAGTGACATGATGCATTTCGCGCCGATGCCATAGAGTAACATTACTCTATGCCGTTGAGTTATCCAGACAACACTGCGTTTCCCTCTTGTCGTAACGAGGGACGCCGGACTCAATGAAACGCGCATGCGTCAAAGCAACGCAGCGTGGCGCGCGCCTGCGAGTATATGGCAGGACCAGTGCCTAGCGTGGCAATGCCGGCGTGACGCAACGAAACGAACGCCGGTGAGCACGTGCACCACGTCATGTGGAAATATATTGGCGCCTTGACTGTGGCATGTAGTCTTGTTTTTACATGACACGCATGTCATGATTATTATGTCTGTACCAGTCACATACCTTCGTCATTCATTGACGTAACGCAATTCCGAATTTGGCATATGTGAAGCTAGTGAAAAGGCCGCGAGCGTATCATAAGTGTGGCATTTAGTCATGTTGTTACAGAACAAGCATGTCGTGATTATCATGTTTGGATGTGTCATTTACATATGTCGTCCGCTCACGTCACGTAACACCGAATATGGTACACGTGAAGCTAGCGAAATGGCTGCGAGCGCATCATGAGCGTGGCATGTAGTCATGTTGTGACATGACACGCATCTAATGATTATCATGTTTACACCAGTCACATACCTTCGTCATCCATTCTCGTACCGTAATAGCAAATTTGGTATATGTCACGCTAGCGAAACGGCCACGAGCGCATCATGAGCGTGGCATGTAGTGATGTTGTTACATGACGCACATGTAAAAATTCTCGGTCTGTCGCTTGTGTTCGCTATGTAATCATGCGATACCATACCAGTTTTTCAACATGTCATGTGAACAAAACCACCGCAAGAGCTGCAGGACCATATAATGTAAATCATAAAATTCATGACATACGTGTCATGATTTTCATGCTCTGACTAGTGAAACTATTCTTAGTACAGTCATGTTATGCCATACTAAGTTTTGTATCGATACCATTATCGAAACAGCAAGGAGAGCAAAAAGTCGTAGGCGGCTAGATAGATAGATAGGTAGAGAGATAGATAGATAGATAGATAGATAGATAGATAGATAGATAGATAGATAGATAGATAGATAGATAGATAGATAGATACGCTGAAAGTCGCCGAAGTTCGCTAAGAAATGCTTCGCATTTAATAATAATATTATGCACTTACTGTTTTTACGTCTCAAACCAAAGGTATCGTTACCGATGTGGCAGTGAATGGTTCCGCTACAGGACGGGTGTATTGTAGCGAGGTGTTTTACAATACGCTGTTGTCATTTCACGCTCTCTTCGCGCACCCATTGGTCAGATTGACAGGCAAATTGTCAGTATGACAAAAAGGCAAGCGCGATAAGAGGCCATTAAAAATTATGGGCCATCTCCCCTAAGAGAATCCTGATGGGATGCGAAGCAGAAGTGATGCGCATGGCGTTGACCCGTTCGAATCGGGCGTTGACGCGAGTGCTGAAAGAATGGTTCAAGCGAAACTCCGTGGAGCGTTTACTTGAGTAAACGTTCGTTTGAAGCGCAATGAGATGGGAGGTGGGTTGGGTTTGGTGCTTGTTTCGTCACAGATAAACGAGCCGAAGGAGTATTTCCACTCGACGCGCGGTCGAGCATTGCGGGCGGTATGCAGAGTGGGTGAAGCGAGAGAGAAGTGTGTTGCGAGTGGGCAGATGAGACGGCAGCTGTGGCAACACCGACTGAATTTCAAGGCCGAAAGGCTGCCGCAGTGACGTCAGAGGGTGGAGGCCCAGTTACGCCGCGAACGCTGCGGAAAGCCGATGTTTCGTTCGCGTTTTAGGAGAACAAACGCTCCCGCTCTCGCAGCTGCTGCGGCTTGATTGGGCCGAATAAAAGATGTGAAAAAAAAGTCTTACTGAGCATGCTCAGTTGGGTAACTGGGCCTCCAACCTCTGACGTCACTGCGGCAGCCTTTCGGCCTTGGTATTTAGTCGGTGTTGGCTGTGGGCGCTGCGGCGAGCATTCTATGAGAGAGAGAGAGAGAGAGAGTGACGTCAGCACGCACTTGCGATGGAAGCATGTGAGGGGAGCGTGACGTCAACACGCAGCTGCAGCGTGACCTACTTGGCACCACTCCAACACCTGTCGCGAGGGGAAAGTGTTGCAGCGCGTTCATACGGGCGCACGTATACGTACGGCGTTACACACGTGAGTCAAAGAGCTGCTTCGCGTCTAAAAGACAACGGAGAAGGCACCGCTACAAATTACCTACCCAGAAATAGCAAATCGGATGATGTTGCCGTCTTGGTATAATTTGATTGATTGATTGATATGTGGGGTTTAACGTCCCAAAACCACCATATGATTATGAGAGACGCCGTAGTGGAGGGCTCCGGAAATTTCGACCACCTGAGGTTCTTAAACGTGCACCCAAATCTGAGCACACGGGCCTACAACATTTCCGCCTCCATCGGAAATGCAGCCGCCGCAGCTGGGATTTGATCCCACGACCTGCGGATCAGCAGCCGAGTACCTTAGCCACTAGACTTGGTATAATTTGAGGAGCAGCTGTTCATGTGCCTGTTGAATGTACGCAATGTTAACGGTTTGCTAGAAAAAAAAAGTGAATAGTTGCATTTAGGCCTACAAACATTATTCCACTGATAAGTTTGAGCATGTGTAACTGCTCAAACTAAATTGTTCGTTGACCACCAGCTCAAGCAAAACTATTGAAGGACCCTGGTTCAAAGCTCCAGTCTGAATAATGACTCAGGCATTCAAATGCATCTCGCATGAGAAATGTTCTTCAGTTCAAGCGAGACACCGGCAGTTTCTCGTCGCGGTATCCAACCATAGCGTACTTCCACGTCAGCTCGTAAAACGAATACCAAGTCCTTTCCGTCGATGCCCTCAATTCCAGAGGAGCAGTTTTTCAGAAATAATATGTTGAGCATTGCTGATGCCTCTGGAGACTTAATTAACATCAATATGAGCCTGTGTTGAGCTCATGGAGAGACGAAATGATGTAAAATGACACTGTGGTGTAGTCGAGGTCCTGCACAAAGAACCAGAGCCAGCCAATGTCTCGGGGAAATGTCGATGAGAGTAGCCGGAGCTGACAACAAGAAGAGTTTATTTAGAGAATTTGCATTTTAAGAAGTGTGATTACGTGGTTGATGGTAACATCATGGAAGCTCTTGATGGAAGAATAATGGAAGCTTCTGGGAGCTTGTATAGGGCGCTTTGACGATCGCGTTTTATGATAAGGTTTTCCAAGGATTCCCTGCAGGAAAAATAATGAAGGCCAGGACAGCCCAATGAAACTGCCATTTTCATGCCTGCCTCAAAAATGGGAAGGTGAAACGCTGCTCCCTTCTCAACCCACGAAAGAGGAAAGAGACACGCCCAATTCGCCCATGGCGAAGGAGAAAACGCTGCAGGATACAGTACAGTGCAGAGACGTCGGGTCGAACACCCAGGTCAACAGTGTGGTTCGTTGCAGTGATGAGTGTGCGGCGCCGGGCAGGCCAAGGTTTGTGGAAAACTGCGGCACGAAGGCACCACGAATAACGTGGGAAACGCACCCGAGTATGGATCCCAGAGGCTTTGCTTTTCGTCCTGTGCAACGCAGAAACGGCCACCCTATCTAAGCCGTTTTGACTGCAAACAGCCCTTCTTAGTCTGTCAGTCGGTCGGACATATTCAAAGGACTTTACAAATGGCTGCAAAATTCGAAGTACTGCTGTCGTGTTGTCGCTACTTTTGGCGCATTTCTGGGAGCGCTGACCCGGAATAAATCAGGGTATGCTCAGTCTCCACCTCTCATGCGCCCAAGCAGCGCCAAACCAGGCAGACCGATCACAACAACGGCAAAGCATAAAGGCGAGCTAGTTGGTACTTATTCATACTTATGTATTGATTGATTGATTGATTGAATGATATGTGGGGTTTAACGTCCCAAAGTCACTATATGATATACTTATGTATTGAAAATACTTAGATTGCAGGGGCAAGCAAAAACAAAAAAAACGCAACACGCTCGTCTGAGTTGCAACCATTCCTGCTCTAGTTTAATGCTTTTAATATATATATATATATATATATATATATATATATATATATATATATATATATATATATATATATATATATATATATATATATATATATATATATATATATATATATATATATATATATATATATATATATATATATATATATATATATAGGCAGGCATGGTGGTTGAGTGGCCGTAGCGTTGCATATAGTCTAGTAGATCCTCCGTGAGCGGTCACAACGTGGTTTATTTCGACGTTTCGGCCTAGAGTCTGGCCTTCATCAGGAATAAAGATACAGTTTGTCGGTGCTCAGCTTTATACAATCTCAAATCAGAGGGCAAGGTAAGAGGGAAAAAAAAGAAAAGAAAAAAAGAAAAGAAAAGGAAAGAAAAAAAGAAAAAAGAGAAAAATAATATACGGTGACCGCCCCTCGGGTGCCCCCCTTCCACTTTTCCCTCCACTCCCCCCCCATCTCTCTCCCCCCTCTCCCCTTCACCTTTCTGATGTCAGCGGTCTGTGTATGTTTCCGTTCACTAGCGCATTCCTCCCGATCAGACGGTCCCTCCTGGCACTGGCGGTTCGGTGTGGGGCAAAAAAGAGCTTTTCAGGAAGTCCTAAGCCTTTAACTGGTCGGGGTCCCGTAAACAATTCGTCGTAGAAGGACGGGGGCCGCGTATTGTGGCAGAGGCTGGTCAGCGGGCATTTTAGGAAGTTCTAAGCCTTTAACTACTCCGCGCCCTGTCAACATTTCGTCGTAAAAATAGGGGTGCCCCATATTGCGGTAGGCTGTGCAAGCGCGTGCAATGCGAATTCCTGGCCCGCTTCTAAATTACGCGTGTCGTGGGGGCCTCCCGGCTGTGCACATGGTTGCTGTTGGGCATGTCGTGCATGGCACAATTGATTGGGTAGCAAAATAAAACAGAAAACAGACGACAACTGCACTTAGGAAGAGTAGTTACACTTGGAATTGTTTTAGGTTGTCCAGTGCCCTTCGCAGCTGCAGTGCCGTGAACTCAGTTACTATTTTCATCGTTGCCGTTATTGTTTTCTAATGCTTTAATTGCTGCAAGTGTACCAGGATTCTCATTTATTCCTAGGGTGTTAAATCGGTGGATAAGGTATGACTCTCGTTGTTCACGTTCTCGATTTGATTTAAATCCCGTCTCTAAGAGCGTTACTGATAGTTTGTCGAATGCATGGTCGGGAAGATTGAGATGTTTTGATAGAGGTAGACTTGGGGCTGATTTCGCATGGGCTCTGTGATTATTGAAGCGAATCCTAAATGGTGTTTCTGTTTGTCCGATGTACTGCATACCACACACGTTGCATTCGAGTAGGTACACCACATTAGAAGAATCGCATGTTAGGTTTCCTCGTATGTTAATCGAAAACTTGGATTGCGTGCTGGTTGCTTTGTCTGTTTCTCGCATCGCCTTACATACAAGACATCGTGGCTTTAAGCAAGGGCGGCATGAATTATTGGGGGGTGATGTGTTAATTTGGGAGTGGACAAGGGTGTCTTTGAGGTTACGTGGTCGTCGGTAAACGACGCCTGGAGCGGATGGGAATGCGCGTTTCAGACGTTCACTTTGTTCCAGAATGTTGTAATGTCGTTTAAGGATTTTGTTTACATTGGGGAAGTTTGTGCTGTAAGTCAAGCAGAGGTTTGTTCGTTGTGGGTCTTCTCGTGGTGGTCGCTTCATAAGTAAGTCTTCACGCTTTAGTTTTCTCGCTTTTTGAACAGCGTCATTAATTACATGTGGGGGGTATTTTTGTTGCTCGAGCATAAGTTTTAGCCTCTGTGAGCTCGTGTCAAAGTCAGCGTCTCTAGAGCAGATTCGCTTAAACCGGTGAGCCTGGCTGTATGGAATACTGTTTTTACAGTGGCGTGGGTGATCGCTTTGGTAATGAAGGTATTGTTGTCGATCCGTTGGTTTGCGATATAGGGTTGTAGAGAGCTTCTCTTCTTCTATCGTTATGGTAACATCAAGAAAATTTACGGTAACTTGCGAGTATGTGTGTGTGAAGTGTATGGTCGGGTGTACAGTATTGTAAGTGTCTATAAAGCTGAGAAGTTCGTCCTCGCTGTGGGTCCAAATAAGAAAGATGTCGTCTATGTATCTTCTGTATAACATTGGTTTCAAGGAACTTTGTGCAAGAAATTCAGATTCTAGCTTTCCCATAAATATGTTGGCATAATTAGGTGCCATTTTGGTGCCCATGGCGGTCCCGCTGATTTGTCGAAAATACTCTTGGTTAAACTCGAATGAATTTAATTCGAGGACCATCCTCGTCAATGTTGCAATGGCAGAGAAATCTGGGGTGTTAGATTGTCTATGGTTTGTGTACATGTTTCTTAGTGCAGCTATGCCGTCATCGTGAGGAATATTTGTATATAATGAAGAGACATCAAGGGTAACCAAGTACGAGTTTTTCGGCACACAGATACCCGCAATGTCTCGAAGAAAATGTGTGGTGTCTTTTATGTATGACGCGAGGGTGCATGGAATGTGGCTTATTAGTTTGTCCACGTACCCTGATATGGGTTCAGTTATTGTACCGATGCCTGATATGATTGGTCGACCTGGGTTACCGGGTTTATGAATTTTTGGGAGGATGTAGAAGCGACCTGGACGAGGGTATGCTGCTTGCATCAGTTTGTGGTCAGTGTTGGTTATCTTTTCTGCGTCCAACAGTTTCTTTAGTTCTGTTGATACGATACGTTTGTATTCGTCTGTCGGATCACCTGGGAGGCGTTCGTAAAATCTTGAGTCGTCTAGTTGGCGGTATGCTTCTTGTAGGTAGTTGGTTGTATTAAGGACTACAATTGCTCCTCCTTTGTCAGCGGGTTTTATTGTTATGTCTGTCCTAGATGCCAAATTTTTCATGCTTATTTTTTCAGATTTGGTCAAGTTTTCTCGGTTTCCTTTCTGTCTGTGGTATTCGTGTACTATATCTTTCTGTACTGCGGTGATATAAAGGTCCAAGCACTTGTCTCGATTACTGTTAGGTGTCCAATCATTTGATTTACGACGGTGAATTGTTTTGTGGTTAGAAGGCCTATCTAAGAAATATTCGCGCAACCTTAAGCTTCGAGCGAAGTTGTCGAGGTCTCGGAGTAAGTGGAATTCATCGAAAAATTTTGTGGTCGGGCAGAAGCTTAGTCCCTTAGATAGCAGTTTTACTTCGTCAGGTGACAAGCTCGTGTCCGATAAGTTTACAACCACAGTGTCACACGGTGTGTTCCCAGATGGGTGCTCGTTTGTACCATTAGTGTTTTCCTGGGTGGTGGTGTTGTAATGATAAGGCACTGTATCAGGGAACGCGGGTTCGGGCACATGGTCTCTTTCGAGTTTATGAAGTTTTGTGGCCCTGATGGCTTGGTATTTATTCTGCTCAAATTCTGTTAATCGCGTGATTTCTTCGTTCGATAAAGTGTTGTGGCGGAGAATGGTGTTGGTCATAGCGACCAGTTTCTTTACCTGCTTGTCACTATGATTAAGAGCAATTTCTGTTAATTTAAGGGATGCCCCAAGGAGGACGTTTTTCCATGTTATTTGGTCGTGTTTATCTAGATTTGTAGCGGCTGGTGTGAGGGAGAGTGTCATACCCTTGGGGGCTATTCTAGCACTAAGGTACACTTGCAATGTTGATTTATGCATTTCATGTCTAATTCGTTTGTCAGCAAGTTTTCGTACTTTAAGGAAAGTGGCACTGCAACTGGGAAGTGATGAGCTGGACTTACATTTCAGAAGTCAATCTTCTTTTGGGTGCGGGGATGGCACTGATGAGGTGCGCAGGTTGTAGTTATGTCCGGCAGGCCTTCGTCGTTGTGGGGAGAATTTCGGCGTTGGGCTCCCGGCGAACGTGTTCGTTGGCAGTTCTGGGGTCCGTAATAGGGGGACGCGGTTCCGTAGTTCGGCAGGCTTCCCTTTGAGGAGTGGTGTAGTGGTGCTGTCGTGTAGTGCTTCTGGTCTCGACATCCGCAATGGAGGGACGCGTGTTGGCTGTTCTGCAGACTTCCCCCCTAGTAGTGGTGCGCTGTTGATGATGGTGAGGGGGTGCTTGAGGCTCGCGGGAGTCACAGTTTCGTTGATCGTCGGGAACTCATCTGTGGTGTTGGGTGGGTGTGGGGCTCCTGGTGTATGTTGATATGCAGAAGTCTTCTCGTGGGTGTCTTGTTGTGTTGAACGTATATTCACGGGAGCTGCTGGTTGAGTCGACCACCCCGTTGTAGATTCAAGATCTCCACGACCGAGTGCTTTCTTGAGGGTTTCGGCAATCAAAGCGACACCCATAAAACTCGGATGAAGCCCATCCGCAGCAAGAAAGCGTCTTGGTGGCAACTGCTCGAACTGGTAGTCGGTGTATGACACCTTGCTGGGTCTCCGGCAGTAGGCCTTGACTGTCTCGTTGAATTGACGAGCGTCCCGGTTGAAGCGGTGCACGAATTGTTCGTTCGATCGTTGCAGGTGTAGGTTGAGGTACCGGGGCAACACGCATGAAACAACGAGCCTTTCGAGTTCCTGGCGTGTCCGAAGCGTGTTGTTCACTAGGCGGCGAAGGCGGCGTAGCGATTCGTCTAGTCCGTACGACGCCAAATCTGAAAAAATAAGCATGAAAAATTTGGCATCTAGGACAGACATAACAACAAAACCCGCTGACAAAGGAGGAGCAATTGTAGTCCTTAGTACAACCAACTACCTACAAGAAGCATACCGCCAACTAGACGACTCAAGATTTTACGAACGCCTCCCAGGTGATCCGACAGACGAATACAAACGTATCGTATCAACAGAACTAAAGAAACTGTTGGACGCAGAAAAGATAACCAACACTGACCACAAACTGATGCAAGCAGCATACCCTCGTCCAGGTCGCTTCTACATCCTCCCAAAAATTCATAAACCCGGTAACCCAGGTCGACCAATCATATCAGGCATCGGTACAATAACTGAACCCATATCAGGGTACGTGGACAAACTAATAAGCCACATTCCATGCACCCTCGCGTCATACATAAAAGACACCACACATTTTCTTCGAGACATTGCGGGTATCTGTGTGCCGAAAAACTCGTACTTGGTTACCCTTGATGTCTCTTCATTATATACAAATATTCCTTACGATGACGGCATAGCTGCACTAAGAAACATGTACACAAACCATAGACAATCTAACACCCCAGATTTCTCTGCCATTGCAACATTGACGAGGATGGTCCTCGAATTAAATTCATTCGAGTTTAACCAAGAGTATTTTCGACAAATCAGCGGGACCGCCATGGGCACCAAAATGGCACCTAATTATGCCAACATATTTATGGGAAAGCTAGAATCTGAATTTCTTGCACAAAGTTCCTTGAAACCAATGTTATACAGAAGATACATAGACGACATCTTTCTTATTTGGACCCACAGCGAGGACGAACTTCTCAGCTTTATAGACACTTACAATACTGTACACCCGACCATACACTTCACACACACATACTCGCAAGTTACCGTAAATTTTCTTGATGTTACCATAACGATAGAAGAAGAGAAGCTCTCTACAACCCTATATCGCAAACCAACGGATCGACAACAATACCTTCATTACCAAAGCGATCACCCACGCCACTGTAAAAACAGTATTCCATACAGCCAGGCTCACCGGTTTAAGCGAATCTGCTCTAGAGACGCTGACTTTGACACGAGCTCACAGAGGCTAAAACTTATGCTCGAGCAACAAAAATACCCCCCACATGTAATTAATGACGCTGTTCAAAAAGCGAGAAAACTAAAGCGTGAAGACTTACTTATGAAGCGACCACCACGAGAAGACCCACAACGAACAAACCTCTGCTTGACTTACAGCACAAACTTCCCCAATGTAAACAAAATCCTTAAACGACATTACAACATTCTGGAACAAAGTGAACGTCTGAAACGCGCATTCCCATCCGCTCCAGGCGTCGTTTACCGACGACCACGTAACCTCAAAGACACCCTTGTCCACTCCCAAATTAACACATCACCCCCCAATAATTCATGCCGCCCTTGCTTAAAGCCACGATGTCTTGTATGTAAGGCGATGCGAGAAACAGACAAAGCAACCAGCACGCAATCCAAGTTTTCGATTAACATACGAGGAAACCTAGCATGCGATTCTTCTAATGTGGTGTACCTACTCGAATGCAACGTGTGTGGTATGCAGTACATCGGACAAACAGAAACACCATTTAGGATTCGCTTCAATAATCACAGAGCCCATGCGAAATCAGCCCCAAGTCTACCTCTATCAAAACATCTCAATCTTCCCGACCATGCATTCGACAAACTATCAGTAACGCTCTTAGAGACGGGATTTAAATCAAATCGAGAACGTGAACAACGAGAGTCATACCTTATCCACCGATTTAACACCCTCGATAGAGGAATAAATGAGAATCCTGGTACACTTGCAGCAATTAAAGCATTAGAAAACAATAACGGCAACGATGAAAATAGTAACTGAGTTCACGGCACTGCAGCTGCGAAGGGCACTGGACAACCTAAAACAATTCCAAGTGTAACTACTCTTCCTAAGTGCAGTTGTCGTCTGTTTTCTGTTTTATTTTGCTACCCAATCAATTGTGCCATGCACGACATGCCCAACAGCAACCATGTGCACAGCCGGGAGGCCCCCACGACACGCGTAATTTAGAAGCGGGCCAGGAATTCGCATTGCACGCGCTTGCACAGCCTACCGCAATATGGGGCACCCCTATTTTTACGACGAAATGTTGACAGGGCGCGGAGTAGTTAAAGGCTTAGAACTTCCTAAAATGCCCGCTGACCAGCCTCTGCCACAATACGCGGCCCCCGTCCTTCTACGACGAATTGTTTACGGGACCCCGACCAGTTAAAGGCTTAGGACTTCCTGAAAAGCTCTTTTTTGCCCCACACCGAACCGCCAGTGCCAGGAGGGACCGTCTGATCGGGAGGAATGCGCTAGTGAACGGAAACATACACAGACCGCTGACATCAGAAAGGTGAAGGGGAGAGGGGGGAGAGAGATGGGGGGGGGGAGTGGAGGGAAAAGTGGAAGGGGGGCACCCGAGGGGCGGTCACCGTATATTATTTTTCTCTTTTTTCTTTTTTTCTTTCCTTTTCTTTTCTTTTTTTCTTTTCTTTTTTTCTTTTCTTTTTTTTCCCTCTTACCTTGCCCTCTGATTTGAGATTGTATAAAGCTGAGCACCGACAAACTGTATCTTTATTCCTGATGAAGGCCAGACTCTAGGCCGAAACGTCGAAATAAACCACGTTGTGACCGCTCACGGAGGATCTACTAGACTATATATATATATATATATATATATATATGGAAAGAAGTGTATACCTAAGGGCTTGTTATTTCGTGTTTTAACACAATATTAATGAGATCTAACAGACAGTAATGCCAAGTAATGTACAGGGGGCCAAGTAATGTAAAGAGGAATAACGCATTCGATGCATCGAACGCGTTATTCGAAGGTCGTAGGTTCAATTCCTGCTCACGGCTGGTTATTTTTTCATCCACTTTTATTTCTTCTTATTTACATTCCATTGGTTCTAATAACTTCCCCTGTACATTACTTGGCATTACTGTCTGTTAGATCTCATATATATATATATATATATATATATATATATATATATATATATATATATATATATATATATATATATATATATATATATATATATATATATATATATATATATATATATGACGCTATGGTGAATGGGCGACATGGCCTGGCTCATACGCCGTGTTAATTCTATCTCTCACTTCTTCCTTCTCTGCCTCTACCGACCATCGCTTCATACGTCACACGATTCCCCCTCCCCCCGAAAGATGGCACTGGTTACAAACTATAACAAATAAAGAAGTGAATGAACAAAACAATGCCCAGATTCACAGTTTCACGTTCAGACGGAGTTTCACAATCTCACTAAATCTTCAAGGCCGATTGAGCAGTCTGATGAATTTTATGGCAACTCTGGTGGGCGAGGTTGACTGTTCTCGAAGATGTGGGTGAGGTAAAATTTGAATGCCTCACCTGAGATGTAGTCAGTAAAGTTGATGACCATGCCCCGTTCCGACCATGATGCAGCTGTAGCGTGGAGCTCGAACAGGTCGAACCAGTCTTGTACGGGTCCATCATCCGCTGCTCCGGTGTACTTGGGGATGGGAAGGTCAGTAGATGCTTCTGACATGGTGCTGGTCGATGCGTAATGCTAACACACCCTGACCATGTGTGGTCAGGGTGTGTTGCGTAGAACTGCGTCGATGCTGAGCGACTGATGAAGGGGCAGGCAGGTCTCCATCCTGTCGACTCGTGTGACGCTATGATGAATGGGCGACGTGGCCTGGCTCATACGCCATGTTTATTCTATCTCTCACTTCTTCGTTCTCTGCCTCTACCGACCATCGCTTCATACGTCACACACACACACACACACACACACACACACACACACACACACATATATATATATATATATATATATATATATATATATATATATATATATATATATATATATATATATATATATATATATATATATATATATATATATATATATATATAGGATATGGTACAACGGGAGCGTTGTCAACAAGGATAAATATATTTATTTCCCAACAGTTTCGGGAGGGGTCCTCCCTTCATCAGGGGATGAGTTATACTAACATGAACTTCCAAACTTCGTGGCTGCTGCGTCCCTCTCGCCTTGGAAGATCTTTGTGAGAGGGAGAGAGAACTAAAAAAAGAAAGAAGAAAAAAAGAAAAAAGAGAAGAAAAAAGATGAAAAGAATAAACGGAAAAAAAGAAAAGAAAGAAAAAGAAAGTAAAAAAGAGGAAGAACCACTGTCAACACCGAGAACAAAACCAAAGTACGTGCAAATACGGTTCTAATCCCGTGCTGGACATTTGGTTTTGTTCTCAGTGTTCACAGTGGTTCTTCCTCTTTTTTGCTTTCTTTTTTTTTCTTTTTTCCTTTTATTCTTTTCGTCTTTTTTCTTCTCTTTCTTTCTTTCTTTCTTTTTTTAGTTCTCACTCACTCTCGCAAACATCTTTCAAGACGAGAGGGACGCGGCAGCAACAAAGTTTGGAAGTTCATGTTAGTATAACTCATCCCCTGATGAAGGGAGGACCCATCCCGAAACTGTTGGGAAATAAATATATTTATCCTTGTTGACAACGCTCCCGTTGTGCCATATGCCATACCTTCAAGAAGACTTACTGGCCCATTGAATTATTACTCCCAATATATATATATATATATATATATATATATATATATATATATATATATATATATATATATATATATATATATATATATATATATATATATATATCATTAATATTGTGTCAAAACACGCAAAAACGAGCCCTTAGGTATACACTTCTTTCCCCAATATATATATATATATATATATATATATATATATATATATATATATATATATATATATATATATTGTGAGCGCAGTCACCGACTCTTCTTTATCAATCGGACGTGTCATCATTTGTATAATTTTCTCATCTGTAGATATCATCTTCAGTGTGTGCCAGGTCAAGCTCGTCTCGAATAAAGCTCTTCCTCATAAGTGGTGGACGGTGCTTCTCGATCCCCAAGTCCTCTCGCACGTTACCACTGGAGCTCCGCTCGGGTCGTCGTCTACCACCACCTGCCATGGCAGCGCAAGACAATCCTCGTCCATCCAACACCACCAGCCCAGTGCAGCCTCCACCGTCGACCCTGGCCATCTACAGCCGCCAGCGTGATCCGCCAGTATTCTCGGGTCTCAAAGGGGATGACGTCGAAGAATGGCTACACCCCTACGACCTCGTCAGCGAGTTGAACAAGTGGGGTACTCTACACAAATTACGTACGGTCCCTTCCTACCTAACTGCTGTTGCCAAAACCTGGTTTTGGAACCACCTCCAAGATCTTCCCGACTGGGACATGTTCGCATGGCAGATCCGTCAGATTTTCGGTTCCCCCAGGGTTCGCGCTGAAGCAGCAACGAAGAAGCTTGCTGAGCGCATTCAGCTGGCGGGTGAATCATACACCTCGTACATTGAGGATGTTCTTGCCTTGTGCAAGCCTGTAAATTCATCTATGCCTCAAAGAGACCAAATAAGCCATATTATAAAAGGCATAAATACCGTCGCATTCAACGCCCTTGCATCGCAAATCCCTACCACGACTCAAGATGTCATCACCATTTGCCAGAGACTAGAAGAGTTTCAGTCTCTTCGTCTTTACCATGATGCCTCGGAAATTCTTCTTCCTGCGGCCATCGACATCCGTGCCCTGGTCCGCGACATCGTTAGCGAGGAGCTTCATGGGCGCTGCTCTTCCTGCGCTCCACCATCTACTTTAGCCTCAGCTCTAACCAACTTGCGGTACGTCATTAGGCAAGAGATGGCATCTGCGTCACATCAACCTTGTTCCACCAAATCCAGACCTCGTCAGGTACCAACGTACGCAGAAGTCGCGGCGCTCTCAGCATCCACCACTATCGCAGCGGCTACACCAGGTGGCCATGTACCTGTGGCGTCAGTGTCACCACCGATGCGCCCACAGCCGTATTACGCCATGCCGCGTCCTCCACGCGCAATCTGTTATTATTGCGGCTATAGGGGTCATATATCTCGCTTTTGCCGAAGGCGCCAACAGGACGAGCAACGTGGCTACGCTCCAGAGGAACGCGGATGCTTCAGTCCACTCACGAACTACCAGCGCGCGCCTTACCGGTCCTCTGTTCAGCGTTCGCCCTCTCCACCTTATAGTATAGGTCTGCCTGTGAACTCCTGTGAGTCTCGCCGCCGCTCACCATCTCCCAATCGCTGTTCTGTATCGCCTGCGCGACCCGCCTCCAATGTACTAAATGCCCACTCGGAGAACTCCCCAATGCAGTTTTAGGAGGGGAAACTGCATCCACCGGACAGCCAACAATTCCTCCAGAAAGACCATCGAACTTGTTAACTGTGTTAGTAGAAGGTATACGCGTTGAAGCTCTAATTGATACTGGCGCTGCTATTTCCATTATTCGCTTTGATCTTTGCTCCCGTCTCCGCAAAGTAACAACACCTTACTCGGGCCCGTCTCTCCGTGCTGCGACGAACGCTATTTGTCGCCCACTCGCCCAGTGTACAGTTCGTGTTTTCATAGACGGTATCCGTCACCATATTACTGTTGCTGTTCTCTGTGAGTGCACCCACGAACTCATTTTGGGGTGGGACTTTCTGTCGTCTGCACGCACTTCTATATCTTGTCGTCAGCGCCTCATCCACCTCAATTCCACCGACTCTTCTGTATCGAAACACGAAAAGCGCATTCGTCTCGTCACCACTACGGATTATGTTCTTTGGCCATCCCGAGAAGAAGTAATTAGCGTTGATTGCATCGAAATTGTCGATGGCGACGTGCTTCTACTACCTTATGACCACACGGTACATCGAGGCATTCTGATCATTCAGGCCTTGTTCATTTTTTAAGGGTCTGCCTTTATTACTGGGTTAAATCAGACCCCTGAACCCTTATTGTTTCCCTGTGGGTCAACAGTCACATGCGCTATTGACCCGCTCCCCGTTGCAATTGTTGCCCTTCCAAGTCAAGAAGACCTATCAGAGCCAAGCACGCCGCCACTCAACTCTCCTACTCCTCTATCGCTGACGATAAGTCCTGATCTGACAGCATCCCAGAGTCAAGAATTGCTGAATTTATTGAACAGAGATCTCTCCTTGTTTGACGTTCATTCTGCTGTCCTTGGTATGACAACTTCTGCGACTCACCGAATTCAGACTGATGGCTACCGAATTATTCACCGGCGCCCATACCGCGTGTCTCTTGCAGAAAGGAAGATAATCGAAGAAAACGCCTCAGACATGCTTCGACGGAAAATCATACGTCCTTCCTCGAGTCCATGGTCTTCGCCAGTTGTTTTGGTGCAAAAGAAAGACGTAACAGTACGTTTTTGCGTTGATTACCGGGCACTGAACAAAATAGCGTGCAAAGATGTTTACCCTCTCCCACGAATCGATGACGCACTAGATTCGTTGCATGGCGCACGGTATTTTTCCAGCCTTGACCTGCGATCGGGCTACTGGCAAATCATCATCATCATCAGCCTAACTACGTCCACTGCAGGACAAAGGCCTCTCCCATGTTCCGCCAGTTAACCCGGTCCTGTGCTTGCTGCTGCCAATTTATACCTGCAAACTTCTTAATCTCATCTGCCCACCTCACCTTCTGTCTCCCCCTAACCCGCTTCCCTTCTCTGGGAATCCAGTTAGCTACCCTTAATGACCAGCGGTTATCCTGTCTACGCGCTACATGCCCGGCCCATGTCCATTTTCTCTTCTTTATTTCAACTATGATATCCTTAACCCCCGTTTGTCCCCTAATCCACACTGCTCTCTTCTAGTCTCTTAAGGTTACACCTACCATTTTTCTTTCCATTGCTCACTGCGTCGTCCTCAATTTAAGCTGAACCCTCTTTGTAAGTCTCCAGGTTTCTGCTCCGTAGCTAAGTACCGGCAAGATACAGCTTTTATATACGTTCCTCTTGAGGGATAGTGGTAATCTACCTGTCATAATTTGAGAGTGCTTGCCGAATGTGCTCCATCCCATTCCTATTCTTCTAGTTACTTCAATCTCGTAATTAGGCTCAGTGGTTATTACCTGCCCTAAGTAGACATAGTCTTTTACAACTTCAAGTGCGCTATCACCTATCTCGAAGCGCTGCTCCTTTCCGAGGTTGTTGTACATTACTTTCGTTTTCTGCAGATTAATTTTAAGACCCACCTTTCTGCTCTCCTTGTCTAACTCCGTAATCATGAGTTGCAATTCGTCCCCTGAGTTACTCAGCAATGCAATGTCATCGACAAATACCAATGTCCGAATCTGACAAAGAGAAGACGGTTTTTATTACCCCAGATGGGCTATATGAATTTAACACAATGCCTTTCGGACTTTGTAACGCGCCTGCTACCTTCGAACGTATGATGATAGTGTACTGCGTGGCCTGAAGTGGGAAACCTGCTTATGCTACTTTGACGACATCATAGTGTTTTCGTCTACCTTTTCGTAACATCTGCAACGTCTCGAAGAAGTCCTAGGTTTTTTTGCAAAAGCTGGTTTACATCTGAATACAAAAAAATGCACCTTCGCAAGCAAGACGATCAAGATTCTAGGGCATTTAGTCAGCAAAGGCGGTATTCGACCGGATCCTGAAAAGCTTGTTGCCGTCCTCAAGTTTTCCCGTTCGTTACGTCGAAAAGACCTGCGCAGTTTTCTCGGCATGGCATCCTACTTTCGGCGCTTCATACGCGATTTCGCAAGGCTTGCCTTTCCGCTCCATCAACTGCTCGCAAGTAACACGGCATTCGTTTGGTCCGAAGACTGTGAAAAGGCTTTCCTGGCATTGAAGCAAGCCCTGACATTCGACCCGGTACTATGTCACTTCGATCCAGGTGCACCCACCATTCTTCACACTGACGCCAGTGATGATGGTCTCGGTGCCTTTCTACTGCAGCGTGACAACACCGCACACGAACGTGTCATCGCTTACGCCAGTCGTGCTTTGACTGCTGCCGAGAAAAATTACACAATAACCAAACAAGAGTGCCTCGCTGTTGTATGGGCGGTAAAAAAGTTTCGTTCATACCTCCACGGCCACCACTTCACAGTCGTCACCGACCACAACCCATTGTGCTGGCTATCGTCGCTGAAGAACTTATCGGGCCGTCTTGCCCACTGGGTGCTTCGTTTACAAGAGCACAATTTTGATGTCGTCTACAGGTCTGGTAAGAAGCACCAAGATGCTGATGCTCTCTCTCGCTGCCCTCTACCCAACCGTAATAGCCCACTGTCACCAATTTCCGCCGCAGCATTACCCATCGCAGGTCTCAGTTGGCTAAGATCCGGCCACCCTTCTACCCTTGTGTCGCATCAACGCGTTGACCCTTACTGCCGCTCCGTAATAGCACGCTTAGAAGGCACATCCACTTCTCCGAACGCCCGACTTCGCCGACAACTGAAACAATTCAAGCTTCAGGATGGTGTTTTACATCGCTATATTTACTACGTTGAAGGAAACAAATAGGTCTCCGTTATACCACGTTGCCTACAACGTCAGGTTCTTGAGACATTTCATGATGATCCTGCTGCTGGGCATATCAGCTATCACAAGACGCACCACAAAATACGCAGTCGGTTCACCTGGCCTGGCCTCTCATCCGCCATTGCCAAACATGTTTCTTCGTGTGCCTTACGTTAACGGCGGAAACGACCCACTACTGCTCCTTCTGGCTTTCTCCAACCTCTTCCTTGTCCCGCTTTGCCATCCGAAGTCGTCGGGATAGAATTGTACGGCCCCCTTCCCGTGACCTCCAATGGAAATCGTTGGATTGTAACGGCTGTTCACCACCTCACTTGTTATGCGAAAACAGCGTCACTGCACGCTGGTACAGCCACTGAAGTAGCCGATTTTTTTCTGCGTAACATATTTTTTACGCCATGGAGCTCCACGTGTTCTGCTAAGCGACCGCAGCAAGGTCTTTCTTTCCTCTATTGTTGCTGACGTTCTACGCGCCACCAACACAATCCACAAGACAACCTCTACTTATCATTCACAAACAAATGGCTTGACGAAACGCTTCCATCGTACTCTATCGGACATGATTGCCATGTACGTTAACCCTTACCACACGAACTGGGACGCCATTTTGTTATTCGTAACGTTCGCCTACAATACGGCTACGCAACGCACCACTGGCTTTTCTCCCTATATTCTGGTCTATGGCCGCTCTCCAAGTGTAACTCTGGACGTCTCCTTCCTTTTGGCTCCTGCTACCTCAGCAAGCCCTTTATACGCACAATTTTTGTCTCGCCTCGAGCACTGCCGTCATCTGGCCTGAATCAACACTGGCATATTTCAGGAAGCTCGCAAGTCTTGCTACGACAACTCACCAGGAGACGAAGTTCTTCTGTGGACTCCCGTGCGTGTGCCCGGCTTATGTGAAAAATTCCTCAGTCGTTTTATAGGACCTTCTACGGTGATTTAAAAAACGTCCCCCGTTAACTACCGTATCTCACCACTTAACGCTCCCTCCGACCACCGTTGCCGTGGGACAGAAGCTGTGCACGTTTCTCGACTGAAACTGTATACCCGACGCAATTCCTAATATTGTCTCTCGCGTGGCCAGGAGACCGCTTCCAGCGTGACGGAGAATTAGTGTGAGCGTAGTCACCAACTCTTCTTCAGCAATTGGACGTGTCATCATCATTTGTGTAATTTCCTCATCTGTAGATATCATCATAAGTGTCTGCCAGCTTGAGCTCGTCTCGAGTAAAGCTCTTCTTCATGATATATATAAATATATATATCCACGCAAAGTAGCACACCGCGCCGACGCTCTGCTGATGACCTTCACCCTTCCGGTAGCTGTGAGCGGCCCCATTCTAACCCGAATAGTTGAGCGGATGAATTGATGCTAGGAGCGTCCACTTGATAACGCTTTTGGCGTTAGCGATACCGTCTGTGTCACCTAGTATATCATAGCTTGTAATATTTAGAGCGTTCCGAACAGCTACGTGATGCTGCGGCACGGCAACATCAGTTGCTATCTGAAGGTCATTTTTAGTGCAACGTTGTATTTTCATGATTAGTAGAAAAGTTATGAAAGATCCTTATAGAGTTTAGGATCGGAAGCTTCTAAAAACAAATAAGCCGTTCATCAGACAAATTTGAGCCACATATAAAAAATATGTGGCCTTGGAGTAACTCGCCATTTTAATACAGGTGCCAAGACGTCGCTGGCTTAAACCAGCATCCTCCCGGAGCACCAGGTGGACCGATGGGGGCGTGGCCTCACTGCTGTGGAAGATGTCCCGCTTTGCCACGAGGATAAGATGACACAGTGAAAAAACCTTCTCTAATAAAACAAGTTAGTGCACTTGAATATCATTTGTGGCAATGGCAAATCAGACATTATATCGCAGTACATGTTCTTTGCATGATAAGATGGTTTCAAGAACTCTGATTTTTATGTATATTAAATATATTGCTCTTAGAATATACTCCACGTTGTTTTGTGTTCCTTGATCAGCCAAGCCAAATGTAAGAAGATACGACAGTGACATTGTGTTATTGCTTGTTGCAGTCGACATGCAAATCAACTAAGCGCACCAAGAGTTAACTTTGATCATAATAAAGATCAATACAGACAAAGGAAATTCACATTAAATTCAAAGGGGATGACGACCACCATGCTCAGCGTTTCACATAACCTCGCCACCTCGGAAAAAAAGGCCTATGTAGTGGTGGTCACGTTAGAAAAACATCTTTGTAAAACTGTCCCAAAATCACCTTATGAGTATGAGAGACGCCGTATCAGTGGTCTCCAGAAATCTCGACCACCTGGGGTTTTTTAACGTTCACCTAGCTCTAAGAACTCGGGCGTCAAGCATTTTCGCCTCCAACAAAAATGCAGCTGCCCCGGCCGGGATTCAAAGCCATGGCCTGCGCGGCAGCAGCCGAGTGCCTTAGCCACTAGATCACCGTGGCGGTGCTGTGTGGCGAAATAACCGTGATACTTAGCAGGGTGCATGCATCAAGTAAGAACTAGGCGATGACGACTCACCGAAATAAGTCACAGCCCTAAAGCGGCGCTAGTCTATTCTTTAGCAATTATGAATTTTCGGTCTCACTTTTCATGTGAGAAAAGTGAGACCGAAAAGTGAGTTTTTTTTACAGAAAACGTGAGATGCTGCCGCTGAACGTGGTGATCCTAATCTCTCAGTCTTTATTTTATTCTCATCTAAACTTCTGTCACTTAGTCTGGGGCACCACGACACAAGAAAACCTAAACGAATTACACGTCCTACAAAAGAGCTTCTTACGTGTAATGGAAAACCTTCCTCGCTGGCACACAACAACCGAACTTTTTACCAAGCACAAAATTGTGCGAGTAACAAAATTATATGAGTATCGTCTTTGTCATTCCTTCAAGCGTGAAATCAAGTATAGTACATTTCTACTTCGTAAGATTGCTCTGATATAGCCGCGAAAACATATATGCAGAACAAAAAATACAGATATATGGCACGTTCGAACATACAAAACAACTTACGGCACGCAAACCCTGGAAAACCAGCTTCCGCGACTGCTCAATAGCTTCGCAGCTAAAAACGCACCCCTTGAAACATTGACAAATAAAGAGTTGTTATCATTTTTTCTTTCATAATTCCTGTTATCTGTTTGCTCGCGATTTCTGTGCCTTAGAAGTGTACTTCCTTGTATTGTGTCTTTCATTTTTCTTTTTCTGTTATGTTATGCACATTTGGTTGTGTTTTTTTATTCTTGAATCCTTGCTGTTCGCCAAGTTAGGGGTCAGCTACTCAGTCAAGCTGTTTTTTTTAGTTTTCTTTGGAATGATCCTCAGATTTTGCAGCTTTTACTGCGGGCCCCTGTCATCATGTACACAATGATGATGAAATAAACGTATTATTATTATTATTATTATTATGTACCTAAACAAATAGCCTGCGGCGGCCATCCAACGTAATGATCACGTAGAAGTAGCCAATAGGTTGGCGAAACCAGGGTGCGCAACTTGAACGTAGACAAGAAACGTCAGATTACGAGTACTACCACTTGAAATGAGCAAAACTTCAACAGTGCGCACATTTTGATGTCAGAAATATAAAAATTGAACTCGACAGAAAGAAGCTGCGCGAGAATAAACACATAGGAAGGAGTGTCATCCAGAATGGTTCGCATTTAAAAAAAAAGGGGGGGGGGGCGGTCTGGGATGCGGCATCACTGGCGACGATCACCACCGGTGATGCACTCCTTCAAGATTACAATTGGCCTTCCTGGGGCAGTAATTGGCCACTACCTCCCACATGCATACTCCAATTAACTCTCGGCTTTCAGTCTCCAGCGGCTGTGAAGCCATTGTCCAAGGTAGTGGACAGACCTGTGAAGCAGTGGAGGACGCTAAGAGTCCTTGGCTCCGGAAAGGCCACGATTGGAATCTGAACTTGGGTACGTTTAGCGCTAGTATGCCATCTTGTGTGGCTAGTCTAGCTGTGATATTCAAGGAATCAGGGCATGTGAAATGGGATGTGATAGGGCTAAAAAGACGTAGCTGGCAACATAAAGTAATACTATAATAACATTATTGGGGGGATAGTATCAAAATTAAGTTTAACGAAAGGTACAAGATAAAGGTGGTACAACGCACCTACATCGAATCATGATGATCATTTGGTGTAATGGTAATTAAAATGGTAGGAGGAGGAAGAGGAGGAGGAAGGGAAGAAATGAACGGCAGGGAGGTCAACAAGGCGCACGTATGGTTTGCTACCCTGCCCTGGGGAAAGGGGTGAGGGGATTAAAAGAGAAGAAAGAGGAGAGGTAAAGGGCACCATGTGGGTACTTGTCACGTTGTCGATCGCACGCTTATAATGGGTCACTTATTCCGGTCGATTAATAAGGTAAAAACACAGTGTATTATGGGGATGGGAGACTTCAATTACGAGGTGAGCAAGAAGCAGGCCGCCGACCATGAAAAGGGGGAATATGGCATAGTCTCTAGAAATGCTAGAAGGAAGTTACTAGTAGAGTTCGCAGAACGTAGTAATTTACGATTATTGAGTATCCTCTTCAGAAAATAGACAAACCGAAAGTGGACTAGGAGGAGTCCCAAAAGCAAAACTAGAAATGACATATACTTCATTCAGTGTGCGTACCCAGGCATCGTACAGGATGTAGGAGTAGTTGGCAAGATCCGATGCAGCGACCGAAGAGCTCGAATTCACCTAGACTTAAGCAAAGGCACAGAACTCATATGCAAGAAGCGAAATAGTGAGCTAATGCTTAGGAGAAAGGTACAGGAATTCAGAATTTCACTTCAAAATAGATTCGCGGCTCATAACAATGTAGCCAACGTTAGCGTTGACACAATTACTGATAATATTACTAGTATCACCAAGGAGTGTGCAATGAAAGAGGGAGGTACATTCATAAGAATGGACCATGGCAAAACATCCAAGGAGGTGAAAAACCTAATTAAGATACGAAAAAACATGAAATCCTCGAACGTGACAAACAAAATAGTGCTGGGGGAGCTTTAGAAGTTCATCGATAGGCATAAGGTAGCCGATATAAGAAGGTATAGCAAAGAAAAAATGACTATGCTGTAAAAAGCAGAAAAGGCCGAAAACTTGTGAAGGCAAACCTGCGCATAGGCAAAAAAAAAAAACACCAGGCCTGCGCGGAAGGCACAGCATGGTCACAGCGAAAAGTAGAAGAGCAGCCTTTCAGAGCTTTTTGTAAACACTTATTGGGTAACTGCCGCAAGCACAGTTGCTTGATGACCACTATGGCAAGAATAATCAAAACTTTAAGGTAGTAGGCCCGCATTCGCTGTGCTGTTTTTCGTCATTATCATCAGAAGCGTGGTATCCGCTAAACTATTGCGAGGAATTTTGTGCCAATTGTTCATGCAGTGGCTGACGACGATGAGGCATTATGCCTCAAGTGGGTATGCACCACAGTTAATAGCTGAACAAAAACAAGCTTTTGTAATGGGTTGAAGCATTGAACAAACCGCTCGTTACGCTATTCGCATTTTGCGACGACTGATTGTTCTTGCGCTGTTTTAAAACGCTTTATAAGTCGTATTTACGCAATTGCTTTCCCGACATAAAGCCTGCCAAGGCACGTTTGCCAACAAGACCAAATCATTAAACTGCACACTTCCACGCTGCCAGTGAAAACGTGGCTGAATGAAAAATCAATATACGTACCCTGGACAGTGAATTGTAGACTCTGCAACCAACCCGACACTATAGAGCATTGCTTTATTCATTGTCGTGATGCTTTTTATTTTTGGGACTTTCTAAAAAGAACGTTAAGAAAAGAACTTCCAATCACAGCGCATGGTATTAGGTTCCTTCCGTTCAAAAAGAGTCTGACTGATAGTACTCCTTACGACTTGTTTATGTTGTTGGGACTTTATTCATTATGGAAAAGTCGCATGATCGATAGACACGCCGAGCCACCATGGTCGACGAGATCTGTCTTCCGGGAATCAGCTGCTCAAGTGCGCAGTGTTATCGAGACTTTTGACCCCGTTACGGAGTGGCTTCTTGTTCTTGACGCTTGTGTGTGTTTGCCTGACTTCTGAATAAGTATGTTCTGTGTACTTTACTGGTGATAATTTCATTCATTAAAGAAAAAAAAGCATCAGCGTGGCTCAGTGGTAGAGTACTGGGCTGGAACCGAGCGGACCCGGGTTTGAGCCCCAGTGTGTCATTTGTACTAGTTTTTTTGCTAATTTTGCGCGATATGGTTACGGACACCAGCGGCGGCGGTAGTGGACAACTACGGCGCTTCGCGATACCCGAGTTGTGATCTCATAACAGCTTTCGCTGTAAAATCTGATGTATGCATTGAGGGTCAAGGAAGGCAAGGCCCCAACCAATATGGATAAGATAGTTGAGGTGGCGTAGAAGTTCTACAGAGAGCTGTACAGAAGCCAAAACAACCAGGATGATATCGTGAGAAGCGATAATAGCCCAGAAGATATCGGCTTTTTACCAGTGACGACAGGGGAAGTAACGAAAGCCCTAGAAGGAATGAAAATAGGCGAAACCGCTGGTGAGGATAGGGTAACAACAGATCTGCTGAAAGATGGTGGAGCGATTGTGTTAGAAAAACTGACCACCTTGTATACGAAGTGTCTCTTGACGAGAAGGGTACCAGGATCTTGGTAGAACTCTAACGTAATCTTAGGCCACAAGAAAGGGGACGTCAAGGATTCAAAATATTACAGGCCAATAAGATTATTTTTTATTGTCTACAAGCTATCTAAAAAATAAGACCTAATCTAATCAGAACACTGTTCACCAGTCACATTACGTATGGCACGTCATAGCTGAATTGGAGAACAGCTGGAACAGAAAAAACTTAATATCATAATAAGAAAGTCCACTAAAGTAGCCCTGCGATTTCACCTAATGGCCTCTACCACACGTCTCCTAAAGATGGGCGTCCACAACACGTGGCAAGAGCTCATCGAAGCGCATGGAAACAGTCAGCTGGAGAGGCTCAAGCTGACGCCCACAGGGAGGTCGGTGCTCCGGTACCTCAACGACAGCGACACGTTCATCGCCGATGCAGACCGGTAAAAGCGCATCCCGCTGTACGTTAGAGAGTCGCTGTCAATCGCACCTATTCCACGCAACATGCATCCTACTTTCCACAAAAGTAGACGCAAGGCTAGAACTAACGCTATTCGACGAAAGTTCAAGCAAGACCTGGACGCCCGCTACACTGACGCGGCCAAGTATCCACATAGAAACGCGTACGCTGTCAGCGTTGTAGATTCTCAAGGCCGATAATCAGCGTCGGCCAAGGTCAACGCACTCAATTCGGACGCAGCGGAAAAATCGGCAATCGCTCTCGCGACCACCTTATGTACAGACGCCGCGGTGATCTTCGCCGACTCGCAAGCCGCCTGCAGGAATTTCGCTAAGGGCCGTATCTGATCCAATGCCCTCAATATTTTGAAACGGCGAAGAACTCCACTCCCATACACTTGCATATTATGGGTGCCAGGACACGAGCATCTGCAGAAAAGTGAAGCGGCCTACGCCGCTGCCTGAGAGCACGTCAGCCGGATTGCCCCTTGCTCACAGGACATGCGACGCGTCGTTGAAGAGACTGAAGTTGTTAAAAACACCTATTCGTTGTTACTCCAGAATTACACGGTGGATCGACGAGTATACGCTCCAACACACTCGAAACTGACAAAAGAGGAAAGCGTGATACTGAGACGCCTGCAAAGCAACACACACACACATGGAGCCCTAATGCACCGTCTCTAGCCAACGAGATATAGCTCTATGTGCCTGCTCTGCAGCGTACCGGACACCCTGGCACACTTGCTTCTTGCATGCCAGTGTATTGCCAGACGTCATCTGCAACAACACACGACTTATAATGAAGCAGGACGGACTAACGAAGACCTAACCGAAACGTGGGAGGCGAAGCTCTCTCTTGCGGACCTGGAAGACCAACAATAACTCGTCGCCAGGGCCAAGATGGCAGTAGAAGCCAGAGGGTTCCTGGACTAAGGAGCCTTGCCACCTCAGGGTGACACCGAGCATTGCTCTGTGCACTGTTTCAAAAATAAACGTTTACTTCTTTCTCTCTCTCCGCCAGGCCTAACACCTTTTTCGCCAGTTTTTCTACGCAGTGAGCCACAAATGATGCGGGAAAGAACACGTAAAGCATTATTTAGCCACGTTTGTGCCACTGCTTTTGCAGTCACTGAAACAACAAAAGACAAAAGTGAGACATTGAAATCTTTTATTTTCTTATATACACATAAAGTTTCTTCATTCTTTAAGAGAATTCGTGTTGAAACGTACAAGTCCAGCCTCGTTGTCATACCTTGTACAGTCCTCATAAAGCTGCTCCGACGGAAGCGATAGATGACAGGCATTGCAGACGCCAGCGCACACAGCCTTTTGCACGGTGTGTGCCCACGGCTGCACATTAATATTGTAAAAATAGTTAGTCACACGTGACAAAGGAATAATATGCATGCACATGACAAATACGTGCAAGGTAAAATAAAAACATACGTGTAAAATATGACATGCAAATAATTTTACCATAATGTCACACATCGTCAAAGACTGGGAGATGATTTAGACTCCAAGCATTACTTTTTGAAGAGACCCGACGTTTCGAAACCGACTTGGTTCCATCCTCAGGGGTGACTGCAGGACTACGTAGCAGCGGCGTCTTCAAAGCTCTCGCGGGGCGGATAATGACCCCCCCCTCTCTCTCGTTCTGCCATAGAGCGCAGTCCATGTGTATACGCTGGAGGAAAGGCACCGAGAGAGCGGTTGATGTTATGGGCTGTCCTCTGTATGTTCCCCGACACGAGTAGTACTCTTGTCTTCCAGTTCGGCTCGCTTTCAAGGATGGCCGTTGCTTCGAAAGTTATCCGGTGATCCAACGTCTCCGCATGTTCGGTGTCTGCGCTGCGCTCTTTGTAGATCATTTCCCAGTTTCATACACAACCAGATAGACTTCTGTCGAACGTTTACATTGAAGTCAACCGTGAAAGACGCATATCAATCCCCGTAGCGCAACAGCTTAAGTGCGGTGGCCGCAGTCATAACTCCGAGGCGCCGCGAACCACCGTGCCCCCAAGTTAGCAAGTTCTAAGTGAGCGGCATCGTTCAGCTCGAGCAAGCGAACGCGAGACCAAACACGGCATTGCACGCGGAGCGTCTGCTACCAGAGAACGTCGAACAAGAGGTGAGCCACTGTCGCGAGCAGCGCCTATCTAATTTGGAGCGAGCGTCGAATAAACCGACGGTAATGCGGTCCTTTTCCACAAATTCAAGCGAGTGCAGTGTGGAAACGCGAGTCCGCCACCACGGCTAACGCCGAGCTGCTTGCGACCGACTGACGAGGAAGCGAATTGTAATGGCGGCCAAGCCCCGTCAACACATGCCGGTGCACCTACAGCGTGCGACGTAATACAACCAAGCTCGTTACGAGCAACACCAACGTATTTTTGATGACTCGCAACACAGCGACGAGGTCTCCGCCCAATATCGTGAGCCCGGAGCTCATCACAGCGGCGAACACAGGCAAGCACTCGATGAGCGAGCGTCCGGGTGGCCGACGACAATGGCGGCCAATTTCCAGGTGGTCAAAAAACACAGGCGAACTGCAGACGCCTAGCCGACTTTCGCGGTGCATTTCGTGCGTGCGATATACAATACGACCAAGCTCGTTGCCGACGAGCGCGATCCGTGTCGCACACGCGACAAGTACGGCAGAATAAACAATGATCACCTACTTGTGCAAGGATCCAACGCTGATTTCTGCCCTGAGTGAGACTGAAATAATGTATCCGATGGGCCTGCTGTCTTCTCGGCCGCCATGTTGGCCGTCATTTCCAATCGGTGGTGTCGTGAGTTAGTCGTGACCATCTTGACTAAGCCAGAGATATACAGTGCGGCGTGGTGACGTGTCGATGTGTCGAGACCTGCTCCAGACATGGTGCAGAGAAACCTAAAAGCAGCAGCGCCCACTCATACAAGCGTACACACGCAGCACAGCGGCGAACATCCTACAGATCGTCGAGTTCTCCGAGTGCGACGCAACGCCAACCGTCACGACCAGAAATACGAGGGAAGACTGAGTTGGAGAGAGGAGCACGGCTAGTGTCCTTGACAGTGATTGCGCACGGCCCGCATCTCCCGCGCGGTTCATCTCTTAGGGCCGTTCCACGCGCTTTCCGCACTGCCCCAACGCACGTGCCAGGACCCCTACAACATGCAAGCGGGGGACAAATAAGCCGATTGGCGACGCTGCGGAGGGGGAAAGCATGTCGCCAATTGGCTCATTTGTCACCCGCTTGCGTGCGGCAGGGGTCCCGGCACGTGCGTTGCGGCTGTGCGGGTAGGGCGTGTAAAGGCCCTTAGGGGACTAAGTGGTTTGCACGCGGCACGCTTGCCTCTGTAGATAAATTCCTCAACGGCCTATCCGTTCAACACGCGGGCCAATTGGGCTCCATTAATACTTTTTAACGCGGTAGCGTTACAGATCTCGTGTCGCAGAAGACCCGCCGCTGGCGTCGGCCCCATTGGTTGTGAGCGAAAAATTGTCTGTGCGCCTGTGACCGAAAAATCAAGTTACCGAGATAGCCGTGGGATGCTGTTTTTTGTCCACGCGTGCGCACGTGATCACACTGAAAAAGCCGCGCATTCAAAGAAAAAAGAAAGTGCTCATGGTCACGAGGTGCGGTAGTTTCTTTGCCCTGCTACCTCTCCTTGCTTAGCTTCCAGCGCTTTCACGAAAGAAGAGAGAATGCAATTGCAACATGCGACAAACCTTTGTAACTCCACTCGCACTGGACGGATTCCTAATGTTTTGTGGCATTTAATTCGTGAGGAAATAAGCACTTCTAGTGAATTCATTTCATGGTTACTTAAAAAAGTGTTTAAGGGCCCCTTTACTGTATTGGACGTTTGCATGTGGGAGGCGGAACATGGGAGAGGCCTTTGTCCTGCAGTGGACGTAGTCAGGCTGATAATGATGATGATGATGATGATGATACTGTATTTTGTTTTACAGGTGACACGACGAAAACGAGCCCATTCGGCGATAATAGCGCGCGCTGGTCCAATCTACTGTGTGCGTGTTTGTGTGCGTGCGTGTGTATGTAACAAAACATATGAATAAGTATGCACTTAGCGGTTGAAGGGTGCACTAGGGGCCGGATTTCGCCATCGCGTTCAATTCTGCTCACAAAAAACATCCAGTATGCGGATTGGGTCAACACTGAAGAGACCCTCGGCAGCGACCACTGCATACTCAACACCACCATTCGCACCTATCCTTTGGCAAGACCCTACAGAGAGGCAAAATTACCTGATTACACGAAGTTTCGGAAAATATACGCCAATTCGACACCCATTGAGGAGCAAGAATACCATGCTTGGTCCCAGCAACTGGTTTCCTCATTACGCTCCACAGAAACACAAATTAAACTCTCCGAGGCGACTCCGGCGGTGGATAACCATCTCCTTCACCTCCGGGAGGCCGGGCGCAGCCTCGTCCGCCGATGGCGCCGGCAAAAACGCAACCGAAAGCTCAAAATTCGCATCGCTGAGCTCACCCAGCAAGCAGCAGAGTACGCGGCCCAGCTCGCTGACTCTAACTGGGTGGACCGTTGCAACGCGGCCGCTCGACAAATGTCCAGCCGGAGTACCTGGCGCCTTTTCCGCGCCTTGATTGATCCGACCCAAACTCGAACAGAGACACAAAAGCATCTGCAACGAGCATTTCACAGCTTCGACGGAGACATAGCCAAATTGGCATGTAAACTCCGAGACCAATATCTATGCACACAGCAGGACTACCGAGGCCCGGCATACTCGTATGCAGGTACCAAGAACGCGGAGCTGGATCAACTGTTCCAGTTACACGACCTGAAGGCAGCCCTAGCAAAAATGAGGCGAGGAACGGCACCGGGAAGGGATAAAATTACCGTGAAATTACTTGCCAATCTTCCTGACTCGGCCTACACCATGCTCCTTGCCTACATCAATTCCATTTGGATCGGGAAAACAAGCCTACCAATTGAGTGGAAGACCACCTTGGTCACCTTCATACCCAAAGCGGGCAAAGCCATTAACACGGACAACCTCCGCCCCATCTCCCTTACTTCTTGTGTGGGAAAATTAATGGAGACGATGGTGCGCGACAGGTTGTCCGCGTTCCTGGAGACCAAAAATGCATTTGCAGACACCATGTTCAGGTTCTGCACACACCGGTTCGCGCAAGATGTCTTGCTTCAGCTCGACCATGAGATCCTCGATCCAGTCGAGTATCCCCTGAATGACAAAGTTGTGCTCGCTTTGGATCTGAAAGGGGCCTTTGACAACGTGACCCACGAAATTATTCTAACACATCTCTCACAGGTGGATTGCGGCCAAAACACTTTCAACTATATTAAACAATTCCTCTCTGACCGACAATCATACATTCGGATTCAGGACATTGAACACGGCCCTTACCGATTAGGCACGAGAAGGACTCCGCAGGGAGCGGTCCTCTTGCCCCTCCTATTCAATGTGGCAATGATGAGACTCCCCGCTCAGCTGGCGAAAGTCGAAGGCATACAGCATGCGCTGTACGCCGACGACATCACCATATGGGCGTCACACGGCTCGGCAGGAGACATGGAGGCAAGCCTGCAGCAAGCGGTGGACATCGTGGATGACTATGCCCGTCGCTGCGGCCTTCAGTGCTCCCCGTCCAAATCGGAATTCGTGCACATACGCCCCTCACCAAAGTGCACCACAAAAATCGACCTCTCCCTTCACAGCGGACCAATACCCGAACGCGATGAGATTAGAGTACTGGAGCTTTTTATACACTAAAATCGCAGAGCAGACACAACATTGGCCAAATTGCGTAAGGTGGGGAACCAGGTGGGCCAGATGGTCCGCCCGGTTTCCAACAAGTGCGGGGGGTTACGATGCAAAGATGCCTTGCGGCTGGCGCATGCATTCGTAACCAGCCGAGTCCTGTACTCGGCTCCATACCTCCACCTTCGCAAATCCGACGAGAATGCACTCGAAGTCATTCTCCGCAAAATCTACAAGCGCGCCCTCGACCTTCCTGTCAGCACCTCTAACCAGCGCCTTTTGGGCTTGGGAATGGTGAACACCTTCAAGGAGCTGAGAGAGGCGCACTTGACAAACCAATATACTAGACTCTCTAAAACACCGTCGGGTCGCCGCCTCCTTGCCCGGCCACACATCAATCATTCAATACACACGGAAGAGCGCGTACGGATTCCAGAAGTTTGGCGATACTCCTTGCACGTGCGCCCTCTTCCGGCTAACATGACCCGAGACGACTACAGTGGCCGACGCCTCGCGCGGGCGGAAGCCTTGGCTCGACACTACGGCCACAAATTCGGAGTATTCTACGTGGACGCCTCCGGCCCGCACCACGGTGGTTGGTACACGGCTGCGGTCGTCCACCAAAACACCGTTGTAAACGGACTCACATTCCGTGCACATAACATTACGCACGCGGAGGAGATCGCCATCGCACTAGCCGCCGCAGATCAGGACTCGAGGGTCATCATCACCGACTCAAGGGGTGCCTGTCGCAATATTGAACAGGGATACATTCCGTACCGTGCTTATAAAATTTTGCAGAACAGCAGCTACCTAGGTGCCCCCGCGCACCGAACGATCATATGGGCTCCAGCTCACACGGGCCTCGATGGTAATGAGACGGCCGATGCCGCCACCCACGCGCTCACTCTCCAGGCACCATCCTCGTCCCTTACCGATCTGGAACTCGAACCCAATCCCGCCTACACCTTTAAGGAGGTCACACAATTTTATCAATCCGGTCATAACGTTTATCCGAAACCCTGTAAGGGCCTCACGAAGGCGGAGGAGCGAATCCTCCTTCGCCTTTATACTAAAACTCTATTGTGCCCGGCAATCATAAAACACTTTGACCCCGCTTGCACGGGGAAGTGCCCGCATTGTGAGGAAAATTCCTCTGACATTTTCCACATGGTGTGGGCATGCCAAAAAACCCCAAACCTTACCCCCCTACCCAACCCTTCGCGGGAGGACTGGCAGGCATCCCTGCTCGGCTGCTTTGACCTGACGGCCCAACGGGCCCTGGTCGAGCGTGCCCGGGCCGCGGCCAACGCCAATGGGCTCCCGTAAGAGGGAGCTCACCTAGTGTTTGTACGGGGTGGCCCCTTAAGGACCATTCCTACCGTCCCTGTAAATAACATCTGTAAATAAATGTTTTTCAGCAGCAGCAGATCCGTGTCGCACACGCGACAAGTACGGCAAAATAAACAATGATCACCTACTTGTGCAAGAATCCAGCGCTGATTTCTGCCCTGAGTGAGACTGAAATAATGTATCCGGTGGGCCTGCTGTCTTCTCGGCCGCCATGTTGGCCATCATTTCCAATCGGTGGTGTCTTGAGTTAGTCGTGACCATCTTGACTAAGCCAGAGATATACAGCGCGGCGTGGTGACGTGTCGATGTGTCGAGACCTGCTCCAGACATGGTGCGGAGAAACCTAAAAGCAGCAGCGCACACTCATACAAGCGTACACACGCAGCACAGCGGCGAACTTCCTATAGATCGTCGACATCTCCGAGTGCGACGCAACGCCAACCGTCACGACCAGAAATACGGGGAAAGACTGAGCTGGAGAGAGGAGCATGGCTAGTGTCCTTGACAGTGATTGCGCACGGCCCGCACCTCCCGCACCGTTCATCTCATAGGGCCATTCTACGCGCTTCCCGCACTGCCCCAATGCACGTGCCAGGACCCTTACAACATGCAAGCGGGGGACGAATAAGCCAATTGGCGACGCTGCGGAGGGGGAAAAAATGTCGCCAATTGGCTTATTTGTCCCGCGCTTGCGTGCGGCAGGGGTCCCGGCACGTGCGTTGCGGCTGTGCGGGTAGGGCGTGTAAAGGCCCTTAGGGGACTAAGTGGTTTGCACGCGGCACGCTTGCCTCTGTAGTTAAATTCCTCAACGGCCTATCCGCTCAACACGTGGGCCTATTGGGCTTCATTATTACTTTTTAACGTGGTAGCGTTAAAGAGCTCGTGTCGCAGAAAACCCGCCGCTGGCGTCGGCCCCATTGGTTGTGAGCGAAAAACCGTCTGTGCGTCTGTGACCGAAAAATCAAGTTACCGAGATAGCCATGGGACGCTGACACTTGTCCACGTGTGCGCACGTGATCACACTGAAAAAGCCGCGCATTCAAAGAAAAAAGAAAGTGCTCAAGGTCACAAGGTGCGGTAGTTTCTTTGCCCTGCTACCTCTCCTTGCTTAGCTTCCAGCGCTTTCACGAGAGAAGAGAGAATGCAATTGCAACATGCGACAAACCTTTGTAACTCCACTCGCACTGGACGGATTCTTAATGTTTTGTGGCATTTAATTCGTGATGCAATAAGCACTTCTAGTGAATTCATTCCATGGTTACTTGAAAAAGTGTTTAAGGGCCCCTTTACTGTATTTTGTTCTACAGGTGACACGACGAAAACGAGCCCATTCGGCGATAATATCGCGTGCTGGTCCAATCTACTGTGTGCGTGTTTGTGTGCGTACGTGTGTATGTAACAAAACATATGAATAAGTATGCACTTAGCGGTTGAAGGGTGCACTAGGGGCCGGATTTCGCTATCGCGTTCAATTCTGAAAGACAAAGCTTAAGGATCCCCTAATTTTTCGGGTAATTTGGCCTTAGAGTGTCCACTAACCTTAAGAGGAAAGTATACAGGGCGTATTAGGTTATGTGTGTAATACAATTTAAAAATTACAGAAAGGAGGCATATGCGTCTTACCTGAGCCTTTCTTTTTTTCTTTGGCAGAAGGCATCAGAAGGTGTGCACAAACATTCGCGATGGCAATAAAAAAAAGAAATTAAAACTACGAACTTGTTAACCAATGGAAATGGCCAGTCGAGTGAAATGGGGAATTCAAGTTCTTCCTATGAATAGTTCATAGCCACATTGAAATTATGGAAAGGTGGCCCCTGGTAATCACCGGACAGTGGTGAAGTTTGGCTAATTCAGCTGGCGAAACTGAAACCAACACACCAAGCAGTGCATCGGCCATTTACTTCCACAACGCCCTCAATGACGGCCCTGTTTTCCTCGCAGTGGGGGAGAGGAATAAGCGACCGTCGATAAGCGGCCACGAAGAAAGGGTAGATTGACGGTTGCTAACGGCGAGAGAAACAATGTCGTTATTAAGGGCGTTGTTGAAGTGAATGGTAGATTAGTTATTTGGCACGTCGGTGTTGGTTTTGCCAGGTAAATCAGGCATATTTCACCGCTTGGTGGGAATGAAAGCACACGACTGGATTGATTGGAGCGTTTTGGTGATGAAAGTACACGGCCGGGTTAACGGGAGCGCCTTTGCCCTGCAGTGGGCATAGTCAGGCTGCTGATGACGAATCGATGATTAGATCACTTGCTGGATTATGACATCAAAAGAAAGTATGAGGAACTTATTAGCTTGACACGGTAAAACTTTCAATTCTTCAGCGTAAATCATTAGAATCGTCGAGAATCTGTAACGCCTCTTTCATCCCACCTCCATAGTTCTGTGCTGCTAGTGTCATAATGGTATCGCTGTGCTGCTAGTGGCATAATGGAGTCGTCACTTAGGTGTTAGGGATTCCTTATCGCGGGCCTTAAAGAATTGTCTGCCTCGTCACCGCTGTACCCAAGCGACCCGCTGTGCCATTTACTCAGATTGAAGTTATCCAACGATTCCCGCACCAACATGTGGGATAAGCAAACAAAGAGAACATGCAATATTTTTGACCTCTCTAGGAGCCCACACTTCGAAAAAGTTGAATTGGCTACTGGTGCACACAAGAGCACGAATTCGTCCATACTTCATTGATAGGTCAATAGAGTTGACGAAAATGTAAGGATGGTGCTCGCTACTTTAATCGGCTTGACAAGGCACCGTCACGTGTAACGTATTATAACAAAATTACGAAATAGCAATTCCGGACCGCATATTCTTGACGCCGGTATGCCGCTCCAGAGAGCACGAACGTACGTGTAGAAGGCTTGCTTCTTCAGTATTTAACAACCCTCCACCTGATGGTTTTCGCAAGATAATATCATTAAGCTGCATGTACGGAAGTTCACATCTGATGTTACCTATCATTTCCAACTTCACACTGTTTAACGAAGTTTCAAATCAATCGTGGTTTTACGATGCGTGTAAACGAATCAACCAAGGTAACTATACCCGATAAACGCTGTGGCTTACCTACGCACATATTGATGCTCTTCGACAATTTTCATAGCAGTGCATTTCTTCTAATACGCAGTGAAGAGCTGAAACCATACAGTGCTTCATTTGTGAAACGAAGTCGGTGCGCAACAGGACAGGGCTGAAGCTCATTTCATGACGATTTAAATGAGATTTCGCTATTTCCATGCAATTGTTTCTAACTGAAGGGTATGTAGTCACACGTGCGAAAACGTAAGCCGTCATTGCAGCTTCACAAATGTTCCGACTGCGATTTGAAGTGAAGACGTGGGCTTTATGATGACACTGCTCCACCACTCGTCTGCGCAAGGGTATCCGTAATATGGGGATCCTATTAAGCGAGGCTTCTGAGATTAAAAGACTGCGCTTGGGCAAAAAAAGGTTCCAGCACACATATTTCGAAGTGGACACGACAAGCTAGAACAAGCAACTGAACTTATTATTTCATGGTCGCCGTAATAACACATGCGACGTTCTGAAAACCTCTTTATTATTAGGTTTCTCAAAATATGTCTTGCTGCGAAAGAACATCATTAAACCTATGCAAGAACAGCACTGATAGAAAAATCATTACATTGCCTGGAAAAATTGTCTCCCGCGATAAGTAACGGCAAAAAACTTAACCGGTCGGTACTCCTATGTTTAAAATGACTCCCGCGCTATGCATGACCTACCTTTGTCATTTAAATTGAAACGAATGGCGTGAGGTACTCAATCATAAGGAATTGAAAATACAGAACGCCTTTGTTAACATAAAATGCCACAGCTAGACGCTGTCAATTCAACTATTATTGAGCTTTATTTAGCGATTGGATAGTTGGCATAAAAGCAGCAGCACATTTGACGGGGCTATTTCAGTACCAACGCGCAGCCTACCAGCTCTTCAAAGGTGTTCACTACATACATTTGCTTTGGCAGGGGTACGTTATGCTTACTGGCTTTATATTTTATATAAGGCATGTACGTTATGCTTACTGGCTTTACATTTTATATAAGGCATGTTGTCGACGTGTTCGCAGTTTTCATTCAGGCACCCATCAGAATTACTAGAAGTCCAGGCGTCTTTTTTTTTGCGCGAATTTTAAAAGAATAGTGGTAGTGAATATGTACAATTGGTCATCATTGCATTCTGTGTATTTTTTACAGCGAAAGCTGTTATGAGGTCAAGACTCGGGTCACGCGCAGTTGTCTGCCGCCCCCACTGCCGCAGGTTTCCGTAACCAAAACGCACAAAATTGGGGAAAAAAAGCTTAGCACCAATGACACAGTGGTGCTCGAACCCGGATCCGCTGCCTGCCAGCCTAGTATTCCACCACTGAGCCACTCTGGTACTTCGGATTTGTTGCCAAACTTGCCTTAGGCATTCTTGATGTCGCGAAAGCAATCGCGTTAAAAAGCCTTATAAAACGTTTTAAAACAACAACAAAAAAAAAAAAAACCAGTCGTCGCACAATGCGAATAGCGTAACGAGTGGGTCGTCCAGTGCTCCAACCTATTACAAAAGCTTGTTCATGTTCCCTCATTAACTGTGGCGCATACCCAAGTTCTGCCATAATTCATCATCGTCGTCAGCCACTGTATGAACAATTGGCACAAAATTTCTTGCAACTGTTTGGCGGATACCACGCTTCTCTGAATAATGACGAAAAATAGCATAAAAATTGCCGGCCTACTACCCAGAAGTTTATTAATAATGCCCTAGTCGGTATCAAGCAAGTGTGCTTGCAGTAGTCACCCAATGAGTGCTTTGAAAAGGCTCTGAAAGGCCACTCTTCTAGCTTTCGCAGTGGCTGGGCTGCGCGTTCCGCGCAGGTCTGGCGTGTTTTTTTTAAACTTTACAGTGTAGTGCAGAGAGATTTAGGAAGAGATGAAATCGCTGCAATAGTTGTTTTTTGCGCCGTAGTTGTGCGATGCCGTCGGTGTTCATAACCGCTATCACGTGAAAAAAAAAATGCAGATAAGCAGTATAGGACTCGCATGTGTGCCATTTGTGTAGGAATCTAGTATTCTTTCATTGAGTCCCGCCTATGCTTGAAACTCATTTTTAAACAGACCATATGCAGAATTCAGGTCGAGGAAAGAATCACGTTAACTGCAATTATTAGGTAGCAAACTTCAGGTGCTCATAGAGTTCAGATTCGCGACGACAACCATTTGCTTACAAATGGCCGATGACTGACGCTTGACGATGACTTAATCTCGCCGAGTCATGGCACGTTTCGCTGCATGGCGCGGCACTATTTCACGAGGCACTTCCCGATCGAGTACGCCGGCATGGTGTTTCCCATGTACAAAAATATTTATGCACAATTCGTGATGTAAACGGCTGCTAGCACTAGGCATATTGAACTGCTTGCTTATCTTATCAATCCCAGTGAATGTAGGTGTAATGTTTCCACCGTATGGCTCCAAATTCACGAATATGGAACAATCGGACGTAAACATTTGACTGTCTTTTTTCGCATTATCACAGTGCCGTTTGAAAATCTGACCAGTGAGCGTTTTGTTCGCTAATGAAAATGGTTGCCCAAAGGAATTTATTCCACTTTTATTTTGACTGTTTGTAACAATTTACTGCATGTAAGTAAACGGGTTAAACATTTCACGCATTTCCATTTGGCCACCAAGACAAGAACGCTACCGGCCACACTAAAATCGAAGGCCTATGCTGAGAAATACTCACGCATTCCTTCGCAGCATGAAAATCTCTGCAGGGTTGTGACCAGAATAAGGCGTAAGGTTTTCTTCGTCTAGACGTGCGAAGGCTACGTCGCCGCCACTTCATGCTAACTGTTGGGTGATTCCACGAGAGATCGACACGGGTCCAAAAGTTGATATTTTAGATTTCATTGAGTATTTTTATATTTCGTGCACCTCTCACCAGTTAGCCCGAAAGTCAACTTCATTTTATGATTGATATGTGGGGTTTAACGTCCCAAAACCACTATATGATTATGAGAGACGCCGTATCGGAGGGCTCCGGAAATTTAGACCACCTGGGGTTCTTTAACGTGCACCCAAATCTGAGCACACGGGCCTACAACATTTCCGCCTCCATCGGAAATGCAGCCGCCGCAGCCGGGATTTGAGCCCGCGCCCTGCGGGTCAGCAGCCGAGTACCTTAGCCACTAGACCACCGCGGCGGGGCTTCATTTTATGATTAACGGCATAACTTACGAGAAAAAAAATATCAAACTTCACCAACACGGAGGCACCAATTTCGTCGCCTGTCATTTTCGAAAATTACAGATGCTATAAAAAGACAAATATTTTTGTTTCAAGGAAGATATTTTCTTACCTGAAATGCATGTCTAATGAAGAATGAATTCATATGTTTTCAAGTTTGCAGACCTTAAGAAAATAGCTTTTCAAAATGTCTAATTTTGCGACAGTTTAAAATAAGTTACGTATTGCCCATTTTTTTCTCCGAAAGTAATGCAAGCAGCGTTTTCAAACTTGACACGTATTAAGGATATAGTGTGTTCATCAAGTACGTAAATTATTGTTACCGTAGGGCAATTGTGAATTTTTATATATTGCCTCAAATTTATTGGCAAAAGTGTACTCCACTGAAATTTGAATAATAAGAAAACCCCATCTTTGATTTTTCTTAAAATCTCGTAAATAGACAACCGAAGGCCATCATACAGTAATATAGAAAAACATGTTGCATTATTTTTGTTTTTAGCGACAATATTCGTGGTACAAATCAGACCTTTTCGAGAATGCGCTGATAAGTTGAGAAATCTAGAAATTGGAATGGAAAAGCGGCAATAAACTTCAAACGCGAGTAAACGGGACCACATTTGGTGAAGAAAAGCTGTTTTAGCAGATAAAAGTAACTATTTTGAACACTGTATTCTACAGTATCTGAATTCACTCTTATACGTAGAGCAATGAGACTTCTAACATGTGGTGCCTCTCCATTACTGACACACAGATGGAGCTGCTGTGACGGCCATGTGTTTGCAACACGTTGGGTAAGAGAATTGAATGTTGAATGAGTTCATAAACGATTCATAACAAATTTTTATCATTTGGGGCACGAAGACTGCCGCATTAGACTGAAGAACACGCTTTAGGGCAAGTTGTCGTCCGTCGTCTGCTCTACAGATGAATTGCTACAGATGAATTGATACTTGTGCACAAGTATCCACAGTGCGAATGCAAAACTGAAGTATAGTACGTTAAAATGAATTTCACAATGTTTTTGTCGATAAATTTACAGAAGGCGTAATCTTTGTCCCTACTTTGAACCATATGATCTAAAGCTTTGCCTACGAGATGCGGCGCACAGCAATTTATCTGTAGAGCAGACGACGGATGACAGCTTGCCCTAAAGCGTGTTCTTCAGTCTAATGCGGCAGTCTTCGTGCCCCAAATGATAAAAATTTCTTATGAATGGTTTATGAACTCATTCAACATTCAATTCTCTTACCCAACGTGTTGCAAACACATGGCCGTCACAGCAGCTCCATCTGTGTGTCAGTAATGGAGAGGCACCACATGTTAGAAGTCTCATTGCTCTACGTATAAGAGTGAATTCAGATACTGTAGAATACAGTGTTCAAAATAGTTACTTTTATCTGCTAAAACAGCTTTTCTTCACCAAATGTGGTCCCGTTTACTCGCGTTTGAAGTTTATTGCCGCTTTTCCATTCCAATTTCTAGATTTCTCAACTTATCAGCGCATTCTCGAAAAGCTCTGATTTGTACCACGAATATTGTCGCCAAAAACAAAATAATGCAACATGTTTTTCTATATTACTGTATGAGGGCCTTCGGTTGTCTATTTACGAGATTTAAAAAAAATCAAAGATGGGGATTTCTTATTATTCAAATTTCAGTGGAGTACACTTTTGCCAATATGAGAATTTTGAGGCAATATATAAAAATTTACATTAGCCCTACGGCAGCAATAATTTATGTACCTAATGAACACATTATATCCTTAAAACGTGTCAAGTTTGAAAGCGCTGCTTGCATTACTTTCGGAGAAAAAAATAGGGAATACGTAACTTATTTTAAAATGTCGCAAAAGTAGACACTTTTAAAAGCTATTTTCTTGAGGTCTACAAACTTGAAACCGTATGATTTCATTCTTCATTAGACATGCATTTCAGGTAAAAAATATCTTCCTTGAAACAAAAATATTTGTCTCTTTATAGCATCTGTAATTTTCGAAAATGACAGGTGACGAAATTGGTGCCTCCGTGTTGGTGAAGTTTGATATTTTTTTCTCGTAAGTTATTCCGTTAATCATAAAACGAAGTTGACTTTCGGGCTACCTGGTGAGAGGTGCACGAAATATAAAATACTCAATGAAATCTAAAATATCAACTTATGGACCCGTGTCGATCTCTCGTGGAATCACCCTGTTGCAGTCGGGGAAGCTCAGAGAAGCTCACTAACTGTATTTCCTCTCACGCTAACCATTAATGAAAAAAAAAATAGTTATCACGTGACTGATTGCTTGATGCAGCCAACGTTTTTTATAAGTTAAGAGCTGTACGTTTTCCTTTACATTATGCCCCTGTGTTAGCGTAATGTAGGCGAATCTTTAGAATGTGTTTATAAGATTATATCCGCTCGTTTGTGAACAGTTCAATTCTACAATACACTCGTTCGTTTTTTTTACAGTAGACCACTCCGCAGCGTAAATTATCAACGCCTCATTTTCCAAGGTGCTCCCACTAAGAAATACAGTAGTGCTTTGAAAAGGCTCTGAAAGGTCACTCTTCTAGCTTTCGCAGTGACTGGGCTGCGCGTTCCGCGCAGGTCTGGCGTTTTTTTTAACTTTACAATTTAGTGCAGAGAGATTTAGGAAGAGATGAGATCGCTACAACAGTTGTTTTTTGCGCCGTAGTTGTGCGATGCCGTCGGTGTCCATAACCGCTATCACGTGAAAAAAAAAAATGCAGATAAGCAGAAGAAGACTCGCATGTGTGCCATTTGTGTAGGAATCTAGTATTCCTTCATTGAGTCCCGCCTATGCTTGAAACTCATTTTCAAACAGACCGTATGCAGAATTCAGGTCGAGGAAAGAATCACGTTAACTGCCATTATTAGGTAGGAAACTTCAGGTGCTCATAGAGTTCAGATTCGCGACGACAACCATTTGCTTACAAATGGCCGATGACTGACGCTTGACGATGACTTAATCTCACCGAGTCATGGCACGTTTCGCTGCATGGCGCGGCACTATTTCACGAGGCACTTCCCGATCGAGTACGCCGGCATGGTGTTTCCCATGTACAAAAATATTTATGCACAATTCGTGATGTAAACGGCTGCTAGCACTAGGCATATTGAACTGCTTGCTTATCTTATCAATCCCAGCGAATGTAAGTGTAATGTTTCCACCGTATGGCTCCAAATTCACGAATATGGAACAATCGGACGTAAACATTTGACTGTCTTTTTTCGCATTATCACAGTGCCGTTTGAAAATCTGACCAGTGAGCGTTTTGTTCGCTAATGAAAATGGTTGCCCAAAGGAATTTACTCCACTTTTGTTTTGACTGTTTGTAACAATTTACTGCATGTAAGTAAACGGGTTAAACATTTCACGCATTTCTATTTGGCCACCAAGACAAGAACGCTACCGGCCACACTCAAATCGGAGGCCTATGCTGAGAAAAATTCATGCATTCCTTCGCAGCATGAAAATCTCTGCAGGGTTGTGACCAGAATAAGGCGTAAGGTTTTCTTCGTCTAGACGTGCGCAGGCTACGGCGCCGCCACTTCATGTTAACTGTTGCAGTCGAGGAAGCTCAGAGAAGCTCACTAACTGTATTTCCTCTCACGATAACCACTAATTGAAAAAAAAAGTTATCACGTGACTGATTGCTTGATGCAGCCAACGTTTTTTTTATAAGCTAAGAGCTGTCCGTTTTCCTTTCCATTATGCCCCTGTGTTAGCGTAATGTAGGTGAATCTTCAGAACGTGTTTATAAGATTATATCCACTCGTTTGTGAACAGTTCAATTCTACAATACACTCGTTCGTTTTTTTTTTTACAGTAGACCACTCCGCAGCGTAAATTATCAACGCCTCATTTTACAAGGTGCTCCCTCTAAGAAATACATTAGTGGTTATGAAAAACGTAGCTGTGGGAATTCTGCTCGCAGTACATATCAAACTTGTGACAACACAGGTTCAATGCCCCGTCAGATACGGCGCGCGTAAGTATTTCGCACTCTTACAATATGTCAAGCACGTTATCATCTCACGTGTAACTTCGTACTACTTGGCACAAATATCTATCTATCTATCTATATATCTATCTATCTATCTATCTATCTATCTATCTATCTATCTATCTATCTATCTATCTATCTATCTATCTATCTATCTATCTATCTATCTATCTATCTATCTATCTATCTATCTATCTATCTATCTATCTATCTATCTATCTATCTATCTATCTATCTATCTATCTATCTATCTATCTATCTATCTATCTATCTATCTATCTATCTATCTATCTATCTATCTATCTATCTATCTATCTATACATACACTTACTACATTTAGCTCTTTTGACCGTTTCGATAATGCTATCAATACCACTTGGTATGCCATAACAAGACTGTATGAAGAACATATTTTATTAGTCATAACATGAAAATCATTGATGTCATGAATGTCATGACTTACATTTTATGGTACTGCAGCTATTGCGGTGGTGTCGTTAACATGAGATGTTGCAAAACTGGTATGGTATGACATGATTGGATGGCAAATACAAGCAACAAACCCAAACATGAAAATAATGACATGCGTGTCATGTAACAACATGAATACATGCCAAGCTCATGATGCACTCACAGGTGTTTCGCTAGCGTCACATATACCAAATTTGGTATTACGGTACGTGAATGAATGACGAACGTATGCGACTGGTGCAAACATGATAATCATGATATGCGTGTCATGTAACAACATGACTACATGCTAAGCTCATGATGCACTCGCGGTCGTTTCGCTAGCTTCACATGTACCAAACTCGGTATTACGTGACGCGAACGGACGACATAGGTAAATGATACTTCGAAACTTGATAATCACGACATGCGTGTCATGTAACAACATGACAACACGCCACACTCAACTCATGATGCGCTCGCGGCCGTTTCGATAGCTTTACATATGCGAAATTCGGTATTACGTGACGTCAATGGATGACGAAGGTATGTGACTCGGCAAACATAATAATCATGAGATGCGTGTCATGTGAGAGGATGACTACATGCCACAGTCAAGGCGCTAATACATTTCGACGTGACGCGATGCGCGTGCCCACCGGTTTCGTCGGGTCACGCCGGCGTTGCCACGCCAGGCACAGGTCCTGCGATATACTCGCAGGCGCGCGCTGCTCTGCGTTGCTTTGACGCATGCGCGTTTAAGCGTGTCCGGCGTCCCTCCGTCAAGAAAAGAGGGAGACGCAGTGTTGTCAGGGTAACGCAAGGGAATAGAGTAATGTTACTCTATGGCATCGGCGCGAAATGCAGCATGTCGCTGTCGGGCAGCACCGAAGAATGCTGGTCACGCCTGGCGTCAGACTATAGAATGCTCGCGTTTTGCTAACGTAGCGTCGCTGTGACGAGCGTGCGCGCGCGTCAACGCTACAGTGTAGTATATTGGCCCCTTCATGATGCGCTCGCGGCCGTTTTGCTAGCTCCACATATACCAAATTAGGTGTTACGTGACGACAACGGATGTCGAAATATATGACTGGTGCAAAAATGATAATCCTGACACGCGTGTTATGTAAGAACATGACAACATACCACGCTCATAGCGGGCTGGTGGCCGTTTCGCTAGCTCCCCATATACTAAATTTAGTATCACGTGACGTGAGTAGATGATGAAGGTAAACGACACATCCAAACATGATAATCATGACATGGAAGTGACGTACAGCATCGTTTACCTCCCCCTCGTAACGTTGTGCTGATTTTAAAGCGACATATCAACATTTATCATTTGTGCTTCGCATATTATCGGTTCCCACTGTAAGAGAACCAATCCACGGAAGGCATTCAACATTGGTGAAGGAGATATCTATTCATTTAGTGCAATATTTATTTCTAACAAACAACGCTATACCACCACCTCGTCACTTTGACAATGACATAAAATAAGCCTTATAAAATGGTTCGGCGTCACCATGGCACGCGTCAGGGAATGTGTACTTTCAACATTCAGGTGATGTCGCCCGCGATCGCGAGCATGATGTGTTTGCAATGAATCAGTAGGCGGCTCATACCTTTGAATGTGTTACTATGACAAAGTTTTCATTGAAGTTGAAGGATACATGTTCACTCTGCTTGCTGCAGTGGCTGCTCTTAATTGCGCCAGTGTTTTGTTTGAGTTTCGTCGGGTCTAACGCCATAATATTTCCCAGTTTCGTTGCCGGGATTCAGTGCCTCTCAGTTGTAGCCAAAGTGCGGTTTTTTTCTCCGTGCCTCACTTTTGACCACTGAATTACTAAGAAAATTTGCCACTGAGCTACTTTTCCTCCTTTGGCATCCTGCAGCGTAAAAGGGACTCCGCTTTCTGAATTTCCCTTTCAGAAGGTTGCACAATCTTCGGCATGACGCTAGGGGCAGGACAAAGTGTCAGTCTTCGGAACCCATGCGTGCATGTTGAATGCAGTGGCATTAGACCCAGAGTTACAGTGACAGGGTGAGTGCCATGTAGAATATAATCATTACCGCTTCGTCAGTTATTAAACGGTGCGACCAGCATAGGTGCAAACATTGAAGAACGCCGACCGAAGGAATAAATGAATATCGAAGTTTGGGCTCATGCATGGAAGACTTGTTCAAGATCAAAACAATCCACCATTTTTTTTTTCATAGGCAAAAAATTGTTTACTGACGGTGAAATGTGTGAATAATAGTTACAAACGCTTCGGCTTCTACAAGGGGGACTAGTTGACAACCTTATCAAACCGTCGTTTTCTATTCCCCTTAGTGAGCACCCATCCATTGTTTAACCACCGTTTCATGGCAACCATCTCTGCCAGGTAGATAAGCTGAAGTGATGCATGCCTGCAAGTCGCATCGTCGGCTTACGATCACGACTTTTGTGTCTTTTCCTTACCGGGTGTGAAACGTGCGCGAACAGAGGCCCGTCTTTACGTTTGCTCAAAACTGGTCACTGTTGTCCCTCAGCAGGTACTGCAAACGATGAAAAAATCCTCGACTTCAGCGCTACCGTCAAGGCGTATTCATTATTCATTAAACTCCAGCAGGCCTACAACGAACGCATGTTAAAGTTAGCTACAAATTCGTGTTTCGCAAACGGTGTGGTTAGCTATAATTAGAAAAGAAATTAAAATTTCATTCGCTCGGAGAAGCCCACTGACATC